>CM024582.1:10298874-10818737 GCA_014182395.1 Eucalyptus sp. ANBG9806169
AAAGCATGTCTCAGCTCTTCAATCTCTATGTATCCACTCTTGTTTTGGTCAAAGAATAAAGCTTCATGTAGATGCTCATCTTTCGCCATCTTTTTTAGGTGAACTGAAATGGCAACAAACTCCCGTAATTCAAAGCCCTATCGTGATCAACATCAGCCTGCGCGAAAAAAATTGCCATAATTAGATATGAAAGACCTTGCGCCTGACGCTCATTTCACTTAGTGGGTGAGAGAACTTGTAATCATCAACTTCCCTCATTCCTTTTGTAGCATGAAGTTCACACTCCTTTCAATATTCTGTGTAGAAGCCAACCCTGAATGACATTGGGTTGGCTACATTGAATCTTCCCTAATCGTGATTTCACAAAGCCAGTTCAGGGAGAAGAAAACAGCCAGGGCATTGCACTATATCAAGGCTAGAGAACATCCATATCATAAAGCCACATGAACTCCAAATATTCCACAAGCCCAAAGAGGACATGAAGGTCTACGAGTGAATAAGTACTTACCGCATCCATCAGAATTTGTAGTTCTGCATCAGGAATTTGTTGGCCCAGTTTCTGCAACCCAATCCGGCTCATCAAGGGTTATTTTCCCCCTTTTGCCAGTGTCCATCAATTCAAATGCATCTTTTTATGCCAGCTACCTCCTCCTCCCGTCAAGTGCTCAGCCACTACCTACATAAAAAATGAGCACTCTACAAGTGAGAACCGAAATAGTACATCTTGATGGAAAATAATGTAGAAAATAAAAAACTTTAAGCATCGGTTCTGAAGTGTAACTTAACATAGCAAGAACAACAGCAGAAATTTACCCGCAAAGCTCTCTTCTTGAGCTTGTTCATGACAGAAAATTGCTTCAGCCTACTTTTCACAGTTTCACCCAGGTACACATCAGGAGCCTTCTTGGCATTTCGCATCTGGATGATCTGCCAGAAAAATACGAAGAATTAGTATTTCTTATGACAACTATGATCAGAGGAAAGAAAATATGAGTGGTCAGACCAAACTAACAATACCAAGCACTTCCTGAGCAGTAAGCCGCTGGCCGGGAATAGATTAAGCATTTTCCTTATTAGGTCTTTTTGCACTATCAGAAACTTTAGGCCAAGGGTCTCTTTTGAAGTCAACGACAGAACGAATAATTGCTTGAGCCACGCCTTGCTCAGTCTCTGGATCAAAACATAACATGTTCCATCAGATGAGAACCACTCGAAAAGGATAAGAGCCAATAAACCAACAATCTAGATTAACAACTAGTCGGCATTGTCAGATTGAGTCAGAACATGGGCCTGTGAAACAAAAATTACCTCCAACCTTTAAATATATTGGGCCTGAACTCTCTGGCATTAAAACTAAAAAAAAAAAAATGCAAACTGACCTGCCCAGAAAGGAGGAACACCGCAGTTAACATATAGTATCACTCCAGCACTCAGATATCAACCTCTGGGCCACTGCCCTCAAAACTTCTGGAGCCATGTAATAAGGGACTTCCCACTATCTGCGTGGGAATCTCTCACCTGCATGAACAGCATGCTTCAGGTACTTAATTGATTATTATATAACATCAAAACCATGTCAAAAGGGGAAAAAAAAATGTCAGAGGAAAGCATGAGTTAGTGTTGGTGGTTGTGATAGTAGTTTTTGTCAGTTTCATTATTGTCCCCTGGTGATAATGTAAAATGAAACAAAAGAACCAACTCCATAAGCTGAAATTACAGTACCAGGTTTGAAAAATACTGATAATCCGAAATCAATAGCCTTAAGTTGGGAATTTTCTTTCTTATTGGCGAAGAGAAAATTCTCTGGTTTGAGATCTCGATGCATCACTCCATGCTCATGGCACATCTGCAACAAAAAAAAAAAAAAAAAAGTGAATCAGAAAATTAGATGACAGTGGGGAATAAATTTATCAAAAAAGGAGGGAGACTGGCCAAAATCAGTGAAGAACAGAGTACACAGAATCAGCCCAATTATCCCGTGAGAAGTAACCAAACCCATCGAATGAAACCATTTGATCAACTCTGGCAAAATTTATCGAGCAAACATAGAAGTATCGTTGTAAATGTGGACTTTCAAAGGCCAAAGAAACCTTCTTAGCACTAGCAAACAGCAGGCGAAACTTCGCATATTTTACTGCCCCAAATGACAAAAGCAGAAAGAAAGAACTAGCAGCCAGCCTCAAGAATTAACATGCCGACAATTTTCCTTCAAGTCTTAAAGCCATCAGCAGGCAGAAGCCAATAACTAGAACGCTCTGACTCATCTAAGACACCTAACACAATCAGACCAAAAATGACTGATTCAACACAAAGCAAAATTGCCAGTCCTATTACCAACAACGGACCGAGGGGTTACAGAGCCTGCCGCCCTCCTGGCGACTCATCCTCAGTACAACTTTCTGCGACATGCACTATAATCAACAAAATTTCATGCAAAATGTAATGTCCCCAACCTAGAAAATTTACTAAATTCTTTTACCTCGCCACCCAACCTTAAGTTTCTGAATTCACCACTGCATAAACGTAGCTATACCCAAACCCATCTTCATAACACGTGACCAATCAACAATGCTCAAACTTACAACAAGCAATCACAAGCACAACCAATCATCCAAACACTAACAAATCCTCCAAAATTGCGCAAGACCAGAATCACAATCACCAACAGAATGGGAGCGCGCAAACCTGAACAACTTCAACGATGGTCCTCATCACATTCGCAGCAGCCCTCTCAGTGTAATGCCCTCTAGCCACTATCCTGTCAAACAGCTCTCCCCCCTCGCACAGCTCCATCACAATGTGAACCGCCTCGTCGTCCTCGTAAGTAGCCTTCAGCGACACAATGTTGGGGTGGTCCGCCAAGTGCTTCATGATCTGGACCTCCCTCCTCACGTCCTCCACGTCCACCGCCGTCCTCAGCTTCCTCTTTGATATGGACTTGCACGCGAGCCGCTCGCCGGTCGACACGTCCGTGCACAGGCACGTGACCCCAAACTCGCCGCGACCCAGCTCGCGACCCAAGTCGTATCTCGCCGAGATGTCGCGGCCCGTCGGGTCTCGCAGCACGACGAGCTCCTCTCGGGCTCGAACTTCGGGTAGGCGCTGTAGAACTGGGTCGAGAACGGGTTGGGCCTGTTCCTGTCCTTCTGGCCCCTCTGTTTCGGCGACGACGAAGAAGCGGGAGTCACGCAACAGTTGCCCATGATTCAAGAACCCGTCGAATCCACGCGTCTTGTCGGAGATGACTTTGTCGGATTTTCTGACGACTCGGGAATGCGAGGGAAAAGAAGGGTAAAAAAGGGCAGTCGAAAGATCCAATCTTTTTCGGTTCTTTTTTGTCTCCTTCTCCAAAAGATCGAAGAAGAAATGGGTCGGCGAGTTTGAGCTCTGAATTTTTCGGGCTGGACAGGAAAAATTCAGATTCGAAGAAGAGGGCGTTAGCAGAGGCGGGCTGGATGAAAAATGTTTCGCTTCGGGAAAGGAAGCATGACGGGCGACTTCCCGGTGGTTGGGTCGTTATCCTCTCGAGTGGAGGATGAAGGCGGAGGGCAATTCTAGAAAGGAAGGAAAAAAGGAAACAGACAGGAGAGGCCTTACGCAACGAATCACCGAATAAACAGGGAAAGGACCCGAAAAATAGCCGTCCGCAGGAAGCGGGAGACGGCTAAAAGAATGAGAACAAGTGGAAAAGAACAAGAACAAGAACAAGAACAAGAACAAGAAGAATAGAGAAAGAAAACGTGGAGCGGGTGCACGAAAGCTGACGCGAGAAAGAGAAATGCGAAACGCCGCCGGGCGAGAGGGAGCGCCGGTCGGAAGACGAGAAAGTGAGAATCTTTGCGGTCGCTACGAGGCGCGAACGGCTAGAGAGAGAGAGAGAGAGAGAGAGAGAGAAAAAGTGGCGGGTGTTACAGGTGACAAAGACGGACATCTCTCTCTGTCGCATTTAATTCTTCCCGCGGTCGGCATCCGATGACGGAATTCTTTCTAGAAGGAACTAAGTCGAAAAGTCAAAGCGGCCCTTTCTCCCTTCGCTCTCCCTTACATGCTAAGCAAACTCCACCGTTGGTTTCTTGATTTTCTTTGGGGAGATCGTCCATGGAGTGCCATGTCCACTTCCATCCGGTTGAATTATGGGGGATGGTTATTAATCGATGGAGAAACTTTTCTAAGAACTCCTATTTTATATTAATGAGGCATTTAACGCTTTTTAAGTACACGATTAAGTCCGATCAGACGTGTAAATCAAACGATCCTTAAAGGGTTTTTATTTTTGACAATTTCGATTGCCCATCGTTAGAGGTATTTAAATGATTTGATGACTTGTTTATTAACCTATTTATGATTTTTTTGGGTGATATATGAGTTAGTTAAATTTTGTTAGATTGGTCAATGTGAATTTGAGTAATCAAACCAATATAATGTGGGTTTTAATGAGTCTAAAACTCAACCCCCTTGCAATTCATCTTTTGGTTGATCGGCCCCCTCTCTTCGCTCTTCTTACATGCTAAGCATTCCCCTGTTGATTTATTGGTTATCTTTCGGGAGATTGTCCAAGGAGTATCATGTCGACTTCATGCGGTTGAAATTTGGGCGATGATTATCAAGTGATGAAGAAACTTCTCTACAAACTCCTCCTTTAAATTAATGCGGTGTTCGACACTTTTCGAGCACACTATTAAGTTCAATCGACATGTTACTCGAGCAATCTTTGAAGAGTTCTTACTTCGGCAATTTCAAGGTTGCCCACCTGTTAGAGGTGTTTAAATGGCTTGAAGACTCGTTTATTAATCCATATATGATTTGTCTAGAGACATATGAGTCGGCTAAAATTTGTTAAATAGGCTGATATGAGTTCGGGTAATAAAATCCAATACAATGTCGGCTTTTTATGGGTCTAAAGACTAACCTACCTGCAATTCATCTTCACTTCTCTTCGGGTTCGGGTGAGAGTTTTTCGGGTGAGGTGACTTATTTTATAGTTTTATGATCTTACGAGCTTTAGAAAATCATGAAGATTAGTATATGATTTTACGTGTCGATATTAATTGACTTATTATTTTTAAAAAATGTCGAGATGCATCATTGTGAAACTCGAAAAAACTCGCAATAAAGAAAAAGTCCCAAACAAGGTGAAATCTTATTTGGAACCTTATAGAACTACTAAAAGAAATATCATTTACACACTACATGCATAGCATAAAAGTTCTTGTTTTTAAATATATGTGTTTTAGTAATGTGTGTGAATATGGATCACTATGCTTATAAAGATGTAAAAATAAGTTAAATGGGTTAAATTAAGTTGGACCAGTTCTAACCCAACCAAATCCAATATGATCCATCCATTTGACGGTCCTACTTATAATTGTCATCCATCCATTGTGTCCGCCGTCCAACTCAAATGTTAGTGGATATAGGACTCATCAATCAGCCGACTGATTGAAGAAAAACATGGCCCTTGATGATAATTAGAAGAGGCAATACAGATACTTCGTCAATTCGACGTCTTCATTGATTTCAGAACGATTTAAATTCGTGTTAAATGTGATTATTTAAGCCACACTTTCTCTTATTCTTTTATTAATTGAGTTTTCTTTTTCCATACTGTTGCATACGTGCGTGTCTTGTTGGCTAGTTTGGAGTGAGCTTATAGGAAAAAGACATCTATCGATGACTTGGCTGGTCCAGTCACCATCCACTGGAGTAACGTGGCGAGGAGAGATAGGCGTCTCCATCAGGCAGCGCAAAGTCAAAGTATTTGGCCAATTTCGTCTAGAATGGAGAAGACTTGCGTGGCCGGTTGAGCTCGTTCCTTCCGATCTCACCGGGTCTGGTATTCCGTGACGTTTGGTTTGCGAAAGAATTGCCCGGGAATTTTGTGACCGTCCCAGCTCGCCGGAGCAGCGTATGCTGAACTTCACCCTGACGAATCGGTCGATGAGGCCTATTAGGGTCGCTTGTACTCTGCGTGGCCTTTTGGTATGTGTGGCAATTGAGATATAAAAGAGCCTTTGAACCCGAGCTTCTATTACAATGCAGGTTCACGACATTGCATCTGCCTAGATAATCAAAACAATCGCTCCAATGGGTGAACAAAATACCGATGGATATGGCGGTTATCTAGTCCTAGCGGTGGCCAAATCAAACACCGATAAGACCTCCAAAGGGAACATGGGCCTTTGCTTTGGCAAATGGTCTACCTCGAAATAAAGGAAAAGGTTCGGAAGCTTTCGTTTTGAAAAGTGAGTTTACAATCAACCGACACGCTTATTCAAGCCGTTATCATACTATTATCGAGTGATGATCTCATATTATAAAAATATAACTATTAATGTCCCTTGTGCATATTGATTTTTACAAACTAATTAGGAAAGTCATTTTTGTACAGCTAGCCAGTTGGGTTTTATTATTCAGAGATGCTTGCATAGTTCACCTACCGCTTGCTTGCTTGAAAATCGTCCTTCTCGAATGGTCGACTTGACATCTATTGTTATCGTGCTTTGACTAATCAACAATTCTAGTTGAACATCGCAATCATCGTACTTCGAATTGACATATGATTGGACATCAAGAAAGGACCCAAAATTTGGCGATTGGGTTCTAAAGCCTATGAAATGAATCTATTAATGACGGCATAAATCTTACCAAAGGAATAAGAGCAAGTGTTTGATTGTAGAAAGAGAGGAAAAACAACTAAATAACTGGAAATAAACTGCTAGGAAACGACTGAAAATATATTGCAATGATGTAAAGTGCATTGCTAGAGATAAAATCTTGTTCATCGGATGTTTGGGTGCCTCTAATCCCCCAAATAATGCCGCTTTTATGATCCATTGGTGGCTGGCCTCTCCTAATAAACGTTCCTGCTCTTTGAAACTTAATTTTTGGTTTCATATTGTTTTACCGTCATAACTGAGTGACTCGATCTTAATAACTTTTTGACTGCAAATATCATATTGAGCTCAAATTTAGGAAATATATTGAACAAATCAAAAGTTCAAATATCACACACATTGGACCAAAGTTCAAGGATCATAAATATCATTTTCCCATTTAATAATGAATAGAATTTTTTTAAATAATATATAGAAACAAAAAAAATGCTCTAACTTGAATGGACTCGGACCAACCTGAATGATGTAGGCACAAGCATTTTTATTTTTCGAGGACGGGCCTAGAAAGCTCAATCTTGGCATTGCCAGAGATAAAATCTTGTTCTGGATGTTTGTGTGTCTCTAATCCCCTTCAGATCTGCTGCTTTTATAATCCATTGGTAGCTGACCTCTCCTAATGAACCTTCCTGCTCATCGAAACTTAATTTTGGTTTCATAGTGTGTTCTCGTCTCAGAAGCTTGACTGTAATATCTCGACTAACTCGATCGTATTTGCTCTTTCACTGCAAATATCATATTCGGCTCAAATTCAAGGAATATATCGAACAAATTAAAAATTTCAAAAGATTACATTACATTGAGTCAATGTTCATGGATTATAATTGTCATTTTCCCATTCAATAATGAATAACATTTTTAATATATATATATATATATATATATATATAAACAAAATAATGCTCTAACTCAAATGGACTTGGACCAATTATTATTTGAATTTAGACTCATTTGTTTCGTTTTTGTCTAAAAAATCAATTTTCTTTATACTTCTTTCTTCTTCTTCTTATTTTTTTTTTCTCTCGGCCAAAGGCAACCTCGCACTCACTGTTCTGGTAAGCTCTGAAAGCTCTAAGCTCGTTGGCCTCGAGCCTCGCCAAATCGGCGAGCCTAAGCTCGTCAGAGGTTGGCAGGCAAGCTAACTTACTAGCGAGCTCGAATGGCCAACGATCGGGCAAAAAGAAATAAGAAAAATAAAAATAAAAAAATTTAAATTTAAAAAAAGGAAAGAAATAGGGATTAGTAAAAGTGCGAGATAAGAGTGAGTGAGTGGGGAAATTTTTTCTTCACTTTTAAAATCTGGAAAACATATATACTCCCACCAAAACAGGTTTTTTGCGAAACTAACGGAGGCTGGCGGCTAAAAGAAACAGAGCAAAGCAGGTTGGATAATAAAAAAAAGGCAGAGCACAGCAGGTGCAGGTGAAGTTTCTTGGAAGGAGGATGGGAAAAAGCAGAACGAAGCAAAGCAGGTGCAGGTGAAGTTTCTTCGAAGGTGTGTCTTTTTGGAAGAGACACAGCCATGGACAGAGAGATTGGGGTTTTCGCATACTTTAAATTGGCTACACATCACAGAGAGCGGAAGCTGAAACAGAGGAGGCGATGGAGAAATCGGGCGGAGCGCAGAAGACGGAGAGGGCGCGACGAACGTCAGCCGCCACTCCCAACGGCGGCCGAGACCCTGCTACATCTACGGTTTGCTCTCTCTCTCTCTCGGTCTGGGGTTTTATGTGCACTCGCACGCTCGTTTTCGCGCATGGGAAGGGACATTTGCTCCTCTTCTGAAGCCGACTCGACGCGGAAAAGCGTCAGCTTTATGCATGCTGCGATCCATGTCTCGTCCGAGTCGTTTTGCGTGTTTCGGTGCCTGCAAATGAAGTTCTAGTTCTTTCTCTCGTACGAATGTCCCAAGGAATGGGATACGGCGTGTTGCTGTTGTGAATGGTAATCGGATAGAAATCTTTGATTATCCCGGAAGTACCCAATTTAGCTCGGTGAACTGTCTTTCCATGACTGAGAAATCTTTGGATCGAATCCCACTGATGCCTCGTTCTCGCGACTTCTTGGGGGTTTCGAGATTAATCATCTCGCCCTGTAATTTGTATATGAATGTTGCTGTCCAAAGTTGAAGCCCGGCCAGGACAGTTGCCCTTACAATTTTCAATCTGACGCCACCAGCTGACAAGCTAGTTGGCTATTGCTAGACCTGTCAAACGGAAATGGTCCCAACCCAAATAGACCTAGCCCATTTCCATGCAACACAAGTCTAGCGATACATACCCAAGCCGACTCATACGCGACTTGTATTGTCAAAACATTTCCATATTTAACCTAATCTATGAAAACTCATAGCCGAACTGAGGTGCGGAGCAAGCGAGCGCGAGATTGAATAAGGGCGAGAAAGAATAAATAGAGTATGAATTGGGTCTAATTAACTTGTAAATCCATTTATGACCCATTTAACACTCATATTATGTTTATAATGAGTCTAGCTATTGTAGAGGGAAGATCTTGACTCGTGATGTGGCTTGATAAATCGAGTAATTCACATGTAGATGCATCTCATTGTGACTGTCTGATTAATAGCTAGTAGACCTCCTTTTCTCTTGGCATACTTGGGTGGCTTGTTCAAAAGACTTCGTCACTAGCTTAATGCTTTAATGGGACTTCGACCATGATAGCTTATTTGATGCACCAACAGTATTTGTTATTCATTATTTGTACTCAAACTTTGCTTTTCCAGAAGCAGGCGGCAGAGAGGGATGTATTTCAGGTGTTTGCTGAGAAGGTGAGGGATCATAAGGATTTGGAATCTAGGTGGGCAGCCTTACAGGAGACACGCGTGGAATATTTTAGAGGGAAGGATTTCGTTAGTTTTCTGAAAAACCATCCGGAACTTAAAGATATTTTGGGGTCAGACCAAAATTTAGAAGTCGAAGATATTGGGAATGCTTTGTTGAGAAAAAAGCTATTGATTCGATGTGGCCGCGTGGTGAAAACTGTCCATGCAGGGAAGAAAAAGTTGTCCACCTGGCCAGCACATTTAGAGCTGTATCATGTAAGATTTCTCTACATCTCATTGATCTTTTGACTGGCTGACTGTGATGATCCTTAAAATTATTTAAATGCAGATCTATTGGTTTGCTTTTAGTATGTGAAATACTAGCAAGAGTTTATGAAATTGCTAAAGTACGACAAAGGAAGGACTTCACATATTGATGTACTTTTGGAGATCTGAGAAGTTGGGCTAGTTAAGTTTGTAATGGTTTTCAGAACTGGGATAAGGTAAAGCATTCAAATAGAGTAGGGGTTGTAAAGCTTGATTGCCTGTCTTAGAGTCAGCTAGTCTTGTCACTTTCGACGGCATATTTAGCTGAACGAATTAGTACCATGCCTCTCTTAGTTTTCCGAACTAATTCACAATAAGTATTGCTTGCATAAGGCACACGAAAATATCACTTGATTGAATTCAGCATATCGTGGCATTACTGGCTTCATTGCTCGCAGTAGAGTTGGGAATTACGCAGGCTTATCTTGTTATGCCGATCGGAGTTCATAATTTGATACGATAAATAATACTTTCGCAGGAGCATGTATTCTCTGACAATGATGCCTTCTTTGCCTGGACATTTGAGAAACGGCATCCATTATGGCAGAAGCCGCTCTCGTTCTCCTGGACTGTGCGGTTCCTGCCAATGTGTTTATTTCCATTGTATCCCCATCGGTGCAAGTTACTAATACTCTTCTCCTGGAGTGGGGTCCTGCTGCGAACACTATACCTTTTGTTCGGTAAGTTTTTCATAGCTGATGTGCTTTTATGATTTCCCTCTAACTTAGTGCCACTGAAAGCTAAGATATTATCATTTTGATGTGCAGTTAGAGCTGCGATATTTTGTGCATTGTGTATCATCCTAGGAAAGCGTGTTTGGGTTTTCCCTAATATTCTTGCCAGGGAAGTAACTTTTGGAGAACTATACCGTTTCTGGCCCAAGAAAAGTGAGGAGGAGCGACTGAAGTGGACGACCAGGCTCTTTTATGCAATGGTAGCAGTGGTAATCATCTTGTTGCTTAGGCATCACGTGGCTGAGGAGGCCGCTAGAGCCAGGTTAGTAGCTGTTCTTGTTTCTAGGACCGATTGTTATTTGTTTTCTGCCTTTGCAAAAGCAAAGTTGGCTCTGTTCCGAATGGAACCTGAAAGTACTGCCTTATTAATCTTTTTCTCTGCATTCCTCTTGAAGGATCGACATTTATATAGGACAGAGCTTTTTAAGATTGGGAAAAATGACCAAAAAAGTCTAAATTTATTGCATTTATATCAATCCAATCCTAATCCTTCAATTGTGTTGATGGAGTCATAAACTTTTTAACATTTTGCCAATTAAGCTCATCTAGCTAATGGCTGAAAAATGATGACGTGATGGTTTAGTTAGTGATGGTCATTCTCTGTGGCATATCGGCACTGACATGGTCGACTCTTTAAAATTTTTCCTTGATGTCCCCCCCAACCCTTTTTTTTTTTTCCTTTTTGCTGGTTGCTAATCTAAGGTGATAGTTGACCATTGGCGATGGCCGGGAGAGGGTTGGGCAAGGCCGCCCTTGATGGCCATGATCAGGCAAGGGCCACCCTTGCTTGGGCAAGGGTTGTCGTTGCCAAAGCTGGGCAAAGTGATGGCCTCTCCTGGGCAAGGGTGACCCTTGCCCTTGCGTGACGGCCAGCCCAATTTGGCGAGGACCGCTTTGGCTTGCTATCAGGGAGGGGTCCCTTGCCAAATTTGGCGAGGGGCAAGGGTCAATCAATTACATTCGATGGCACTTAGTCCAAAAGAAAAAGAAAAAAAAAAAAGTAAAAAAATCAAAATATTATTAAAAAAATTTCACGTCGAAATCAATCACGTTATATTAAACGCTTTTGGCATCAATATTTGCAATTTTTAGACAAAATTGACTAGATGGACTCAATTCAAAAATATAAATATGTATATAATTTAAAGTGACACAGTTGAATGGTTGATGATCGAATTGGCGTATAAGATTTTTTGGTATTTCTTTCCCTAAGATTGTGATGTTTGTCTTTAATGACTCAATTGTATGGGCCTACTTCCTTGTTTTTTTTTTTTTTTTTATCGTCTTACTTACTTCCCATGCTAATCCTCGGACTCATTTTGCGACATGCCTTCGTGCGCATAGAGTCAGCACATCGAAACTTTTCACCATTGTCTTTAATGACTCAATTGTATTTACCCCAGGGCCCACTTCCTTGTTGAGAGGGCACAACAAGGCTGCTATGATAAGTTAATTTTAAAAAATGGTAAAAGTCATAAAAAATGTTAAATTATGCCCATTGTAATATAATTATCCTAATTTTTGTATGTAAAATAAAAATCCCAAATTTGTATCTATGTGATGCATTTACTCTCCGTAAAAAAGAACGGTTAAAAATTTGTCTACATAGACACCAGAAAACAAACGGGGTTGACATGGCGCTCACGTGACATAAGTGAATAAATATGACGTTGTTTTGGCTAAAAAGTAATCTAATAAGACCTTAATGGAGATTTAATGTGTCATCATGGTACACGTTTTGGATTTATCCATCACAAAAAAAAGAAAAAGTTAGGGTAAATTTGTCAAAGTGTCATGGTTTGGAGTTTTAATGTAAAAAAAAAAGTTTTTATTGATTTTTTATACCACAAAGGTTTAGGGTAAATGTGTCATGACGGGTAAAGTTTGAGGTTTTATGTGGTTTTTTTTTTTTTTTGTTCTTTCAGATGTATCATGAAGAGATTGACCTTTGAGAGACTTATGTGCATTGTTGTTTTTGCAGGAAACTTTTCTGTGCTGCTCATTTCTTGGCGTGTTACAATATGCCCCCCACCTAAGAAACCGAACCCAATTAGACCACGAAATGACTGATTCAACTTTAAGTTTTTGACTGACCAAAA
Source organism: Eucalyptus sp. ANBG9806169 (assembly GCA_014182395.1). Classification (NCBI taxonomy): domain Eukaryota; kingdom Viridiplantae; phylum Streptophyta; class Magnoliopsida; order Myrtales; family Myrtaceae; genus Eucalyptus; species Eucalyptus sp. ANBG9806169. The sequence goes on from CM024582.1 coordinate 10,311,488, forward strand.
AAAAAAAAAATTTAGTTTTTGAATTGGCGACTGCCTAAACGTGAGTAAATCCAACCAATCTTTCCAACATATGACCAATCAACAATGCTCAAACTTGCAACAAACGATCACCAGCACAACCAATCATCCAAATGCCCACAGACCTCTCAAAATTCTACAAGACCAGAATCACAATCACCAGCTGAACACAAGCACAAACCTGAACAACTTGAACGATGGTCCTCATCGCGTTTGCAGAGGCCCTCTCAGTGTAATGCCCTCCGGCTAGCGGTCCTGGCGGGCAGCTCTCCGCCCTTGCACAGCCCCATTACTATGTGAACCGCCTCGTTGTCCTCAAGTGGCCCTCAGCTACACAATGTCAGGGTGCTCCGGCAAGTGCTTCGTGATCTGGACCTCCCTCCTCATATCCACCGCTGTCCTCAGCTTCCTCTACGATATGGACTTGCAGGCGAGCCCCTTGCTGGTCAACACATCCGTGCACAGGTACGTGACCCCAAACTCGACACAACCCAGCTCACAACCCAGTTTGTATTTCGCTGAGATGCTGCGGCCCGCTGGGTCTTTCGGCACGATGAGCCTGCTCTCAGGCTCGGACTTCGGGTTGGCGGTGTAGAACTCGGTCGAGAACGGGTTGGATCTGTTCTTGTCCTTCTGGCCCCTCTGGTTCGGGGACGACTAAGAAGGGGAAGCCAATGCCCATGATGAACCAAGAACACGTCGGATCCTCAGGCATCTTGTAGAAGATGAATTTGTCGGAACTCGGGAATTTTTCAGCTGGTCAGGAGACATTCCAGATTCGAAGAAGAGGGCGTTATTAGAAAGTCATTTTTTTCACGTACTTATTGAGGAGAAAATAGTCATTTTTGTACGGATTCGTTAGCCAATTGGGCTTTATTGTTCAGATAGTCCGCCTATTGTTTGCTTGATTTTTTCGAAAAGTCAACTCGACATTGAAAAATTACCGCGCTTTGACTAATCAACGATCCTGGTCAAATTCTTTACCAAAAAAGAAAAAAGAAAAACGATCCTGGTCAAACATTGCGGTCCTTGTATTTCGAATCGACAGATGATTGGGCATCAAGAAAGGAACAAAAACTTGATGATTGGGGTCTAAAGCCAAAGAAATGAATCTATTAATGACCGCACAAATCTTTCCCAGTGAATAAGAGCAAGTGTTTGATTGGAAAAAAAGAGAGGAAAAACAACTAAAATAAACTGTCAGGAAACGACTGAAAATATATTGCAATGAAGTAATGCATTGACAGAGATAAAATCTTGTTCATCCTATGTTTGTATGTCTCTAATCCCCTTAGATATGCTGCGTTTATAATCCATTGGTGGCTAGCCTCTCCCAATAAACGTTCCTGCTAATTGAAATAACTCTTTGACTGTAAATATTAATTAATGTCTTTCATAATTGTTCTGGCCTAAGAGTTTGAGTGCAATAACCATTCTTGCTATTTTATCATGGCCAAATTTCGAGAGTCGATGTCAATGCTTCTCGACTCCTGATGTTGACCTGATCAACATGAACTCGACCATCAGTCGATGAACAAAAGTTGATGAACGAAAACTGTTCTTGCCCTCTCGACTTAACCATATTAGCTTACAATCGACCTCAACTTGTATTTAGCCAATGACTTTGCTTTACCACTAGGACCCAGCTTAGGACATTCCCTCTTTTGTCTCGACAGGCCAAGCACATTCTCATCGATATTGGCCTTAGTTAATATTACTCAAAGCTATGGTCGATGCACAGTCGATGGCATCAATTATTGTTAACTTCAATTCTTTGACATCAAAGTTGATTTTTCTTGGGTGCCAACACCAAATAAATATAAAAAAAGAAAATTGAAGCTTTTAACTCCAAAGGGTAAATAATTTAATCCATCTTTGGACTATTCGAATAGGATGAAATCAATGATCAAACATCAAATGGCTTAATTAAAAGCGTTTAATTCACTTTAAGCGTTTCACATTGCGACGGTGGGTTTTTAAACTGAGTTTCACAAACTACGTTTCTCTTACCCAAACTAAAAACGTGTGCTCTACTTAATTTCCAATAGTAAATTTCATTTGATGAGAATTTATTAATTCTTAAGTTATATTGTGTTATTTTTTTTTAAAATTTTACGTAAGAATTTTGAAATTTAATATAGAACAGTATTTCTGGAAAAAATATTAAAAAATAAAAAGAAAATGCTTTGACTCGAATAGACTTAAACCGAGCGGAATAGTATTGGTACATGCATTTTTCATTTTCCAAGGACGGGCCTAAAAAGAGTCAATCCTGGTAGGCCAATAATTTTTTTTAAAAATTTTGTTTATATTTGAATTTAGACTCATTTGTTTAAAATTTTTTGTTGAACCATTATTTCTTGAAGGGAAAATGATATAAATAGTTCATGAACTTTGGCCTAATGTGTAATGTAATTCATGAATTTTTAATTTGTTCAATGTAGTTCTCAAACTTTTGGTATATGTTCAATTTGATCCCTAAAATATATAAAAATGTTCAATGTTATCTCTCATCTTGAATTAATAGAATGACAACATTGAAAATTTTCGTATAACTCAAGGATTATAACTAAAAGTTCGTGGATTATATTGAATAAATTAAAAATTCATGGCCACATTGAATATTAGGTTAAAGTTTATGAATCATATTGAACAAATTAAAAACTTAGATATCAATTACACATTGGACCAAAGTTTATAGATCATCCGTATCATTATCCCATTCTTGAAATGCAATTAGACCTCAATGTTCACCATTCTTGCATATATGACCAACTTGAACTAATAAAAACACCATACAAGGAAATTAATTCTTTACAATTGAGCAAAGCTAACTTAATAATTGGACTCGTGCATTAAATCGGTGACCAATTTGCTAAGTTTAATTTCTATGTCCCAAGCGATATCGAGTAGAAACGGTCGAATTGAATGTTGCACTATCAATAGGATTGATGGTAATGTTTGATTATTGATGGTGACATGTCCTATTTTTCACTTATGGAAAGGTGATTAATTTCTTTACTCAATTTCGCATAAGATCTCTTGCCAAAATTGATTTTTTCAGTTGTAATTTGGTTGCCAAATAGGAGGAATTAGCAGATCAAAATTGCATACAGGGCAGCAGCACAGGACTTTGGGGGCCCAAAACCGATTGCAGAGCACCACCCTCTCTCTCTCTCTCTCTCTCTCTCTAAATCGGCAACCCATCACAGAGAGCTGAAACTGAAAACAGGGGAGAGGAGACGATGAAGAAATCGGGCGCGGCGGAGAAGAAGCGGGTGCGGCGGACGTCGGCGGCCGTCCCCAGCGGCGGCCGGGACCCTAATCCCGACACTCCTCCCGGGGTTTGCTCTCTCTCTCTCTCTCTCTCTCTCTCTCTCTCTCTCTCTCGATCTAGGGTTTTACGTGCGCTCGCGGTAGCATTTTGCGCGTTTGGAGGGACCATTTGCTCCTCTTTCCGAAGCCGATTCGGCGCGGAGAAGCGCCGGGGTTTGCGCGTGCTCCCTGATCGCCGTCTCGTCCCGAGGCGTTTTAGTCGCGAAACCGTCCGTCGATGCGCGTTTTTCAGTTGCCCTGCGAAATGAAGTTCTAGATGTCTCTCTCGTGCGAATGTCCCGGGGAATCGGATGCGGCGTGTCGGTGTCGTGAATGGTGATCGGGTAGAAAATCTTTCGATTTAGCTCGGTGAATTGTCCTTCCGCGACCTGGAAATCTTTTGAATCGAATTCGACTGATGCCTCGTGAATGGCGACTTCTGGGGCGGTTTTTGGAGATTAATCGTCTCGCCCTGTAATTTTTATGTGAATGTTGCTGTCCAAAGTTGAACCCTGGCTGGGGCAGTTGATCTTACCATTTTGATCTGATACCACCGGCTGACAAGCTAGTTGGCTATTGTAGAGGGAATATATTGACTCGTAATGTGGCTTGAAAAATCGAGTAATTCAGGTGTAGATGCATCACCGTAACTTAATCTACTTGTTGCTTTCTTGACTGTTTGGTGCTTTTAGGAAAAAAGATTGTGACTGTCTGATTAATAGCTGGTGGACCTCCTTTTCTCTGGACATGCTTGGGTGGCTTGTTCAAAAGACTTCATCACTAGCTTAAAGCTTTTGCCGGACTCTAACAGTGATTGCTTATTTGATGCACCAACATCATTTATTCATTATTTATGCTCAAACTTTGTTTTTTCCAGAAACAGGCTGCAAAGAGGGATGTATATCAGGTGTTTGCTGAGAAGTTGAGGGATCACAAGGATTTGGAATCTAGGTGGGCAGTCTTACAGGAGACACGCGTGGAATATTTTAGAGGGAAGGATTTCGTTAATTTTCTGAAAAACCATCCAGAACTTAAAGATATTTTGGGGTCAGACCAAAATTTAGAAATCGAAGATATTGGGAATGCTTTGTTGAGAAAAAAGCTATTGATTCGATGTGATCGTGTGGTGAAAACTGTCCGTCCAGGGAAGAAAAAGTTGTCCACCTGGCCAGCACATTTAGAGATGTATCATGTAAGATTTCTCTCTATCTCATTAATTCGTTCGACTGGCTGACTGTAATGATCTTTAAAATTCTTTAAATGCAGATCTATTGGTTTGCTTTTTAGTATGTGAAATTACTGGCAAGAGTTTATGAAATTGCTAAAGTACTACGACGGAAGGACATCACATATTGATGTGCTTTTGGAGATCTGAGAAGTTGGACTAGTTAAGTTAATAATGGTTTTTAGAACTGGTATAAGGTAAAGCATTCAAATGGATTAGGGGTTGTAAAGCTTGATTGCCTGCCTTAGAGTCAGCTAGTCTTGTCACTTTCTACGGCATATTCAGCTGAATGAATTAGTACCATGCCTCTCATTATTTTTCTGAACTAATTCACTATAAGTATTGCATAAGGCACATGAATATCACTTGTTGAATTCGGCATACTGTGGCATTATTGGCTTTATTGCTCGCAGTATTGAGAATTATGCAGGCTTATTTTGTTATGCAGAACCAAGTTCTTAATTTGATTCAATCAATCATACTTCTGCAGGAGCATATATTTTCTGACAATGATGCCTTCTTTGCCTGGACGTTTGAGAAACGGCATCCATTATGGCAGACACTGCTCTCGTTCTCCTGGCCTGTGTTAACCTTGGCAATATGTTTATTTCCAGTGTATCCCCACCAGTGCAAGATACTAATACTCTACTCCTGTGCCGGGATCCTGCTGCTAATACTATCCCTTTTGTTCGGTAAGTTTTTCATAGCTGATGTGCTTTTGTGATTTCCCTCTAACTTATGTTATGCTGTCGGGCAGTTAAAGATGTAACCACATATTATGAGTAGATTTTACTAAAGTAGATTGCTTTTCTATTGTCTTAAATTGGAATTGGCGACTTCTGCTGATGGTAGCACCAACCATTGGGCCTTATTTGGTGATTTACTTTGTCGGCTGGGATGAATAGAGCCTGGTTTTGTCATGTTCAAGGCTTTGCCTTTAGAATAACAAAGTTCTCATTGAAACTTTTAGCATTTGTACTGGACTTTGAATGATGTCATGTACTTCCAAATCTAATGAGAACCTTTGTCTTTTGGTTTTGTATTTCCTTTTTTTTTTCTTTCAATACAATTTCTTGATACCGTAGCCATCCCCGAAACCATGATCTAAGAGTAGACCACTACAATACCTTCCTATGACCCTAAAAATTCCATGGTTGTCAATGATAGTGCTTGACTTCACGTTTGGCATAATTGGTGAGATTGATACCAACCTTTAAGAAGGATTAATGATTATGACCGAATATGAACCCTTTTTGCCCATCTTTGAAGGGAAATTGTGGGGCTTGTCTGGATAGACGTTTACTTTTTACTTTTTGCTTAATCTAAATCTTGACAGTGGATGAACTTTGACTTTTTCTTAGCCCGAAACACCTGGAGCTTTCATAATATACAAGTATTGACATGACGATTCACATGTAATTTTTTTAATGTTTTTCGGGAAATTAAATTACCTTAAACTTTGTTGCGAAAGTAAAAAAAAAGGGTACCATTTGCTTTGCTTAAACTTCCTTTAGAGGTTAAAAAAAGGCATATCTTTTTCAAGTTGCTCTCTTGGGCCGACTATGTAGTATTTCTCTTCTGAATGCCCATTTGGGATTTGGGATTTAACCATCTTTTGACTGGCACTTCCTTTCATTCTTTAGCTATTATCAGCTTTTGATGATCCCGTTTGATCCACAGACTGCGTTTGATTTTAAAATTTTGGCCAACAGAAAAAGCAAGTTATATAGTTGTCGATTCTGGCTGTCCTTATGTTGATATGAGTTAAAGAGAACCAGTTGTATGATGATTATACTCGCTTATGTTTTCTATGCTTAGTTTTACAAGGCTTTGTGAGATGAGTGATGGGGCCCCTAAGTCAGTTCAATGATGATATCGAATGCTGGAATAGCCTCTCTTAATTCAGATTCAAGGCTGCCTCCATTTGTTCTTCATATCCTCCAAATAGGCAGAAGAAAAACGCTTGCACTCTTTTCTTTTTTGTGTGTGCCCGCGCGTGCGCGCATATTTTTCTTAAAATTTTCAGGTCCATCAGGGCATCTCTGTTATTACATTCCTTCGCAACAATTTTAGTGCCATTGAAAGTTAAGATCATCATTTTGATGTGCAGTTAGAGCTGCAATATTTGGTGCATTGTATATCATCCTTGGAAAGCGTGTTTGGTTTTTCCCTAATATTCTTGCTGAGGAAGCAACTCTTGGAGAACTATTCCGTTTCTGGCCCAGTAAAGATGAGGAGGAGCGACCGAAGTGGACAACCAGGCTCTTTTATGCAATAGTAGCAGTGGTGGTCATCTTGTTGCTTAGGCATCACGCCCCTGATGAGGCTGCTAGAGCCAGGTTAGTAGCTGTTCTTGTTTTAAGGACTGATTGTTTTCTGCCTTTGCAAAAGCGAAGCTGGCTCTGTTCCTGTTGGAACCTGAAAGTACTACCTTATTAAATTTCTTCTCTGCATTCCTCTTGGAGGATCAACATATAAAGGCCAGAGCTCTTAAGATCGTGATATTTGAAACCGGCTTTTGCCCAATTTCTTTAATAGAGCAGTAGGCCAGAATTGAATCAGAACACGAGAACGCACTTCCTTGCTGAGAGGGCATAGGAAGGCTGCTACCATCAGTTAAATTTTAGAAATATCATGAAAAGGTTGACCTTTGAAAAGCTTATAAACATTGTGGTTTATGCGGGAAACTTTTCTGTCCAGTTCATTCTGCTGGTTTCTATGGCATGGCCTTGTATTTCCATTGGGCTCAAGATTATACTTCTACTATTACAGGTACCAGAAGCGGGTATTTAACATAATTGACGATGTTATTGAGTGGTCTCCGAGGTTGGCTCTCTCCGGCATGATGGAGAAGCAGCCTACGGTAGTCAACGCGACGGAGCCCAACCACAACTTCACAGATGGTAGTAAATCGAGCTCAGATACAGGAGGTGGTGAAGCCTCTCAAGAGCAAAGTGGGGACTCGGGTGAAAAGATAGAGGACTCTGACGCATTTCAGCAACCTGATAACATTGAGGACTCTGATGTATTTCAGGAACGCGATGATCATATATGATGGTAGATTATCGGGCGGCCTGCACTTTAAGGATCACTTGCCCGGCTTGTTCTTTTCTTTTACTGGGGCTTTCCCTTTTCAATTTGGAGTGTAAAAGCAGTGTAACCAAAGGATCTGATAATAATGCAGTTAGGTGGAAAGATTCTCGTGCCCCTGTCAATAGGATTGCCTACAGATGACAATGAAGCGCTACTTAAGGAGGGTTTTCTTTGTTTTGCCCAACTTGAAACGTGGATCAATTTTTGGAGGAGTCGTAGCATATTTACGAGTTCAATGCAAGTACTACCGTGTTCTGGAGAAGCTTCAGCTTTCACTGTGCTGAAGCAGGGAGCTCTAAAAGTGGGGAAATGCTTGGCCTGCATGGATGCCAATCGTGCGATATTACGAACCTCAGACGATGTGAATTCTATGTGAGGTCCCTGCTTGAAATCACCCAGACAGCGGCTATTATAACGTATGGTCATTGGATTCCATCTATTCATGAACAAAGATATATCTCTGGAGCTCGAATTCCAGCTTTAGGCCGAAGATATCCCTTTTTTCTTCGTTTTTTTTTTCTCTTTCACCGAACTAGACAAGAGATGTCACGCTCTCCACTTTCTTCATCTCTTCACCTTCATATCTTACCGTTTGCAATTCACATTGCGAACGACTTGTGAAGGGCCCGTATGGTTCTTTCCTCTCGATTTATCATTTGAACAAGCAAGAGGATCATGTTAAACATTCACCGATAATTCAACGATCACATTAAATAAATTAGAAATTCAAGAATTATATTGCAAATTAGACCCAAATTGAAGTACCATTTATATCATTTTCTCATGAATATGTATTAAAAAGAGAATGAGGAAAATTTCAAATAATGGTCAGAAGTGGATTATATTTTAAATAAGGGTTTGAAATAGCTACATTAATTTTAAAGAATGACATAATTTTCTAATTAGTTAAGGGTATTTTCGCTGTTTACTTTTTAAAATTCTTTTTTTTTTCCTTTTTCTTGTTTTCTCTTTCTTTTTAGCTGGTGGATAACCACCAGTGATGTCCAACTGAGTGCTAGGCGAAGGTTGTCCTTGCCCAATTCGGAAGAGAGCACTCTCACTAACCATAGGTGAGGCTGTCCTCCCCTGAGAGAGTCGAATCGCCGACCACAAGTGAGATCGGATCTCATCAAATCTAGATGAGAGTTGCCTTGCGAGTCGAAAATACTCGAGTAGTTGGAAACTTGGAATCAGGCAACGGCGACTCTCTCTCTCGCTCGCTCGCTCTCGAGAAGAATCCCAATCAATCCTCACGCCTCCGATGGAAACTTGGAATTCCAGTAATCGCACGACCTCGAAGGAGACGACGGCGACGGCGAGCGATGGCGGAAGCGGCGGCGGCGGCGGCGGCGGGCTCGAGGCCCTTCCCGTCTCCTTCCTCGTCCAGGAAATCCTTCTCAAGCTGGATTTGGAGTCCCTCTCAGCCGCCGCATGCGTCTCCAAAACCCTACGCTCCGCCGTCGCTCTCGCCCTCCCCTCTCTCCCCTCTCTCCACCTTGCGGTGAGTTCGAAGCTATCCCTGGCATTCATATAGGCACAGTCGCGTCGATGTGTAGAGCTCGTAATCTAAGTCCATGGCGTGGCTTCTGGTTTGATTTTGGCAGGACTTTTCGCCGGACAATCAAACTCTCGATCGCATCCTCTCCGCGTGCGGAAAAGTCGCGAGCCTCACGGTCAACTGCCTCCGAGTGAATTATAGTGCGCTCGAAAGCTTCCTCGGCCCACATATTCGCGAGCTGAACTTGTTATGCTGCACCGCGATGCCGCCGAGCGCTCTTGGCTTAATTGGCCAGAAATGCCCCGAATTGAGGTATATTCAACTCAATCAATAATTTATCTGGAAAAGCATTGTTTTGTCTCCATTGTTCTTGCTTGATCATTGGGTTTTTTAAGGTTTTACTTTACTGCCTTCACGTGGTGGATGAGACTGAGAGGCATCATGCTGCTCGTGTATGTGCTTGAATTGTGTCGTGCTGTCTGTCAATCTAAATTGACAGAGGCATCCATTGCTACTACCGTGGCAGAGCTTCGAGGATTCGTGTTTACTTTGAGGTTATGCTTAAAGGAAAAAATGCCCGAAATTGATAGTGAAATCCTCCACGTCCATAAAGACCTCAATTCAAGGTGTAACATCTTTTTGGGTGAATATTAGATGAAGCCTCCAAGATTTGTAGTAAACTGCCGTGATGACTTCGGCAGGCATGTAAGTCGTGTTGGTCCGGAAAAATTTGGTGTGGTATGATATTCTCTTTGCGTCCCTTCTGACAGGGTGCTGGTGCTGGAGTGGGTAGCGTGTGGCTCAGATGATGACGTCATTGGATATATTCATCAAAAGCATTTTCATCAAATGTTAAGCAGTTGTGTACAATTGGAGGTAATACAGTAGGACCAGGTTGTTTTCTCAAATTTCATTTCTCAGTCATTGAAAACTTACCTTTGAACAAGACTCTCTGGAAGGACCAAGGGCTGTGGTGCAATGTATTTCGTGAAGTCTAGAGGGACCGATGGCTTCCCTGTATGCTCTCTTTAGTTGACATGTTGCATGCTAGAACTGATTCTGTTTCTTATTATACAGTCTCTTTGTCTAAAGATTCGAGGTGTAGAAGGCCCTGCGTGTATCTTTACCTCTGGAATCTGGCCCAAAAGTATCAAGGTCCTGAAGCTGCAGCCAACGCTTGAATTTGATGTAATCAGTCTGGTGAAGGAAATAGCAGGAAATGAGAACTGGCCTGAGGTCATTAAGTTTCCCTCTCTGCCATCTACTTGCTTGCTTCAAAGCTTTTCGCTTCATGTGAGGACCATATCAGACAAGCTTGTCACCACCATTGCTGAGTCCATGCCTTGTTTGTTGGAGTTGGAGCTCGAAGAAAGGCCAAGGAAAGACCCACTACCGCATGAAGATTTGACCAATGCCGGGATTCAGTCTTTGGGCTCTTGCGATCAATTGAAAAGCCTTTCTCTTTCACGAAATAGTTGCCAGGCATCTTTTGAAAGAGTCAATGACATGGGCATTTTCCTACTCTCTAAGGGCTGCAAGGGCCTAGAATCCGTACAGCTCTCTGGCTCACGTTGGATCTAGCTGGAGCAGATATAACAGATAGTGGCATGTCGAAACTTGGTCAAGGGAGTGCGCCTATTCAGCGTTTGTCCCTTAGAGGCTGGTGTGTCTTATCTGAAATTTATGAGGAATGGCCATGGTTAACCGTCTGTACTGGCGGATGTGAAATGGGATGCCGAGATGGTTGGGCGTGTCATTGGGGATCTTAGAGTGGAGTTTGGTGTGATTTGTTGGAAGTCTCTTTGGTTTCAAAATTTGTCCATCTTAGTATCCATTATGAAGCTACCTTCCAACTTATATTTTGATTTACCAATATTTATTTTCTTCATTATATCCGTTACCAACTTGAATTTGGATTTTTTTCCAATCTCTTGAATTTGCGAATTTACCCCTCTGTATAGTTGGTAAGTTTGTCAAATTTTACATTAGCTCAATATCATTCCACCGATAAGATTCAAATATAACAAGTTCCTTAGGCCTGTCGAGTGTCCTCAATTGTTCTAAAATTTGAATGAGAAAGCAGTGTTTTGAAAATCAAAAATCTTTTAAATCATTTGCTTAATTAGTGTCTCGGGCACTTGCTCAATTCTTGAAAACATTTTACAAATTGCCATCAACATGTTATTTCAATATCGGATCACAAGAATATCGCCTTAGCGATCTCGCAATTTTCACTTTGTAGTAAATTTGGTAAAAACATAACGACATTTAAAGGCTGGATTTTGAAAACACTGGACAAAGTTTCAAATCCACGATTGCTAGTAAAATAAAATGCTCCCGATTCGTCATTTGAGCAAACGAGAGAACTATATGGAACATTTGCTAATAGTTCATGAGACCGGACACAAAATGGAAGATCCCAATGTGAACCAATTCAATTCTTCTTGTATTCTAAATGTACATATTGATAAACAATTTGCAACTAATTTCCTAAATCAACTCTTACAAATATGACAAGTACAACCGAAAAATTGAATAAAACTACTAGGGATAAAATATATGATCACGCTAAGATTTCGTATGATTTGCTAAGATTTCATGTGATCACGCTAAAAATCCCCTTCAAATTGGTGCATGTGGGTTACTGATGCCCAACTTGGAAAGTAGTCACATGTATTGATCCCGGCCTAGTTGATTGGTAAACACATCAGCTAGTTGTGACTTTGTACCAGTCTTCAATGAAGCAATGAGATCGGCTTGTATTTTTTCACAAACGAGATGGCAATAAATTTCAATGTTGGTTCGAATCCAGAGATGGCCCCCATTGCGCGACTTAAGTGGGATGCCGTGGGAGGTGGGCCCTCGCGCTAATTTAAATTTCAACGTCATCAAAAAATAAATGAATAAATAAATTTCAATGTGTTTCATTCGCTCGTTATCATAGTGTAAGGAAGTTGGGGCTTGAAGAGGCATGCCAATGTCTTGTAAAAGATATGATAACCAAGTAATCCTACATGTGGTTACTGTCATTGCACGATATTCCACTTCAGTAGAAGAGTGTGAGATTGTGCTTTGTTTCTTGGTTTTTCATGAGATGGGACTATCACCCAATAAAATGCAATACCTAGTTGTTGAACGGCGAGTCATAGGGCAACTAGCCCAATTTGAGTTACAATAAGATATGAGTTGAAGTTAATTTTTCACTGGGTAGAAGAGCCCTTAGCCTACAATAGCCTTCAGATACCATTAGAGATGGCGTGCAACATACATAAATTGACTTAGAATGTTGACACTATGAGCAATACCTAGCCTAGTAACAGTTAAATAAATGAACCAACCAATCAAGCAGTCTATAGAGAAATAGTCCTCCAATAGAGTGCCTGTATCTATGCTCTTTATATTCTATTCCATAGGAGCATCAATTGGTTGGGTTCCACTAAAACTGCAATCTTCTAGAATATCCAAGATATATTTTTGCTGGCATAAATAAAGACTAGAATAGGATTGAGTGGCCTCAATGCCCAAAAAATATTTTAGAGGCCCGAGGTCCTTGATATGTAACCGATTATGTAACAGTCTTCACCAAATTGATCAAAGAAGCATTAGTAACAGTAATGATTAGATCATCAACATATAGTACTACATAAATATAGTCACTGCCATTGTGCAAGACAGAGAGAATGATCAGCTTGACAATGTGTGAAACCAAAGTTATATGAGGTAGTAGAAAACTTGAAATACCATTGATGAGACGCTTGTTTCAAATCATATAGAGATTTGTGAAATCGACACACAATATTCTCCCCCTTACACTGAAAACCAAAGGGAGTTTTCATATAGATTTCCTTGTCCAAGTTGCCATGTAGAAGGCATTGTTAACGTCTATTGGTTTGGGAGGCTATCCTTTAGGTGTGGCAATGGTCAAGAGTACATGAACTATAACCAATTTGGCAAAAAGTACAAATGTATCATGATAATCTTTCCCTTCAACCTGGGTATAGCTATGGTGACTAGGCGGGCCTTATATAGTTCAATACTACCACCAAATTTTCGATTAATTTTATAGACCCTTTTGGAGCCTATGGCTTTCTTGCAAGGTGGAAGTGGTATGAGAGACCATCTATGATTCTAAGAAAGAGCTTCGATCTCGGCCTGCATGGCGTCTCTCCATTCATGATGTTGTACTGTCTCAGTGAAAAGGGATGGCTCAGTCGTAGTAGACAAAGAAGTAAGAAATGCTAAATGGGGTTGCTTAAAATGAGTATATTGGAGGAAATTAGACATAGAGTAAGAAATACCTTGACCATTATCTTCGACGAAACTTAGCGTTTGAGTAAGTGAACAACAATAGGCCTAGAGGAAATGGGGAGGTTGATGTATTCGTTGGGGTCCGATGGATTGTTCAAGCATTGGAAGTAAGGGTGTTTGCGGTGGTGTGGGAATGGGGTGTGGTTGCGACTTGGGTATAGGTGATGGTTGGTTTATCTCATCACATTGTGTGACGAATAATGGTAACACAGGCCCTAACAAGATAGGGATGGGAAGCATCGAGTATGGAAAAATTATTTCATAAAACACAACATCTCAACTCACATGTATCTTTTTTGTGAGAAGATAAAAAATAAGATACCCTTTTTGACCATTGGGATATCCAAAAAAAAAAAAAAAAAAGAGTAGCACGAGCATCAAATTTATTTTGAATGAAGGTGTTGTGTCCAAAACACAAGCAATCGAAAACTCGAAGGTGCATGAGATTTGGTGCGTGACATTTGAAATTTTCTTTGTAGTTTATGATATTTATAATATTTAATTAGTATAGTAACTGTTAGTGAGGATTGATATGCTCTTGAATACGTATTGAACAAATTTCAAATATTAAATTTTTACCGAGTTAAGGTTTTCCTATTGTTTTATATTTTTTGTTAATAATTTTAGTGGTATCAAAATAATTTCTTGATTTACCGACGTTTCAAATGAATACTGATTTCCTTGATTATTTACTGCAATGTGAAATATATGTCCAAATTAACATAATATCTCAATCTTTTATTAAATCATGCTATTTGTCACAAATGTCTTCATCTCCACCACATTTTTATCCACATGTCTAAATTAAAACCTTTGAACTTATCCATATGATCTCATACATGACATAATCTTAACACTAGTTATTTTTTTGTCAACATTTAACTCTAGTTAATTGCCATTATTACTTTTAACCAAGGCTAATAAATGTTACTTCAAGACACTCCTAAATGTAGTGAATAACTATGGAAGACAAGAGATAAATGCATCATTTCCCCTATCTCCTTGAGCACCTCCATTTTTTTTTCACTTTTCCAAGTTCAAGTTTTATTTTACTCTCTCTTTCAAGACAAGGTCCACACCCTTACTTTCAATTTAGTGTCTTACAAGGTATCTTCATGAATTTCCTTTTATTTTTGTCAAATGAGCTTCGTTGTTTTCTAAATAATGACACTTGTTAATTTTTATAATTATTTTTATTGCAAGGTAAGTAAAAGCTTTGTTTGTTGAGAATTCACTCAAGGTAAGTGAAAATCCGAAGGACTAAGCTAGAATATCTACTTAGTACTCTTAAGCTTGGTTGGTTGATTATTTATCTATTTACTATAAATTTTACTTTATATGTGTAAGTTGCCATGGTTAATTGTTGAACTATGGTGATTGTTGGGGTTTGTATTAAAAGGCTTTTCTCATGCCTAGAAAGTGTTTGAAGAAAACCCAAATGGTTTTGTTGCACCTTAAGTGGGAAAAGTGGGAAAATGGTAAAACTAGGCCTAAGAAGGGGTGTTTTGGTAAATTTTTGACAAAATATGGGGTAATTTCAAAATTGCCAGAATGTTTTGGTTTAGATTTTTAGTGTTAATACAAAATAATATAAATTAAGGGTTTTGAATTTCAAAATTTCAGAATGGATGAATAAGGCTGTTAAGCAAACCTTAATTTGGTTTTTTATGAAAATTTTAGTGTTAATAATAAAAAAAATGAGTTGTTTTAATGGTTTTGTAAAATATGTGGGGTGCCTATTGTGTAAATAAAATGTTAGTATGTCTTAGATAACAAAAGTATGGCTTTTAGTTTTTAATTTGATTAATATGACTTGGTTGGTTGAAAATCGGAAATTATGGGTAAATTTATAAAATGACAATTTATAAGAAGATATTTTTAAGAATTTGGAATTATAGAAGATATTCCTTAATTTTGTGGAAAAAGTGGGCTTAACCAAGGGTGGCTTTATTATTAAAAAAAAATGTAAATTTATGAGTTACCTTTAATTATTGGAATAGTAGTGTCTATTACTAAATGGATATCAAGAATTAATAAACCAGTGAAAGTTCTCTACTACCGAATGATTATGGCTTGGTGAAAAAAAAATATTTATTTTTTAAAGTGCACATAATTGATTGATTCTCATGGTTATATGAAAATGCCAAGAGATTAACGTCTTATCTTTTGTAATTGTAGACACATAAAAGTTTGTGATATGGTTAATGATGGATGCCTTTGATATTACAAGAACAAGACCTTTGCCACAACCTATTCCCCACCGAGCGAATTCCCTTATGTGAGTATGTATAAGACTCTAAAGTCAGCTAGATATTCTACCGCATGGGATGGTTCCCAACAAGGTTAAGATGATATGAAATTTTATGATGACATGACTCGTGTAGTCATGGTATGACATGGCTTGTGAAGCCATGATATCATATTAATAAATGGCTATCATCATACAAATGTATGGTGGTGCATTAATCTTTGCTAATGTAGATGACACCCGTGATTAATAGGGTGAGATGTGGCAAATGGGTATGTGTAATTCCATCCCCGTGAGTTGGGGGTGATGATGCATCGGGAATCGAGATGCTCCTGGCAAGTGATGAATATGAGTTCATATGTGTCGGTTGATGAGATGTTGTGGTACTTGTATATATATGTGATATTCAATTGTACTTGTGTGATTGATTTTACGCAAAATTATGATTGCCTCATTGATATGTCATGATATGAAAAATTGTACATTTATCCTTGCACTCACTCGTAATGCATAGTTGTTTTGTATTGCCTTGAATTCACGATTTTTGTTTATATCAGGTGGAGTGTTATGTGGATCTCCTATCTTAGACTTAGAAATGTCATTTACTAGGCCTCGGCTCATTTCTTTATTTTTCAAACTTGTAGGATGGCTTTTCAGCGGCCACCACTTTTTAGAGCTCCAACTCACATTGAGTATAATTATGAAGAAGTTGCCTTATACGATTCTTATGTAAATTAAGTATACAACCACGGTTTGGGTCAATGTGAGACTTGCTGAGTGGGTCCCGTATCGGTATATAGCTCGGTATGCGATCTTTGATGGCGATTGGTTAGGACCACTTAGAGGATTTGATGGTCCCCTGATTACATTTCCGATGGGCTAGTGATGGGAGAGGTCATCGATCCTTAGATTTTAGTTTTGGTGTTGTACGGTAGGCTTTTGGGTAAATAAGGATAGTGTTGAAGTTAGGCGATCCCAACCCTTCCTAGATCTTTTGGTATTTTGTGTGTTGTTTTTAATACTGTTTGGAGTTGTATATATAAAGTTAACATAATGAAATATTATGTGCAATATTTATCTGATGTGATGATATTCTTGTATTCGTATGGTAATGTATTTGTAGTGCTTCCACTTGCTATAAAAAAAAAAAAAAATCAGAAAGCACATGTGTGCATGTGATGTTCTAGGGCGTCACACGGTGACTGACTATGTAAAATCTCATATGGAGTTTTTTTCTTTCAAGACAACAATGGGAAGTCTATTTATGATGCAAGCGGCAATGAGAATGCATTCACCTCAAAACTCAACAGGAAGATCGGATTGGAAGCATAAGGTATAGGCAATATTTAGAAGATGCCAGTGTTTGTGCTCTACCACTCTATTTTGTTGAGGGTGGACACGCAACTCGATTGATAAACAACACCCATGGGGTCAAAACAAATTAATAAGCTTATTGAAAAATTCTTTTTAATTATCAGAATGGATGCAACGAATTTGTTTATCGAATTGGGTTTTTATCTTGGAAAAGAAATTATTGATAAAATGATTTACATCAAATTTAGAAGACATTAAATAAAACCACATGATACGAGAATAATCATTGACTATAATCAGGAAAAAAAGGTACCCCAGATTAAGAGGTGGTATGAAATGGGCCCCAAACATCCAAATGAACTAAATTAAAGCATGAAATAGTAGAAATTGTACTAGAAGAAAATGGCAAGTGAGATTGTTTCGCAAGTGGGTACATAAATCAAGGAAAGGTATTAGAAAATGAAATGTTATTATCTAAAGCTTGCAGATGAACCGAATATGAACCCTTTTGCCCATCTTTGAAACGAAATTGTGGGGCTTGTCTGGATAGACGTTTACTTTTTACTTTTTGCTTAATCTAAATCTTGACAGTGGATGAACTTTGACTTGAAGATTCACATGTAATTTTTTTTAATGTTTTTCGGAAAATAAAATTACCTTAAACTTTGTTGCGAAAGTTTAAAAAAAAAAGAAAAAGAAAAAAAGATACCATTTTCTTTGCTTAAACTTCCTTTAGAGGTTAAAAAAAGGCATACCTTTTTCAAGTTGCTCTCTTGGGCTGACTACGTAGCATTTCTCTTCTGAATGCCCATTTGGGATTCGGGATTTAACCATCTTTTGACTGGCACTTCCTTTCATTCTTTAGCTATTATCAGCTTTTGATGATCCCGTTTGATCCACAGACTGTCGATTCTGGCTGTCCTTATGTTGATATGAGTTAAAGAGAACCAGTTGTATACTTAGTTTCACAAGGCTTTGTGAGATGAGTGATGGGGCCCCCTAAGTCAGTTCAATGATGATATCGAATGCTGGAATAGCCTCTCTTAATTCAGATTCAAGGCTGCCTCCATTTGTTCTTCATATCCTCCACATAGGCAGAAGAAAATACGCTTGCACTCTTTTTTCTGTGTGTGTGTGCACGTGCGCGCGCATATTTTTCTTAAAATTTTCAGGTCCATCAGTGCATCTCTGTTATTACACTCCTTCGCAACAATTTTAGTGCCATTGAAAGTTAAGATATTATCATTTTGATGTGCAGTTAGAGCTGCAATATTTGGTGCATTGTATATCATCCTTGGAAAGCGTGTTTGGTTTTTCCCTAATATTCTTGCTGAGGAAGCAACTCTTGGAGAACTATTCCGTTTCTGGCCCAATAAAGATGAGGAGGAGCGACCGAAGTGGACAACCAGGCTCTTTCATGCAATAGTAGCAGTGGTGGTCATCTTGTTGCTTAGGCATCACGCCCCTGATGAGGCCGCTAGAGCCAGGTTAGTAGCTGTTCTTGTTTCAAGGACTGATTGTTTTCTGCCTTTGCAAAAGCGAAGTTGTCTCTGTTCCTGTTGGAACCTGAAAGTACTACCTTATTAAATTTCTTCTCTGCATTCCTCTTGGAGGATCAACATATAAAGGCCAGAGCTCTTAAGATTGTGATATTTGAAAGCGGCTTTTGCCCAATTTCTTTAATAGTGCAGTAGGCCAGAATTGAATCAGAACACGAGGCATTTCCTTGCTGAGAGGGCATAGGAAGGCTGCTACCATCAGTTAAATTTTAGAAATATCATGAAAAGATTGACCTTTGAAAGGCTTATACACATTGTGGTTTATGCGGGAAACTTTTCTGTCCAGTTCATTCTGCTGGTTTCTATGGCATGGCCTTGTATTTCCACTGGGCTCAGGATTATACTTCTACTATTACAGGTACCAGAAGCGGGTATTTAACATAATTGACGATGTTATTGAGTGGTCTCCGAGGTTGGCTCTCTCCGGCATGATGGAGAAGCAGCCTACGGTGGTCAACGCGACAGACCCCAACCACAACTTCACAGATGGTAGTAAATCGAGCTCAGATACAGGAGGTGGTGAAGCCTCTCAAGAGCAAAGTGGGGACTCAGGTGAAAAGATAGAGGACTCTGATGCATTTCAGCAACCTGATAACATAGAGGACTCTGATGTATTTCAGGAACGCGATGATCATATATGATGGTAGATTATCGGGCAGCCTGCACTTTAAGGATCACTTGCCCGGCTTGTTCTTTTCTTTTACTGGGGCTTTCCCTTTTCAATTTGGAGTGTAAAAGCAGTGTAACCAAAGGATCTGATAATAATGCAGTTAGGTGGAAAGATTCTCGTGCCCCTGTCAATAGGATTGCCTACAGATGACAATGAAGTGCTACTTAAGGAGGGTTTTCTTTGTTTTGCCCAACTTGAAACGTGGATCAATTTTTGGAGAAGTCGTAGCATATTTACGGGTTCAATGCAAGTACTACCATGTTCTGGAGAAGCTTCAGCTTTCACTGTGCTGAAGCAGGGAGCTCTAAAAGTGGGGAAATGCTTAGCCTGCGTGGATGCCAATCGTGCGATATTACGAACCTCAGATGATGTGAATTCTATGTGAGGTCCCTGCTTGAAATCACCCAGACAGCGGCTATTATAACGTATGGTCATTGGATTCCAGTTATTCATGAACAAAGATATATCTCTGGAGCTCGAATTCCAGCTTTTGGCCGAAGATATCTCTTTTTTCTTCGTTTTTTTTTCTCTTTCACCGAACTAGACAAGAGATGTCACGCTCTCCACTTTCTTCATCTCTTCACCTTCATATCTCACCATTTGCAATTCACATTGCGAACGGCTTGTGAAGGACCCGTCTGGTTCGTTCCTCTCGATTTATCATTTGAACAAGCAAGGGGACTATATTAAACATTCACCAATAATTCAACGATCACACTAAATAAATTAAAAACTCAATAATTATATTGCAAATTAGATCAAAATTGAGATACCATTTTATATCATTTTCTCATGAATATGTATAAAAAATAAGAAAATTTTCAAATAATGATCAGAAGTGGATTATATTTTAAATAATCGCTTAAAATAGCTATATTAGTTTTAAAAAATGACATAATTTTCTAGCTTAGTTTTTTGGCATTTTTGTCCTTTATTTTTTTGAATTTTTCTTGTTTTTTTTTTCTTTTCGCCAGTGGGTGGGATTGACCATCGGTGATGCCCAAAGAGTGCTAGGCGAGGGTCACCCTGGCCAATTTAGAAGAGAGCCACTCTCATTAGCCATAGGTGAGGCTGCCCTCACCAAAATTGGGAGAGGATCGCATCGCCAACCACAAGTGAGACCGTATCTTATCAGATCTAGGTGAGGTTACTTTGCTAGTCGAAAATACTCTTGAGTAGTTGAAATATTTAGCCGGCCAACAACTAGTGAGATTAAAACTCTTATTTGAAATTTCCATAATCATTTCACACCTTTATTTAATATTGACATGTTGACACAAAGTTCACTTCATGCATTTTGTTTTTTTTTTGAAAAAATGGGGGACTTTATGCCTGATTTGGAATTTTCCAAAAAATTCAGGCACTTCATCCTGCTATACGAGCAGAAAAAATTCTCTTTCGCGCGACTCTCTCTCTCTCTCGCTCGCTCGCTCGCTCGCTCTCGAGAAGAATCCCAATCAATGCTCACGCCTCCGATGGAAACTTGGAATTCCAGTAATCGCACGACCTCGAAGACGACGACGACGGCGAGCGATGGCGGAAGCAGCGGCGGCGGCGGCGGCGGCGGCGGCGGCGGCGGCGGGCTTGAGGCCCTTCCCGTCTCCCTCCTCGTCCACGACATCCTTCTCAAGCTGGATTTGGAGTCCCTCTCAGCCGCCGCATGCGTCTCCAAAACCCTACGCTCCGCCGCCGCTCTCGCCCTCTCCTCTCTCCCCTCTCTCCACCTCGCGGTGAGTTCGCAGCTATCCCTGCATTCGCACGGCATTCATATAGGCACAGTCACGTCGATGTGCAGAGCTAAGTCCATCGCGTGGCTTCTGGTTGTGATTTTGGCAGGACTTTTCGCTGGACGATCGAACTCTAGATCGCATCCTCTCCGCGTGCGGAGGCGTCGCGAGCCTCACGGTCAACTGCCTCCGAGTGAATTATCGCGCGCTCGAAGGCTTCCTCGGCCCGCATATTCGCGAGCTGAACTTGTTATGCTGCGCCGCGATGCCACCGAGCTCTCTTGGCTCGATTGGCCGGAAATGCCCCAATTTGAGGTATATTCAACTTCATGAATAATTTATCTGGAAAAGCATCGTTTTGTCTCCGTTGTTCTTGCTTGATCATTGGGTTTTTAAGGTTTTACTTTAGTGCATTCACGTGGTGGATAAGACAGGGAGGCATCATGCTGCTCGTGTATTTACTTGAATTTTTGCTGTGCTGTCTGTCAATCTAAATTGTCAGAGGCATCCATTGTTACTACTGTGGCAGAGCTTCGAGGATTCGTGTTTACTTTGAAGTTATGCTTAGAGGAACAAATGCCTGAAATTGATAGTGAAATCCTCCACGTCCATAAAGACCTCGAGTCAAGGTGTAACATCTTTTTGGGTGAATATTAGATACTCATAATATGAAGTAAGCCTCTGAGATTTGTAGTAAACTGCCGTGATGACTTTGGCAGGCACGTAAGTCATGTTGTCCGGAACAATTTGGTGTGGTATGATATTCTCTTTGCATCCCTTCTGACAGGGTGCTGGTGCTGGAGTGGGCAGAGCGTGGCTCATATGATGAATTCACTGGAAATTTTCATCAAATGTTAAGCTGTTGTGTACACTTGGAGGTAACACAGTAGGAACAGGTTGTTTTATTAAATTTCATTTCTCAGTCATTGAAAACTTACCTTTGAACAAGACTCTCTGGAAGGACCAAGAGCTGTGGTGCAATGTATTTCGTGAAGTCTAGAGGGACCGATGGCTTCCCTGTATGCTCTCTTTAGTTGACATGTTGCATGCTAGAACTGATTCTGTTTCTTATTATACAGTCTCTTTGTCTAAAGATTCGAGGTGTAGAAGGCCCTGGGTATGCCTTTTCATCTGGAATCTGGCCCAAAAGTATCAAGGTCCTGAAGCTGCAGCCAGCGCTTGAAGATGATGTAATCAGTCTGGTGAAGGAAATAGCAGGAAATGAGAACTGGCCTGAGGTTATTAAGTTTCCCTCTCTGCCATCTACTTGCTTGCTTCAAAGCTTATCGCTTCATGTGAGGACCATATCAGACAAGCTTGTTACCACGATTGCTGAGTCCATGCCTTGTTTGTTGGAGTTGGAGCTCGAAGATAGGCCATGGAAAGACCCACTACCACATGGTGATTTGACCAATGCCGGGATTCAGTCTTTGGGCTCTCGCGATCAATTGAAAAGCCTTTCTCTTTCACGAAATAGACAAAATTGCCAGGCATCTTTTAAAAGAGTCAATGACATGGGCATTTTCCTACTCTCTGAGGGCTGCAAGGGCCTAGAATCAGTACAGTTCTCTGGCTTTTCAAAAGTTAGTGATGCTGGTTTTGCATCACTTCTTCATTCTTGCAAGAACTTGAAGAAGTTTGAGGTGCGCAACTCCCAGTCTTTGTCTGATTTGGCTTTCCATGATTTGGCTGAGGCCCCGTGTTCTTTGACCGAACTGAGAATTCTATCGTGCAATCTCATAACCAGCGAGACAGTTAAGAAGTTGGCATTCTCCAGTAACTTGGAGGTTCTTGATCTCTCGGGCTGTCGAAGCATAGCAGATTCGAGCTTTTATTCCATATCATCTCTTAAAATGCTGAACACGTTGGATCTAGCTGGAGCAGATATAACAGATAGTGGCATGTCGAAACTCGGTCAAGGGAGTGCGCCAATTCAGCGTTTGTCCCTTAGAGGCTGTAGGAGGGTAACAGATAAAGGGATTTCTCAACTGGTGCTAAGTGGAGGGATCGTTAGCAAAACATTATCCAGCTTAGATTTGGGTTACATGCCATACGTGTCAGACAAAGCTTCACATGCTATTGCCACCGGTGGCATAGCCATCACGGAACTATGCATCAGGTCTTGTTTCAAAGTCACCGACTCCTCGATAGAAGCTTTGGCAAGGAAGGGAAGTCTTGAAAATGGAAGTCGACCAATTAGGAGGCTTGATCTTGTCAGCTGCACCAGTTTGTCTGTTCAGTCGCTCCAGATGCTGAAAAAGCCTTTCTTTCGCGGGCTACGTTGGGTCGGCATCGGCCGCACTTGTTTGGTGGATAAAGGAGGGAGTGTCTTATCTGAAATTTACGAGGAACGGCCATGGTTGACCGTCTGTAGTGGCGGTTGCGAAATGGGATGCCGAGATGGGTGGGAGTATCATGGAGGATCTTAGAGTGGAGTTTGGCATGATTTGTTGGAAGTCTCTTTTGGTTTCAAAATTTGTCCATAGTATCCATTATGAAGCTACCTTCCAACTTATATTTCGATATACCAATATTTATTTTCTTCATTATGTTAACAACTTGAATTTGGAATTTACCAATCTCTCTGCAAATTTATGTACGTATAGTTGGTAAGTTTGTCAAATATTTACATTAGCTCAATATCGTTCCACCAATAAGATTCAAATATAACAAGTTCCTTAAGCCTGTCGAGTATGCTCAATTGTTCTAAAATTTGTATGAGAAAGCGGTGTTTTGAAAATTGAAAATCTTTTAAATCATTTACTTAATAAGAGTCTCGGGGTGCTTGCTCGATTCTTGAAATCATTTTGCAGATTGCTATTGACATGTTATTTCAATGTCAATAAATTTGGTAAAAACATAACGACGTTTAAAGGCTGGATTTTGAAAACACCGGACAAAGTTTCAAATCCACGATTGCTAGTAAAATAAAATGCTCCTAAATTGTCATTTGAGCAAACAAGAGGACTATATGGAACATTTGCTGATAGTTCATGAGACCAAACAAAATATAGAAGATCCCAATGCGAACCGATTCAATTCTTATTGTATTCTAAATGTACATATTTATACACAATTTGCAACTAATTTCCAAAATCAACTCCTGCAGATATGATAAGTACAACTGAAAAATGGAATAAAACTACTAGGGATAAAATATAAGATCACGCTAAGATTTTGTATGATTTGCTAAGATTTCATGTGATCACGCTAAAACTCCCCCTCAAGTTGGTGCATGTGGGTTACTTAAGCCCAACTTGGAAAGTAGTTGCATGTACTGATCCCGGCCTAGTGGTTTGGTAAACACGTTTGCTAGTTGTGACTTTGTACCAATCTTCAATGCAGCATTGAGGCTGACTTGTATTTTTTCACGAACGAGATGGTAATCAAATTCAATGTGTTTCATTCGCTCGTGATCATAGTGTAAGGAAAGTGAGGCTTGAAGAAGCATGTCAATGTCTTGTGAAAGATATGATAACCAGGTAATCCTACATGTGGTTACTAGTTACTGTCATTGCATGATATTCCACTTCAGCAAAAGAGCGTGAAACCGTGCTTTGTTTTTTGGTTTTTCATGAGATGGGGCTATCACCCAATAAAATGCAATATCCAGTTGTTGAACGGCAAGTCATGGGGCAACTACCCCAGTTTGCGTTACAATAAACTATGAGTTGAAGTTCATTTTAGCTAGGTAGAAGAGCCCTTAGCCTACAGTAGCCCTCAGATACCATTGGAGATGGCGTGCTGCATCCAAATGTGATTGGCGTGGTGCATACATAAATTGACTTAGAAGGTTGACAGTATGAACAATTTATGGCCTAGTAACAATTAAATAAATGAACCAACCAATCAAGTGATCTATAGAGAGACGGTCCTCTAGCCTATATCTATGCTCAATTTTATATTCTACTCCATAAGAGTATCAACTGGTCAAGTTTCACTAAAACTACAATCTTCTAGAATATCCAAGATATATTTTTTGCTAGCATAAATAGAGACCAAAACAGTATCGAGCAACCTCAATGCCCAGAAAATATTTTAAAGGCCTGATGTCCTTAATATGTAACTAATTTTGCAACAATCTTCACCAAATCGATCAAAGAAGCATTAGTGTAATGACTAGATCATCGACATATAGTACCACATAATCATTGCCATTGTGCATGATCAGCTTGACAATGTGTAAAACCAAAGTTACATAAGGTAACAGAAAACTTGAAATACCATTGACGAGATGCTTGTTTCCAACCGTATAGAGATTTATGAAGTCGGCACACGAGATTCTCCCCATTACGTTGAAAACCAAAGGGAGGTTTCATGTAGATTTCCTCGTCCAAGTTGCCATGTAGAAGGCGTTTTTGACGTCTATTTGTTCTTAAGGCCATCCTTTAGCTATGGCAATGGCCAATAGTACACGAACTATAACCAATTTGGCAAGTACAAATGTATCATGATAATCTTTCCCTACAACCTAGGTATAGCCTTTGGCGACTAGACGAGCCTTATATAGTTCAATACCACCACCAAATTTTCGTTTAATTTTATAGACCCTTTTGGAGCCTATGGCTTTCTTGCGAGGTGGAAGTGGTATGAGAGACCATCTATGATTCTAAGAAGGAGCTTTGATCTTAGCCTGCATGGCGTCTCTCCATTCCTAATGCCGTATTGTCTCAGTGAAAGGGGATGGCTCGACAGTAGTAGATAAAGAAGTAAGAAATGTTAAATGGGATTGCTTAAAATGAGTATATCAGAGGCAATTAGACATAGAGTAAGAAATACCTAGACCATTATCTTCTGTAGAACTTAGCGCTTGAGTAAGTGAACAATAGTAGGCCCAGAGGAAACGGGGAGGTTGATGTATTCATTGGCGTCTGATGGATTGTTCAAGCATTGGAAGTAATGGTGTTTGCAGTGGTGTGGGAATGGGGTGTGGTTGCGAGGGATTTGTAGGTGATGGCTGATTTATCTCATCACATTGTGTGACGAATAATGGAAACACAGGCCCCAACGAGATAGGGTTGGGAAGCATTGAGTATGGAAAAATTATTTTATGAAAACAACATCTCAGCTCACATGTCTCTTTTTTGTGAGAAGATAAAAAAAGTGATTCCCTTTTTGACCATTGGGATATCCCAAAAAAAGAAAAGAAAAAAGAAACCAGAGTAGCATGAGCATCAAATTTATTTTGAATGAAGGTGTGTGATATCCGAAATTTTCTTTGTAGTTAATGATATTTAGGATATATAATTAGTATAGTAACTGTCAGTGGGGATTGATATGCTCCTGAATACGTATTGAATAAATTTCAAATATTAAATTTTTACTGAGTTAAGGTTTCCTTATCGTTTTATATTTTTTGTTAATAATTTAGTGGTATCAAAATAATTTTCTGATTTACTGACGTTCCAAACGAATATCAATTTCCTTGATTATTTACTGCCATGTGAAGTATCTATCCAAATTAACATAATATCTCCATTTTTTTATTAAACCATGCTATTTGTGACAAATGTCTTCATCTCCACCACATTTTTATCCACATATTTAAATTAAATCCTTTGAACTTATCCATATGATCTCATGCATGACATAATCTTAAACCTAGTTATTTTTTTTATCAACATTGAACTCTAATTAATTGGCACTATTACTTTTAACCAAGGCTAATAAATGTTAATTCAAGACACTCCTAAATGTAGTGAGTAACTATGGAAGACGAGATAAATGCATCATTTCCCCTACCTCCTTGAACGTGCACCTCCATCTTTTTTCACTTCTTCAAGTTCAAGTTTTATTTTACCCTCTCTTTCAAGAAAAGGTCCACACTTGGTCCCATACTTTCAATTTAGTGTCTTACAAGGTATTTTCATGGATTTCATTTTATTTTTGTCAAATGAGCTTTGTTGTTTTCTAAATAATGACACTTGTTAATTTTTATAATTATTTTGATTTCAAGGTGAGTAAAAGTTTCATTTGTTGAAGATTTCACTCAAGGTAAGTGAAAATCTTAAGGACTAAGCTAGAATATCTACTTAGTACTCTCAAGCTTGGTTGGTTGATTGTTTATTTATTTACTATAAGTTTTGCTTTATATGTGTGTAAGTTGCTATGGTTAATTATTGAGCTATGGTGATTGTTGGGTTTGTATTGAAAGGCTTTCCTCATGCCTAGAAGGTGTTTGAGGAAAACCCATATAGTTTTGTTGCACCTTAAGTGGGAAAGTGGGAAAATGATCAAACTAGGCATCAAAATGGGTGTTTTGGTAAATTTTTGACAAAATATGGGGTAATTTTGAAATTTCAAGAATAGAGATAAGGCTATTAACAAGTTTACTTTATGAATTTTAGTGTTAATAAGTGGCTTTCTAAGTAATATTAATTAAGGGAAATCAAAGCAGTTCAAAAAGAATGAGTTTAGAAGCTTTAGGGGCAAATTTGCAATTTCACCAAGTTGAGGGACTAATCTGCAAAAAAATGAAACTTATGGGGACTGTTCACAGCTTGTTAAACCTTATTTTGATAGGTTGTAATATAATTTTTAGAGTTAATTTCTTAATTTGCATGATGTGTCAATTATGCAAAAATTGGAATTAGTTGTGCTAATAAATCAAAAGTGGGTTGTTTTAATGGTTTTGTAAAATATTTGGGGTGTCTATTGTGTAAATAAATAGTTAGTATATCTTAGATAACAAAAGTATGGCTTTTAGTTTTTAATTTGATTAATATGACTTGGTTGCATAAAAATCGGAAATCATGGGTAAATTTATAAAATGACAATTTTACTAGGGCAATAGTATAGTTTTTAAGAATTTGGAATTATAGAAAATATTCCTTAATTTTGTGGAAAAAGTGGGCTTAACCAAGGGTGGCTTTATGATTAAAAAAATGTAAATTAATGAGTTACCTTTAATTACTGAAGTAGTAGTGTCAATTGCTAAATGGATATCAAGAATTAATAAACCAATGAAAGTTCTCTACCAAATGATTATGGCTTGGTGAAAAAAAAAATATTTATTTGTTAAAGTATATGTAATTGATTGATTCTCATGGTTATATGAAAATGCCAAGAGATTAATGTGTTATCTTTTGTAATTGTAGACACAGAAAAGTTTGTAATACTTATTGTACCGTGATTAATTATGGATATCTTTGATATTACGTGAACAAGACCTTTGCCACGGCCTATTCCCCACGGAGCAAATTTCCTTATATGAGCATGTATGAAACTCTGGAGTCAACTAGATGTTTTACCACATGAGACGGTTGTCTACAAGGTCGAGATGACATGAAATTTTATGATGACATGACTCGTGTAGTCATGGTATGACATGGCTTGTGAAGCTATGGTATGATGTTAATAAATGGCTATCGTCATACGAATGTACAGTGGTGTATTAATCTTCGCTAATGTAGATGACACTTGTGATTGATAGGGTGAGGTTGGCAAATGGGTATGTGTAATTCCGTCTCCCATATGTTGACAATGATGATGCATCGTTAGTCGAGATGCATTGGGAATCAAGATGGTCCTGGTCAATGACGAATATGAGTTCATATGTGTAAATTAACGAGATGTTGTGATACTTGTGTGTGTATGTGTGTCTATATATATATATATATATATATATATATATTTGTTTGTACTTGTGTGATCGGTCTTATGCATTGTTATGCTTGCCTCATTAATATGTCATGTTGCACATTTATCTTTGCACTCGTAATGCATAGTTGTCTTGTTGAATTCACGATTTTTATTTATACCAGGTGGAGTGATAGGCGGATCTCTTATCTTAAACTTAGGAATGTCATTTACTGGGTCTTGGCTCATTCCTTTATTTTTCAGACTTGTAAGATGGCCCACGGTTTGGGTCAATGTGAGACTTGTTGAATGGGTTCTGCACTGGTATATAGCTTGGTATGCGATCTTTGATGGCGATTGGTTAGGACCACTTAGAGGATTTGATGATCCCCTAATTACATTTCCGATGGGCTAGCGATGGGAGAGGTCATTGATCCTTAGATTTTAGCTTTGGTGTTGTACAAGAAAGCTTTTGGG
Organism: Eucalyptus sp. ANBG9806169; assembly: GCA_014182395.1. Lineage (NCBI taxonomy): Eukaryota > Viridiplantae > Streptophyta > Magnoliopsida > Myrtales > Myrtaceae > Eucalyptus > Eucalyptus sp. ANBG9806169. The sequence continues at coordinate 10,340,518 of CM024582.1, forward strand.
TATAGAAGGATAGTGTTAAAGTTAGGCAATCCTAACCCTTCCTAGATCTTTTGGTATTTTGTGTGTTGTTTGTAATACTGTTTGGAGTTGTATATATAAAGTTAACATAATGAAATATTATGTGTAATATTTATCTGATGTGATGATCTTCTTGTATGTTGTATGGTAATGTATTTGCAGTGCTTCCGCTTGGTATTAAAAATAAAAAAGAAATTAGAAAGTACACATGTCGCGTGTGACATTCTGTGGCGTCACACGGTGACTTACCATGTAAAATCTCATATGGAGTTTTTTTCTTTCAAGACAACATTGGGAAGTTTGTTTATGATGTAAGCAGCAATGAGAATGCATTCACCTTAAAACTCAATTGGAAGGTCAGATTGGAAGTATAAGGCATAGGCAATATTTAGAAGGTGCCAGTGCTTGCGCTCTACCACTCTATTTTGTTGAGGGGTGAACACGCAATTCGATTGATAAACAACACCCATGGGGTCTAAAAAAAATTGGTAAGCTAATTGAAAAATTCTTTTCAATTGTCAGAATGGATGCAACAAATTTGTTTATCGAATTGGGTTTTTATCATGGAAAAGAAATTATTGATAAAATGATTTACATTAGATTTAGAAGACATTAAATAAAGCCACATGCAACGAGAATAATCATTGACTACGATCAGGAAAAAAAGGTACCCCATATAAAGAGGTGGTATGAAATGGGCCCCATACATCCAAATGAATTAAATCAAAGCATGAAATAGTAGAAATTGTACTAGAATAAAATGGCAAGCGAAATTGTTTCCCAATTGGATACATAGTGCAAGGAAAAGTATTAGAAAATGAAATGTTATTATCTAAAGCTTGCAGATGACGATGGAAAGATGAACCCAAATGTCCCAACCACCACTTCTAAATGTCAAAGTGTGTGCCTAGTGTGGTGGTGGATGTCAAAGAAGTGGGTTGGGGTATGTAAAGGCAATATAAAACATTGTGTTGCTTACCCATCACTAAAGTCCTCATCAAGATTGGGTCTTGAAAAAGGCAAGTATTAGAAGCAAATGCAATATTGAAAGAAGAAGTAGCAGTAGTAAGTTTACTGATTGAAATAAGACTAAATCGAAATTGGGGAATGAATAAAACATGATCAAGAGTTAGATCTGGTAGTAGAGAAATCCGTCCAATTCGTTGAACATAAACCGAAATCCCATCGGGAAGGGAAACAAGGTTGGAAGTTATGTTATCATAAAACTCAAAAAGCAATGCTACATCACAAGACATATGATCCGTTGCACCAAATTCTAGAATCCAGGATGAAGTAGAATTTAAAAAAAAATGGAAGTGCCTGCTAAATTCACTAAAGGAAAAGAAGAAGGTGTGGTATTACCAGTCGCAAGTAAATGAAGGAGTTGTTCTATTTGTATAACAGTAAGGGTTGGTGGAGAGGAGGAATCACCGGTGGCAACTACAGCAACGATCGAAGAACCAATTATGGGTGAATGTCATTGGCCACTAGAGTCATTGGTGGGGCGCTTGTTACAATCATTCCACCATTCCCAATATCTGTGCTTCTTAAAAGACATGCTTTTAAGATGTCCAACCCTTCTATAGTGAGTACAATGTAAAACAGGTTTGGAAGAACCCATAGGTAGAGAAATGTGAGTATCATTAAGACAGAACGTGGCCATGGTAGCAAAATCGCGAATAACAGTGCGATTGTTATAACAATGCGCCATCGTTCCGAGGCATATGCTCTATTGATAGTAGGGAATGGATTTATAAAGAAAATTTGACTCCGAATTGCGGCATAAGATTCATTGAAGCATTGAGAAAATCTAATGGTAAATCTGTTTCAAGAAACTATAGAAGAGTCAACATTGCTCTACAACTACAAGTCGGCAAGACTCGATACGACAATAGTTTATCCCCATAGGATTTAATCACAGCATAATAGGCAAAAATCGAAGCTAGACCTTGCTGATGTGTAAAAAACCCTAGGGATCCCAAAAATTTGAGGAGAGTTACGAGGGGAGAAGCGCTCCTGAAGATCATTCCAAACATTATTTGCTAAGTCATGCCAAAGAATGCTATGTGAAATCTTTGATGTAGTAGAATGAATCAACTAGGACCTCATCATGCTATCGCAACATTTCCATAAGGGATAATCAAAGAGGTTGAATTAGGATCCCGCAAGGACCCATCAACAAAACACAACTTATTTTTCGCCTCAAGGGCTATGAGCATGGCACGATGCCATGCTGGATAATTGTCTCCATCTAAAGGAGGAGAGACTAAAGGGGCATTTGGATGGTCACTTGAGTGAAAAAAAATATTGAGAATTGACATCGATCTTGGAAGAAACAACGGAAGGGATTTGATTGGCCATGAATAAGAAACTACATCGGAATCAATATCTGATCTGAGAGGATGAGAAAAGACACAAAAGGGAGATCTCAATGTAAACCGATTCAAATTTTCTTGTATTCTAAATATACATATCTATATACAATTTGCAACTAATTTCCTAAATTCACTCTTAAGATATGATAGGTACAACCAAAAGATTGAATTAAACAATTAGAGATAAGTTATCTTATCATGTTAAGATTTCGTATAATTTGTTAAGATTTTTTGTGATCATGCTAAAAGTTCAAAAATCACATTGAAAAAATTAGAAATTTACGAACTATGTTGCAAAATGGATAAAAATAGATATTTTCCTTGAATATTTATTAAAAAATCAGGGGTTAATGCGGCGTTTATCCTGAAACATAAGCAGAAAAAAAAAATTCAGGGAGCACTTTCGCGCGTCGCTCTCTCTCTCTCTCGAAGTATCCGCAATCAATGCTCCCGCCTCCAATGGAAGCTTCAATTCCAGTGATCCTAGAGGCACAACCTCGAAGAAGACGAAGACAACGGCGGTGGAAGCAGCGGCGGGCGGCGGGGCGGTGGGGTGTGGGTCGCTTGAGGCCCTTCCCGTCTCCCTCCTCGTCTAGGAAATCCTTCTCAAGCTGGATTTGGAGTCCCTCTCCTCTGCCGCGAGCGTCTCCAAAATCCTACGCTCCGCCGCCGCTCTCGCCCTCTCCTCTCTCCCTTCTCTCCACCTCGCGGTGAGTTCGTAATCTCTGCAATCTCCGCATTCACACGATGTAGGCACAGTCGCGTCGACGTGTAGAGATCGTAATCTAAGTCCATCGCGCGGCTTCTGGTCCGGCATCACGAGCCTCACGGTCAACTGCCTCCGGGTGAATTTTCACGCGCTCGAAGGCTTTCTCGGCCCGCTCATTCGCGAGCTGAACCTGTTGTGCTGCACTGCAATGCTGCCGAGCGCTCCTGGCTCGATTGGCCGGAGATGCCCTAATTTGAGGTATCTTCAACCTCATGAAAAATTTATCTGGAAAAGCATTGTTTCGTCTCCGTTGTTCTTGCTCGATCGTTGGGTTTTCAAGATTTTACTTTAGTGCGTTCCCGGGTGGATAAGACAGTGGATAAGACAGAGGCTTCATGCCGCTCGTGTATGTGGTGTATGTGCTTGAATTGCGCTCTCTGTCAATCAAATTTGACAGTTCGCTTCCCCTCCATTGTTTCTACTGCGGCAGAGTTTAAAGGAAGAAATGTTCAAAATTGATAGTGAAATCTTCCACGTCCATAATGACCTCAATTCAAAGTTTAACATCTTTTCGGGTGAATATTAAATGCTCATAATATGAACTCAGCCTCCAAGATTTCTAGTAAATCACCGTGATGACTTCAGCAGGCACATAAGTCATGTCGGTCCGGTGCGGTGTCAAATTCTCTTTGTCCATGTCGGCCATAATAGGGATGCTACGAATATTAAAATATCTTTTAGAGTTATTTAGGATATTTTCCTGATTTTCTATATTTATTTTGATTATGCACATTTGATTTAATTTCCTATGATTCTCTTTGTCTAAGAAATCAAAAGAGTCCTGCATTATGCTAGTCTCTGACTCTCTATCTCCATTTTAGCATGGCTATAGGCTTTTGTGATGGCAATATCCCTGCTGGGAAGCAAAAGCTTGGCTCTTCACTTGTCCTCTCATTTTCCTTGAGAGTCGGAGATTTGGGGAATATCTTTTTAATTAGTTGCTGTTTAACAAGTATCTCGGATGACTCGCTCACCTACTGAAATCATTTTATAAATTGCTATCAACCCGTTATTTCAATATCCGATCACTAGATTATTGCCTTTCTATAGCGATTTCACGATTTTCGCTTTCCAGCAAACTTAACGAAAACATAAGGACATTTAAAGGCCGGATTTTGATAGTATCCAACAAAAGTTTCAAATCCATGATCACAAGTAAAACAAAATCCTCCCAATCCATCGTTAGTGGCGATCGTTGGGCGGCCTAACTCGGGAAATGTCTAAACTTTTGCTCAACCCCGCCACCATAATGGGATCGGGCCGGGCTCGGCTCGGCAACCCGACCGTGCTGGATCAGGTTTTCTCACGACACGTCTTTCTCCACGACCCGAGCCGGGTCTGTTGCGGACCGTTAGTGTTAGGTCAATGAACAGGGCCCAAGCGTGGTTTAGGCGATACCTCGTTGTCACGAATCGCACGGTTGCCGCTCCATTCGCGAACATGCGTCCCCATGAGGCGCAATATTTTATAAAATTCCTCCCCATAGGCCAAATAAAAAAAGACAAACGATGAGATGGGTGGTCGCTATAGCTCCACGTGTCTCGTCCTCGCGACGTCGCGCCTGCCCTGTGTGGTCCCCGCCGCCGCTACACGCGTCCCCCCAATAACTCGCCGTCAAGTGCGTGTCACGTGGATCCTCCGGTTTTTTTTTTTTTTTTTAATTATTTTATGGCGGGGCTTTTGATAAACTCACCCGCCTTGGTTCCGCCGGTTCGTGCATATTTCTCCACGGCCGGGTTTTTATAATGTCGCGAGAAATGCCGTTTCGAATTAAGAAGAGTCTGCGGTGACGGGTCGCGGTCGTTTCGAAATCGACATGCGGCGGCCCGTTTTCCTGTTGCACGATTGTGTTTAGAGCGACCGAAATCGAGACGAATTGTCGAAATTAGCCGAACTCGTTCTTTCTTCGAGCGGAACGAATGCCGTTCCGGTTCAATCTATTCATCTACGCGGACGTAGATTGAACCCCGGGATGCGTGGACGTCGGCTTCATCCGTGACGATCCAGCTAGATTCATGCGAGGGGCCGATTCCCGAGAAGGGATGTTGGGGCGGTGAATTTATGGAAGACTCGAGTCTCCGTACTTACGATGGAGTTAAAAGTTTTCCCTATTCGATATGAGATTTTGAGTTGTGTCATTTGAGATACTCAAATCGCTGTGATATCGATTTTATAGGTGCCATTGCATAAAACTTGGTGAGGTTGACTTGGCATTTGCACTATCTTATGAATTGATGCACCCTTGCTATAATGAAAACCTAATTTGTATCATGTCCATTTGTTTTATAAAAAATAAATGATTTTGAAAATATTTTTTAAAAATAATCACTTGAGATGTTTAGTTAATTAATGATATTTTTATAACCACGTTTTTTTCACTCCCTCTTTGTCCATTACACTTCTCATCACGATATTTTGACTATAGTATCTCTTGTGAACTATTTCTTTTAGCAAATTATGCTCAAACTATCATTCAAGTTAAATGCGGGCCCCATTTTGATCTTATTCTCTCTCTTGCTTGTTCGTCATCTTCTTCTTTCTCGTTGTATTCTCCACCTATGTCCTCCTCTACGCACCCCACCCCAAAGGTCCCATCGACCACGCCATTCGCTCACTTCGCTGCCCCCTCGCGACCTCGACCCACCTGTCGTCAAGACATCACTCTCTCGGCAACATCATTCACTTTTAGACCCAGAAGTCTCGTCCTCAATCGGTTCGGATCTTATGCGTTAGCTCTAGTGACATCGATTCTGAATTTCGGACTGGTGAGAATGCTTGACAAGTGCTTGGGAGCTTGCCGGAAGTACCAAATCTGGCGGGAGGTGCGACACGGTAAAGGGACCATCCTATGACCATCATCGTCCTTCGCAGCACCATCAACGCCAGCAAGTTCGGCATGTTGGAGCGAAACTTTAATGACCGCTGCGACCACTTCTACTTGCGAAAGCACGTGGAGCCCCATCGCGTCCTTGAGGAGGTCCTTATGGCCCTACTGGGGGCTCAGTCCAGGTCCACTCAGTCGTCGTCGTAAAACAGCTACGAGATGTTCGTCATGTGGAAGATCTTCATTGAGGAAAGCGAAGACAAGAAACCTCGGCCCGAGGGTATTCGACTGGACCAGAAAAGAGTTGAGTGGTTGTGGAACACTCATATCATTCCAACATCATTAAGCCTAACAAGCATAGCGTTGCTCGTCACAAGTTCATCCCTGAAGCCGTGCGAGAGCCCCGTGGGTGATCATTACGTGTTAAATTCGGTTAAGAATAAAATGGATTATTGAGGGTTCGCTATGTTTGCTGCTTTGGCGTGTGAGGTTCTATGGGAGAGGTATGAGGACTCCAACATTATGATGCATGGCTAGAATGAGAAGGTGCACGATCAGAAGAATTGGATTGGGTTGAATGTAGCTTCTGTAGGAATTGTCAGTGGTTACCGGACAATTCATACTTCTCGTTGCTCTTTCCATTACGAGCCATCCTCATCAAGCAAATCGAGCTGAGTTTCAACTCAACCCTACCTCTTCACCGTCAATCGCGTTATCCAACGTTGAAATTTAAGGACGCCCGGAAACTATCGATGGAACAAGCAAAAGAGAGAATAGAGAGATGAGAAGAAAAGGAAAGAACCAATTAAAAAGTGGGACACAAAATGGGCTCCACATTTAACTGGAATCACCGCCCGAAAGTGGCACCCATGGGGGACCATAAGGCCAAAACACCATAATGCATAGTGTATTAACTCGAGAGAGTGGAAAAAATATGACCCTTTTTTTATTATCAAACCATACCTAGACTTTTTCGTGAATAATGAAAATATTTTTCATTTATTTATTTTTAGGAGTGACCTAAGTAATCATTTTTATGAAAACATTTCCAATCATGCATTTTCCACGTAATAATTAGAGCCTTAGTCTAAATCCTAAGTCGAGGAGCACAACACAACAAATGGAGGAAATTATAATTAGAAATAATGTCTATTTTTTTTTATTTTTTTGGGTGGTCAAGAATAATACCTACTTTCATCATTTGAGAAAATGCTCGCCAACCGAAGAAATCCAAGCTCTCTTTCTTTCCTTTGAATGGGTACAACTTATCGATTGTCCGAGGGGCATATTTTGTATATTAAAATTTAAAGGGAAAATTTAAAAAAAGAATCTAAAGTGTCTTAATTTTCTTAAATAAAGGTATATAGTGAACATTGTTTCAAATAAGAGTTTGAAGTGACCAAATTATTTCAAATAAGGACCTGAAGTAACTAAATCGTCTCAAATAAGGGCCTTTAGCTGGCAATGACTTTTCTAGCCATTAAAGAAGGGTTATTTTGGTTAAAAAAATTGTAACTATATTTTTTATTTTTTCCTCTTCCCTTCTATGGACATGGCCGAGGACAATTGGTAGAGGTCACCCTCGCCTGCCTACGTGAAGGTTGCCCTCATTGAATCTAGTGAGGGCTGCTCTCGCCTGACATAGGCGAGGGTTGCCTCCACCCGAAGTCCCTAGAGGTCAATGGCAATGGATGAGGGCCGCCAAGCCTGCATGACAGTTGACGACCCTCGGCCAGACGAGGTGAGGGCAAGCAATCCTCACCTAGATCTGGGAGAGGGTCATCGCCCTCTCCCGCCTCTGGCGAGGGCCTCTCGTCAGCCAGTCACCAGCCCTCCCCCAAGTGTCGGCAACACCATCGACCTTCGCCACCACCCCATCGATGATGGGGCAGGTGAGCACCCTTTCGCCTATGTTTTCTTTTTTTTTTTTTTTTTTTAGTTTTTTTAGTTTTTTTTTTAAAAAAAGACAAAATTATTGTTCACATTTGATGAATTTAGGCGCTTCTTTAAAATTGATATATGCATTTCAAGCATTTATTTAAAATAATGTTCACTTCATGCCCTTATTTAAGAAAATAAGAGTAATTCGGGCCCTCATTAGAAACAATGTCTATTTCAAGACTTTACTTAAGAAATGATGATACTTCAAGCCTTTATTTAGAATTTTCTCAAATTTAAATTAAACTTCAGACAATCCAACGCAAATTACTTTCGTCTTTCATCAATTTAAATTAGACTAAACGCTACGCACATCTCCTAAAATAATCGCACGGTTCCTCTCGGGCGGGGTGGAGCCGGAGCCTCTCGGCCCGGTCCAGCCCCTCACCAAAACCCGCCCGCTCAATCTCCCGGGCCGGGCCGGGCGGGCCGGCCGCCTGGGCCCTACCGAGGAAAACCACGCTCCGAGAAAAAACACACCAAAACGGTCATTCGAAGGAAACAAAAAAGAGAAAAAAAAAAAAAAAAAGAAAAAGAAAAAGAAGCCGGAAAATGAAAAATAAGGAAGGGCGACGAAGATGACTAGAAGGTTGGCCTGTCACCCACGTGTCCGGATACGACGGCTTGTTGAGCACGAAGGGGGTCCACGTCGGGTGATGCAATCATCACCCTACTCTCTTTCTTTCTCTCTCTGTGGAAATTAAAAAAAAAAGGGGGAACAAATAAAATAAAATTAATTAATTAAAAGTAAGAAGAAGGGAAGGCCTCTTTTATATTATAGTACACAGCCCCACACAGTGACCACTTTAAAAACCTCTCTCTATTTTTTCCCTCGGAGAATCGCTGGAGAAATCGGATTGACTTCCCTTTGAATTCCTCCTCCTCCGGGGAAAATCCCACGCCGAGCTTCCGCTTTGGGGGGGCCGCCGGAAATCTAGGGCTCCGCTCCGCCGTCCTCCTCCGTCGTCCGGTAAGTTCGGGCTCGGTTTTGTGGCGGAATTCAGGGGGAATTTCGCTGCTTTTTCTTGATTTGGAGTCTTGGGTCTGGGGTCGGGGGTTGGGGTTTGCATGCGGGTTCTTTAGGGTTTCGTGCATGCGGGTTCCCGGCGTTGAATTGCGCGTCTCCCGCGTGGTGTTTAGCTTCTCCAAGCTCGTGCGGGGGTGTGATTTGAAGGCGAGCCTCGCTGATTGCGCTGGGGAGGGGGGGGGTGGGTGTGGAAAAGTCGTGCGCGAGGTTGAGGTGGGTTTTGTTCCTGGGGAGAGGGTGAAGTAGCTGCTTGTGGAGAGAGGGGCGGTTGAATTTGTTTGATGTTTGATTTTTGGTTGGTGACGTGTCGGGTCGAGCGAATCTTCGAGGAACTTGACGAATCGAGTTGGAGAACACTGTTTGTTTGACTTATGAAGTTGGGGAAGGTAGGGTTAAGTGATGCTAGGGTTTCCTGGAGACTGGCAGTGTTGTGGTTGTCAATTTTCGAGCCGGATAATGTTGGTGCGAGTGGGAGGAAGTTGTAGGACTTGGAAAGTGTGAAGTTGGAGTAGTGCAGCATTGTGTGAACTGTCTTCCGGAGATAACACCATTGAGAAGTGAGGATTTTATCGGATAGTGAATTTCAATTTTCCTGCGGCTGATGAAAGGGAATCGTTTACCTTTTTCTTTTCTTTTTTTCTTTTTCCTGCAGCTGATATAAAGGGAAATGTTTCTTTCCAAGATTATTTTTGAGAAATCACAATTACATCTTCTGCGGACACATATTTTCTGTATACACTTGGCAAAGTAACTGGGCAACACAGCTTTTGAATTTTGGAGGAACTTAACAAATTTAGTGTGATTGTGTTCTGGAAATGTTTTTCATTTGTGCAATTTTGGCTAATCACCTCTCATGTGTTCCAGTGACTGTGTTATGCATATGATATGATACAATGCTAGAGGTTATGAGAATTTGTCTTCGATGCGATTTGAATTAGTCAAGAAATGTTGGAACCACAGGAAGCTGGAATAATTATGGTTGTATTAATGGAAGGTCTCCTGTGATACATATGTGCTAGTATTTCTCCCATTTTATTTGTCTTTCGTGTTACCTCCACCCCAAATATGTCCAGGCGAATTGTCTATCTGTTCATTGGCTTTCCCCATTCTTGTTGTCATATTCTCAGCAGGTCCATCTCGGTTTCAAATGCTGTTATATTTTTGATTCAACATATTGTTGGAGAGCAATAGAATCTGGCGTTATGCAGCCAAAATCTAAAATTTCAAACGGGGTAGATGCTCATCCACATAGCATCCAGACTAGTGCGGTATTTCCTGAACCCTGGTGGCGTGGCTATAATACTATTTCCCCAGCTGAAACAGGAAGAAACGAAACCCATGCGCCTTTAGGATGCATAAATGGTGGTTCAGAGTCCAATGGTGGTCAATCACAGTCAAATGAGGAAAGGGTTGAGGAAGATGATGACGATGATAATGTCAAAGGATCAGGGAACCCTGCATGTTCAGGAGCAGGTAGAGTCGCATAATTGCATTCTTAGACTGAATACTCATTTTATATGCAAGATGCTGTGGAGATCGGTTGGGTCATTCCTCTATGTCATTATTGTGGCATTAACTCTTCCCTCTTAAGTTGTTTGCATGTCTCATGTCCCAATTATCTCAACCTTAATTTGGTGAGGCCTTCAATAAGTTATACTTTTCATATCCACCCATAGATTTTTGCTCAATCAGGCACCAGCAGCCATTTGCTGTATGATTCATTAGGACTGTAGTAATAATTCAACCAATACATCCATAGACGTTTATTGCTCCTGCTAAAACAGTTGGCCTTTTGGGGACTAGTTGAAGGCTACTTTCTATGGAGAGGTTGCATTTGTCCCTTCCCATATGCATGTTCCACTTAAAGAATGGATATTGTCTCCTACTATAGTTGGATTGTCATCTGGTAATCTTTGTTTTATGGGACCTGCATTTAGGGCCTGGGGGGAGGAAAAAATCTTGGTCTAATGTGTATCAAGTGTGAAACCAGCTTATGTCGACATGGTTTCATCATATGATTGAGGTATCCGTAGAACTAGGACTGGGTGATTAATTAGGTCTGCGTGGATAATGCGGCCAGTACATCCGTAGCCGTTTTTGCTCGTGCACAAACGGTTGGCCTATTGGGGACTACTAGACTTTCTATGGAGAGGTTGCATTGGTCCACATATGCATGTTCCTCTGTAAGATTGGATATTGTCCTACTGTAGTTGGATTTTCATCTGTTTACACTCTTTGTATTATGGGCCCTGCATTTAGGTCCTTAAGGGGAGAGGGGAAATCTTGGTCTAATGTATATCATGCATGAAACCATCTCATGTTGACTTGGTTTCGTCATATGATTAAGGCATCCGTAGAACTATAGAAAGTCTACCCGAAAATTAGCAATTAATTCAGAGTAGATTTTAGTATCATCCATAAGGTTGTTTACTTGTGCTCAAATGCTGATTATCTTAAACAATCTGGTAAGTACAGTGATGTAGTTTTTCATTCTGTTTATCCAACAGATTTATTTTTGTCTCAGTTTTCTTTCCTCAAAAAAAATTTTCCCTTTTCTTTTGATAGGTAAAAGATACTATTTCTTTCACTAGTCTTTGTAATTTTCTGTGGACTCTTTCCTAATTTTTTACATATCTATGTGTTTGTATACGGTGTGGGGAGTTTTTCTAGAAGCAGAATTTGTTGTTTTAACTGATTTAGAAAACTAGTGGGGATCTGTTAATGGTGCCTGTTGGATTGGGGAATGATGGCATCAGTTTTTCTCTAGATTTGGGTGAACATTTCTTGTGTTTGATTTGTGTCTCCATACACTGTAAATGTATCATGTTCACATTTAAAAGTTCTTTCAAAACTCTGCTAGAATTGCTGCAAGGCTTCTAAATGATGCAACAGATTCTCCCTTTTGCCCTTTCTTTGCAATACTGAAAGTACCTTTATCAATCAGCTATTATTCTATCTCAGAAGACTGAGGCTGAAGCTTTATTTTAAGATTTATTGTTTATATAGATACAGATGTGCACTCTTCGATTCTTTTGGTCGTCGGTTCCTGCTTGTTCTGTTTGAAGTAAAAGCATAAATGATCTTCCCGTTATTATAGATTTATAGATTTATGCCTAGTGTTCATTGTTTCAGTTGGAAATCAAGGACAAGAACCTCAAAACGGGCATGGTGCTCCCACTATTATTACAATGCGTGATGATGGCCTTGCACAACCTCCCCAGCTAGAGCTTGTTGGTCACACAATCGTGAGTCCCTTTCTTTTTATCATTCTCTCTGAGTTTGGTTCTGACTAGTTTGAATTCTTTAGGATCAAATTCTGTGTTGTTTTGAGAATTTGAATGTTACTTGCTTATCGCGTACTTAAGAGATTCCTAGCATTCTTGCAACTGTTTTGCAGGCATGTGCATCTAATCCTTATCAGGATCCATATTATGGGGGGGTGATGGCACAATATGGGCATCAGTCAATGGTTCGTACCCCTCAGATCTCATTCAATACAACACCGACTATTATGCGCTAGCTTTCATTCCCGTGCATGCACAGTTATCACAAATTGTATTTAGAAAAAGAATCCGAAAGGTCCGTTTCTTCTGGTAGATTGGAAGAAGAAATATGTGAGGAAGTAGTAAGTCTGGTCTTTATGCTATCTCTTTTAATATAGTTTTTTCTTTTAGCTTTTGACTACTTCCTTCATTTCCATTGAAGCAGTCCTAAATTGCAGATTGCTTCATCAATTGTATGATATTTATAGAGGTGACATTCAAGTTCATAGATGCTAGAACTAGACGACAAGGAACATAGGTCCTTGGTGAGGGGGTGCTGGTGAACTAACTAGGTAGCTGCTCCATTGGTGATGCTGGTGCTGTTGAGATAATGTAGCTTGTTGGGTAGGTATAACATCTACTGCTGAAGTAGTAATGTCTTTCCATGAATGTCAGTAACGCAATATGCATATGTCAACAGTATATACTTCCTAGGACTAGGGTATATGGGTAATTGTGCAGGTAAGCTTGAAATGTCAATTTGGAAAAGAAATCAAAGATTGACGCTCAGCTTTGCTTCGCACGCATTAGGCATTGTGATGCTTCAAATCATTTATCTAAACTTTAGGTCTTTTTGGATCTCTACGGTGCTTGTTTCTTCTATTTGTCAAGTTATATCTGTTAGTGGGTGCTACTAGAGGGTGAGATGAAGAGAAAACATACAGGAGGTAATCTTTGTCACACTTCTAACAATTTAATAATGTTTCACTGGAAATTGCTATTTTTGTGCCTCAGAGCTCTCTTGTGCACCCCTTGTTTATGTTGTATGAGGTGCTCTGTTACACAATAGATACGTATCTGAATTCTGGAATATGCCATCTGAGAGATCTTGGATTGGGCAGGCTTATCCTTTTGTCGGTATTCCTCATGCTAGGATGCCTCTGCCCCTTGACCTGGCACAAGAGCCTGTTTATGTAAATGCTAAGCAGTTTCAGGGGATTTTGAGAAGAAGACAAGCTCGTGCTAAAGCTGAGCTTGAAAAGAAGCTGATCAAAGCTAGAAAGGTGAATTGCATTTTTTATGCTTGTTGACTTTGGAAGTTCCTTCTGGCCTTGGCCAGTTATAAAAATTGATTATGAAGGTTTTTTAATTTTAAGGTATTCTGCTCTTGTTTGCTTCCTTGGCCACATGCTATACTGTCATTAAATGCTATTTTTAGGAAGTTCTATTTTGCGGGAAATAGTTTGACTGGACACTTCATCTTCATCACAGCTTTTGCAGCTATCTGAGCATTTAATCCTCTGGGGATAAACTTAATTGAAATCTTTTCATTGCTTATTCTCTAATATAGTGTCATTTCTTTCTTTGTCTTGGTTTAATGGATCTATAGCCGTATCTTCATGAGTCGCGGCACCAGCATGCCATGAGAAGAGCCAGGGGAACTGGAGGGCGCTTTGCTAAGAAAAGTGAAACCGATGCTTCGAATGATGCAGCTGAAGAGGAGGGCACAAACTCTGGTCCGGCTCTGTCCTCCCAATCTGCCAGTTCATCAGGCTCTGAGCCTTTGGCACCTGACTCCTCTGAAACCTGGAATTCATCTAGTAATCACATGGCAGGAAGGTCGCAAGTGCATGGAACTCACAGAGGTCATGACTACATGAATGGGAACAGCCAGTACCAAAATCATGGCCACTTCCAGGCCTCAGCATATTCAAATGAAAGGGAGAGAGATCGCTTTGGCCAGCAACCCAGAGAGCGTCTTCTCTAGCGGGGTTCACAAAAGCCTGCGTGGGCCCTGTGGTGCAGGTATTGGGCCCACCACTAATTACGTAAGAAGGCTGGTGTCATGGTTTCGATCCCGCAATTCTTGGCAATCTGTTTGCGGGGCGGCAATTCATTCTTGGCTTTTGTTCTTTGTGTTTATGGTGGTTTGTTGGATAAAAGGAGGTGCCGAGGAGAAGATGAAGAACATGGGCATGTGAGTTTGTGGATGTCCACTTTCTCATTTTCCCCCAACCTACCTTGTTCTTTTAGTCGTGTACAGGAGTAGGTCTCTCTGTTGTGAACTTTAGACCAAAATTTTAGCTTCCAGTCAGACAGAACATCCTTCTTAATGCTTGAATCTTAGGTCAGCATAGCTCAGAAAGAATAACGACAACTTGATGAACTGATTTTTCTATTTGGACCAGATTTGCCTTTCTTTTTAGCATGGTGCTCGTGAGACTCTGCCTGTCTGCTATCTATCTTGGCACTAGCAATGACAGCATGCTCTCGCCAGGACCTGAATATGGTGCGTTGAATTGCCGATGGAATATTCTGCAGATGTTTATTTTAGGTGATGCTGAAGCTGAGTCTCGAGCATTTCGAACAAATTTTGCCGTCTTCTCCTCCAGAGTGCGGTCATGCCTCTTAATTCTGGAGCGAGAGATGTTTGCAAAGGGTTTAACATTAGAGGTTTTAAGTCTCTGTTTCTTGTGATATATACACTTGGGTGGCGGACGCAATCAGTGAGAATAGTTGCCTTTTTTTGAGTTGTCTCCGTTTTCTCGGGATGCCGGGGTTATTTTATGGCCACTTTTAGCCTCTAGGATCAGGAGGTAGAATTATATTCCCGTGCGGTTACACACATCTAAGCACTGCGGGCTTATTTTATAAGAACATCTTGGAAAATGAATTGAGTATCGACAGCCCGTTTGGTATTGACACTTTAGCCGCAATCAGAGCTACGAAAATAATATGATTATAAACTCCTCGCAGCTGCATTCTGTTCTCTTCAAGTGCAAGGCAAGAGAATCAAATGTGTCCCAAATCAAGCTTGTCGACTCGATTGAACTTTTTAGGGAAAGGGTTTGGACATCGAGTATGGAACTGGCCACCTGAACTGCCGGTGAAATATTTGAAATCTCATTCCTTGAAGGACGACCGGTGAAATATTAGACGCGTGTTAAGAACATTCTTGCCGTTTCGCATTTTACTAGTTCGAACACTGCACCCTAAATTACCAAACTCGTCTCTCCAATTCGTCCTTCTACGAGGGTCGCTCTCAAAAATCATCGAGATTTATTCGGCATGAATCATGTGACTCGTTCACCTTAGATTATGGCTAAAAGATTGTTATATCGTGAAGCTATTTCGAAGTAAATTTATCTCACTCAATCTTGAATTGCCGCGGAAGAGATCATTCTATGTGTCGGCAAGGACATGCCCATCATCGCAAAACAATCAAAGCACAATCAGACAGTGTTCAATCGCAATTACCCAAGATTTCCATGTGATGTTATGACAAGACTTTAGACTATTTCGACTTGTTCCGATTTGCTTGCTAAATCAGGATGGGGCTCAAGAATTCCGTCTTTTCACTCGGGTCTGGTCGGGCCGGGATGAGATCAGCGGTTCCAAACCCCGTGTGCCGCTGCCGCGGTACTCGAGCAGAGTGCTCTAAACAGAAGGAGAGGTCACGAGGGGAGCGATTATTGTAATAGCGTCGAGACTGTGAACCCGCACGAGGCGACCTTCATTGGATTCTCTTCGTTCATGTTGGCACGAGCTCAGACAGTCACGCACCTTCCTCATCCTGTCTGACGACGAATATTATTACCCGATCTCACCTCTGAATCGGAAAGGACGATGGACAATCGACTGTTCCCTCCTCCTTTTGTTTTCGTCCTCTTTTGTATTTTTCTTTCCAGTCATTGAATATCTTAAGTCCCTTTCCCTCCACTTATTCCGAAGATCTCCCTAAGTCGTCGTCAAACTTCTGATTTGAACGCGAAGCATTCGACCATTGCAGGCGAAACGCTATATTGAAATGAAAAATATCATGCTGACACCATCTCGATCATAAAGAAACGAATATATGTATTACTGTTGCCCACTTTCTGCTGTGATAAACTTCAACATCATATCAAAGTACTGCAGAAACGGCAAACGTGAAAAACTAAAACCAAATTCCTATGGTGACAAAGGCACAAGAAAACCTAGACCTTTTTGATTGTGCAGACTAAAAACCATATCCTATAAACATGGAACACCGATAAGGGGGCACGATCATCCAGATTGATTAGAAGAAAGATGCCGGCTTTTTAAACAGACAAGCCGTGATGAGCGAAGAAGAAGAGCTCGATATCTGGGGAAGCAAAGAACGAGATGGGACTTCTCTGCAAGCTGCTCGAGCGATTCGAATCGCGGACCCTCTTCTTCATCGGCGCCGGCGGGCACGTCCGGATCTTCGGTATGCGGAACCTCTTGCCCTTCGGCGTCGAGCAGGAGAAGTCGATGTTGATGTTGACGGCGCTCTCGATGGTCGGGTCGTGATCGCCGCCGGTTTTGGCGAGCTTTTGATCCGAGCCCGCGGCGGAGGGCGCCAGACCGAGGGGCGCGTGGCTCGGCGTTTCTTGGCTGCTCGCTTGCGCGGCCTTCTTCTGGTTGTTATGGGCTTTCCTCGGTTTCCTCACCGTGCTCCTCCTCTTCACTCTCCTCCTGCTCTTAGGCGCCATGGCCAAACGAGAGAAGCCAAAACCCAATAGCGAAACTCTCTGGTATGAGCGGTGGAAGAACAGTTTCGAACTAAAACAGAAGAAAGAAGAAAACCCAGTAAGCGTTCGTGGGTTGATGAAAATATGCACTTCAAAGGGAAGGGAAGAAGTGTACAGATCTCTGTGAGAGAGAGAGAAGAGGGGAGTAACTGCTGGTGCAACAAAAAACCCTAATGGATTCTACGTACAGAGAAAAGATGGTGTGTTTTGACTGAGAAATGTGGAGCAAAAGTGGGAACTTTCTCTGGGAGACAAAGTAGGGACATGGTGCACCCTTTTGAATGGAAAGGAAGTCCAGCAGAGATTTAAGAAATCCCTTCCCCCACAACAGATAAAAGCATAATGGATGAATCTGCAAAAAAAAAAAAAAAAAAAAAAAAAACGGATCTTCAATATGCTAGAGAGAGAGAGAGAGAGAGAGAGAGAGAGAGAGAGAGAGAAAATTCAAATTTTGTGCGTACTATCCAAATTAAATTAGGCAGGAAGGAGATATCTAGGGTAAGATAGGGCCGAAATCTTAGAAATATCCAAGTAAAAACCAGTGAATATTATTGGCCTTCAGATTACGTGGGTTCCATATATACTGATTTGATTTATGAAATTTGGCAGATGTATAAGATGTTTTCTTGCAGATTAAGCAAAAATTCTGGTGTATCTTTTTTGAGTAAGATACACATCATTTGAGATATATTAATTCGATTTTCACGAGTTCTAGGTTCCGAATGGATTACGTAATCTTTCAAATTCAGTAAATAAAAATGCCATCATGGAAATGAAAATTCGATCTCATCTATTTTCTTTGCTTTCCCTCCAAGTTTTGAACCCTCTATTGCAACCGTGCTACCTCTGAACTCACTATTTATGATATTAAAACATTACGACTAAGATGGTACAATAAACTTTGCTATGAAGAGTAAAGAGTAGTACTTATCCACAGGCCTTTAGTTTAATTTAGAGTTAATAAGTACTACATTCAGAATCTTTGGTTCATGGAGGTAAAGTAATTTCCCGCATATTATCGAGTCCTAATTAGCCTATACTAATGACCCAAAAACAATAAGCAAACCAATAAGACAAATCAAGTTGCAATCAATTAGGTTTGAGAGAGCTCGTCGCCAAGCAAAGCATAAGAGCCGGTGAGGATTCTTTCCGCCCACCTGCCGAATAATCCGTCAGCTCATCTCCAGGGTTCATCCCAAGTGGATTGCGACATATCGAAATTAAGCCCCCAAGACATCATCGGACAGATCAAAGTTTTAGAGGTTCACAAAACAATCTCCAGATAAGAATTTCATGACTTTCTGTGCATGCTTAGAAAAAGGATCACAATCTCCTATGGAGTGTCTGCTGAGCGCCAACATGGGGGACGCATCGACAGCTTAAAAAGAATTCATTCGTGTTCCATCAATGATTTTCACTTATGTTTCAGGAGCTTCCTCCATTTTACCCCCGCGCAGTTAAATCGACACCATCAGTCCATGTGAGATACCATGAAACCTGTGCCGCGACACGACAAAAGGGTCGGGAATTGCACTATTTTTGTCATCATTGCTCAACCTGATTAACACCATTCTTTATAAGCTTTTCTTGATCCTCGTCGTCGTCGTCGTCTTTTCTTAAGTTTTTAATAATTGCCTAACTCGATCTTTTGCCGAGCATGTGGACCGACCTGCTTCAAGAAAATCTAAATGGAGAATAAACTAGGATTGCACCAGTTGCACCTTAGGCCACCCCCATGAACATGAACCTGCGTGGCCCAGATGAGTGTCGGTTTCTGGAAAAACCCTAACACGAAGGAGGGACAAGGGAATGGTGTTTGAATGCCACACGTGGGTCGCTTTGGGATCAACGGCAGATGTTCAGCAGCTCATAAACCAATCTTGTTTTCGTGGCTCGGCTCCTATTATTGTTGTTTATTTATAAGTAAAAGATGTTATTGTCCGTCAAGCATGACTACATCAGCATCTCAGAAGAAGGGGAAGGGATCCATGCAAGAAGATAAGACATTTCTTAGCAGAAACAAATCGATTTTCAAGATAGTGATTGTATGCAGTTGCTTGTTAAACAAGGGCTCCCGAAGCACTCATTTGTAAGATTCTTCCCTTAGTCAATGTTGTTCGGTGTCCTACGATTTTAAAGTACGGAACCGATCTTATCAATATCCCCAATCTCAAGCAATCTCGTAATTGGGTCATTTGTTGGCTAATCACACCGATTTGCAGGCAATCGAAGCACTCTCTCAATAAAAAGATTATAGGGTGTGCAGAACTTTCACACATTAGAGAAATCATCACTCAAATTTATCAAACAAAATTCAAAACTAACAATACGAGCGCAATTAGTTTGAAACTGACACGACCTAACACGTTTTGAGGACAAAGTACACTTATCATAAATAGTTGTGTGCGTTCATTAATCAGTTGATGAGGACTTATCTGAGCCTAGTATACCCTCGGTGACCGAGTTTGGAGAAAGGGGAAGATAGGCAAGTACCGGAGAGTTGATTGATTTTTTCTACGATAGAGACTAGTCAGTAGTCGTGGAATCTAATGTTTTCTTGGAATTGAATTGATGAGATTGATGGTACTGGTCTCCATCGCTGAATAGGGAAGCCCTAACACAGTTTTCAAAGAGTCGATTGAGTTTCCTCAACTAGAGAGATTGTCGAAGGACAAATTTTTTTTTTTTTTTTTTTGGAAAGAGATAAAAGAGAGAAATACTAGCACATAAGTATCACGCGCGACTTTTTTCCAATAATACAGCCAAAATTATTCCAGTGGTTCCAACATTTCTCAACTAATTGAAGTTGCGTCGAAGATAAATTCTCATATCCTCTAGTATCGTATCATATCATATGCATAACACAGTCATTGGAATGCATGAGATGTGATTAGCCAAAATTGCACAAATGAAACATATTTCCACTACACGATGACACTAAATTTGTTAAATTCCTCCGAATTTTTAATATTTGTAATATAATAAATATGAAACATGTTTGATTAATATAATAAATATGAAATATGTTCGATTCCAAGGTAGAAAAGTATTTAACTCTTCAATTGAACTAATTCATTAATTCAGTGTGAATCTGAAAAGTAGCCAAAAAGTAGCCTGAAATATGTCGGAAAGGTATATTATTGAGGCCTGTCTTATGACAACAGGTTTGAATGAATTGTCTGAATTGTACCTACGAGCCCTCTAAATTCCATAGATTAAAAATTGTACTCCGTCTAGTCGAGGAGTGGCCATTTCTTTCTTTATATATTGGATAGTTAATACCATCAATTCAATAATAATAATAATAATAATAATAAAGTTCAAAACGCACTGAGGCTTTAGCCCGAACCGGTCCGGACCGAACTGATTAGCTTCCGCACGGGCCTTTTTTCTCTTTTATAAATTTCGGGCCGGGCCGAAGATCCCCTTCGGGCCCATCCCGCTCGGCCCATTCTCAACCTTAGCTATCCCCGTCTTCTGCTTTTACTAATTTGTAGCCGAACCAGACGTATTTTTTTTTTTTTTTGGTTCAAACTATCTTTTTTCAAAAATACTTATTTTGTTTCTAAAAATATTTCAGGTTTTCAATAGTCACTCAGAATGTCAAGCGTGGCATTTTTCTTTTTTGTGGGAAGAGGTTTAACATTGAATGATTGAAAAAAGAAATTAAAAATCTGCAGGACTATTATCTCTTCAAAAATTACACCTAATAAATTGAAGAAATAACATCTGACATGCTCCGGGGCTAGTGGTAATAAGACATTAAAATTCAATCGGCAAAATTTGTTCTCTCCTTCAATTTCACAAGTTGTCTTCAATCTCTCTTATGCATCCAAAACCTCTCAATAAAAAATTTTGGCTTGACGCGAACACCATTACACTTCTGAACACAACACTGCCAATACCTTAAAAGAATAGATTCAGAGGCAGCATATTAAATTACTATAGCAAGTCCAAAAAATGCAGAGTACCACTTTTTTAATTAAATTATACCCTAAATTTCCAACACGATTCACATCGTTAGCGTTCCATACACTATTGACAAAATGAATTAGCGACATCCCACATAAATAGAAGATGGACTTGAGCATGTCTTAAAAAGGTTTCATCTGAAGTCTTAGTGCAAATCTCCGCATCCCTCAAATGTTAAACAATTAAAGGATATAGCCAAATACAGAGCTTGATAAATATAATTGAGGACCTCTTATGTTCATGTATACAACACATTTTTCATACTAAAGTGCCGACAAAATTACACGTGGTTGGTCTAAGCCGCCGCCGTCCACGGCGCGATTGGTATGGATCCCTATGTGAATTCATGCAAATTTTTTCTCACGCTCTCAACCTGTCTGTTCGTCTCCATACGGAACCACCCTTGGATTTGGAAAGAACCGTCCGATCCAAGGAAACGGTCCATGGAACCATGAGGAAGCAACCTCGATCCAAGCCGGACCCCCTCCTCTTCTTGCAGAGCGATTTGGACCTCATAATATTGTCTGGTCGGTGTTGATACACACGAAAACGAGGAAAAAGCGGAAAATCAAAAGGAAAGGAGTGACGTGTTGTACCAGGACAGATTTCCAGCTCTCGTTCTTCTGCACACGACAGATTCATCCTCTCAGGTCCATTGAAATCTTTTAACTGCTTCGTCGAATTTCCAGTCTTTTTCTCGCGTACCCACCAGCAGATTCTCGGAATCCTGCAGTGGGTACCTCTCGTTTTCTCCAAAAAGCTCGCCCATTCTTCGTTTCGTTGCTGCAAAAGAACCCAAGAAACCGGAAGTCTTGATTTTTCTTCTTTGGTTAACGTCGGGCATGGCTTTGTCTGGGGTGGGTTCGTCCGTGGTTGAGTCCCACACATCTCCATGCCTCTGTTTGGTGGATTCGAATTCGATGGCGAGAAAGCAATTTTCTCGGGTGGGTTCGTTGGGGAGTTCGTTTCTTGATTCGTGGCACGACCGGCGAGCCGAGGCCAGAGCGCTCTCGACGAGGGCTCTGAGACGGAGTTCCTCGAGGAAGCGACAGCACAAGGAAGGAGGAGGGCTTGTTGTTGTCAGTGAGCTGGGTGGTCAGTATGAAGACAGTTTTGAGGATGTTAAAACCGTAAGCATTCCAGAATTTCATCCTTTTCGTTCTTGAGATATCAGTGCGCTGCATGATGCGTGAGAGCTTGAGAACACTTCTAGATGAGACCTGTTGTCGTAGTGAATTCTTTAAATCGCGTTATCCATGGAGATTTCAGAACATTCGGGACATGTTTCTTGATTCCTTGCATGTTTGGTATCTGGTCTTGGATCGTGTTTCTTTCTTTTTGGCCTGAAACAGAGAAAATGAATCTATGTCTGGGTGAGAAATGTTAAATGCTGAGAATTTTCACTTGAACTGTACACTTTTTTTTTTGGTTTTTTTTTTTTGTAAAAAAAAAAAAAAATGTTGCAATTATGCCATCAGGCCTTTGGCCAGGTGAATCAGGGTTTCGGCGTGTTTGGTATATATACGAGGATTGAATCATAGGGAGAGCCAAAAAAACTAGAATTGTGGTTATCTGTTGGTTTCTTTGATTGTATCCAAATGTCTGGTCCGTAGATTTCGTGTGTGAGAAAGATTATATACCTTTTATTCGGCAGCTATTCCAAATTATCTGTGCAGCATTGTTGAATCCTAGGACTATGGAAATTCGACAATTTCCACAAGAATTTATCAGGTGATTGGTTCTGTTCTTGCTATGGTATAAGCAGCAAAATGCAATGTACATGCACTATATTGGAATTTGTGTGGGCATTTTTTCAAACTAAAACGACAGTGTCTACGTTCAAAGTCAGTCAACCGGAGTTTATGGAAAAAAAAAATTCTGAAAGTTCTTTTAGCGTGTATATTTGCGTAATCGATATGCCCCGTTAAGTGAATATCCATAGTCCAACGACCATAATTACTGCTGTTTACCAGTTATGTGTGCCTTGGGTTTTAGAGGTGAGTTAGCTGGAACTTTGTGTTTCCTATCTGCAGCAAGTGCTCAACTATTTCACATATAAAGCTGTGAGGACGGTTCTTAACCAGCTTTATGAGATGAACCCAACACACTATAGGTGGTTATACGAGTAAGTTTGCTCTCCATCCTGTTTTATCAATCTATCGGCATCAATACCTAGCAAGTAAATTGCTGTGTTCTAATGGAAGGATGACAAATCTTAAGTTATTCTTGAACTCTCTTTTCGGCAAGATGTGAGAATAAATACTGCAAATTCAACCAACTTTTTTGTACTTATCGTTTGCTAAAAATGACTGGAAAGTCTTTAACAAACAAGATTAGGAGAGACGACAGCCAACTGATGCCCTATTTCATGACAATCATACTAGCGATCCTAGATGTCGACACTACAAGCTGCTTACTAAATGACCGTGGTTTCCTCAGTTTCATCTAATGCTCTGAAGTTATGCTTATTGTTGAAATTATTATGTTCCATTTGTGACATGTATTCTTTTATCTGATGTTGCTTCGACTTTCCAATGGCAAGTTTCGTCGCGGATAACAAGCCTGGAGAGGGAAAGCGTTTCATACGAAGCCTCGGGAAGGTAATCTTCCAAACTTAGAAAGTCTATCAAATGATAAATGGATGTCACACAAAGAATTAACTTGATATATATATATATAGAGAGAGAGAGAAAGCATGTGGAGAATGTATGACATGAGGCTTCCTTCTTCGATTTGCAGGAGAGACAGGACCTTGCTGAAAGAGTGATGGTAACGCGTCTTCACCTATACGCAAAATGGATCAAGGTACCGAAGATTTGCATCGACTAGTTCATAAGGATCCAATTAGGGTTGGGATCGGTGCTCATGTTCACAGTTGCTTGTCTGCGCAGAAATGTGATCATGCCAAAATATACAAAGAAATCTCCGACGAGAACTTGGAGCTAATGCGCGAACGGCTCATCGAGACCGTGATATGGCCTGCAGATGATACCAATACTGAGAAGATCGGATGATCAGTTGCCCCGTTTGGCTATAAATCCGCAACTTTTTGATCCCCGTTTCATCGCTACCTTTCCCGATTCAGGTTTCTCCATGCCCACAAGACCAGACAAACCTGATTTCGTTCTCCATCTATGAACATCCAATTTGTTACCTGTAAAGTTGTATATATTGGAACACCAGCAACGATCTAGCTTAGTGAAGGACCGTGGCTTCTTTATTAGTTTTGCCGAATGAATCCAGTCCATCGATCATTTTTTTTTCCGTTAGAATTGACAATGACAGTGCAGTGGCCGGCCTAAAATTAAATTTTTCTTTCCTGTGTTCACATAGACCGGTGGATATCGAGGCCTGCTCAGGTGTATGAGTTATATTGCTGCGGACGGTCTCCTAAATTGTTAAAGGGGTGGGTTGCTAGCTACCCGATGATGTTATGCCCTGTAGAAATTGTCGTTTAGGAGAATCAGACTTTTTCGGGCAGTAGGCATTCACTTTGGAAGTCATTTATATACCACAGCTGCGATGCGGGTGTTGTTAAACCTAGAGCTGGTAAAATTGGTCATAAATCCATATTATGACTCATTTTTAGTTAAATCGGGTGTTGTTAAACCTAGAGCTGGTAAAATTGGTCATAAATCCATATTATGACTCATTTTTAGTTAAATGGGTCATATATATGAGTCAAGTAAAAATTAAATATGGGTTAGAAATGGGTTTGAGAAAGTAAAACACAAAAAGAAATGGGTCTAAATGGGTTATTAGGAAACCCACTTTAAAGTTTAAACCCATGACATTTTTTAACTTTATAAAAATATTTTTTTAATAAAAAATCAAAATTAGAATTTTTTTTCATATTTCAATTTTTTTCTTTTTCTTTTTTCTTTCTTTATCTTCCTTCCTTAGCTAGCGGCCGGTCATTGACGATCGGGGCTAAGTCGTAACAAGGTATCCGTAGAGAAGATGGAGAAATTGTTTTTTAATTTTTTTTATTTTATTTATTATTTTTAATTTAACTTGAAGTTTTAATCCAATTAACATATAATAGAAGTGGTTTTTCCTAAAATATTAATAGATTTTAACAATACAAATCGAGTCTGATTGGATACAGGTCGGGTATGAGGCATTTGATTTACACTACATGAATATAAGTCAAAACGGATTAAATAAGTCAAATATAAATCGACCCATTTTTGACCTGACCCGACCATTTGCCACCCCTAGTTAAACCTAATCAGTTAACATAACGCGATGGATACCTTGCAACCTTATTGTTTTCTTGTCTTCACAACCTCTCTTTTACTCTTAATCAATCCTGAAGCAATACCGGCAATTACCAACAAAGGGCGCTGGCTAGTTTCGCCCTGATCCGGTAAACATCGGAGACTCTGGTTTTTCGAATAAAATTTAGGCGTCTTGACAGATCTTGGAAATTGAGCAGGCATGTCCATTTGATGCTCAGTATTCACCATGCGTTCGCGAACTCCTGCTTCTGTGGAATTTTAAGGTTCCAGAAAAAAAAAAAAAAAAAGAGAAAAAGGCCTCAAATCAATTCTCGAGTGATTGTTGCCCTCATTGAGCTCCAGAAGATCATTTCTAACTTAGCAATACAATAGCAGCCCAAAGCAATATCCAAGCACGATTTTTGGCCTCTCAAAATTTTTGAATTTACAGAAGTTATCCGCATATATATGTGTAATGCGGCACCTGCGGACACTCTAGGGACGACATGACGCACTCCACAGCGTCGGTTTACAACCGTGGTCAGTAGAAAATCAAGATTCCAAATACTGGATTTGGAGCAGTGAATTTCCAAAGGCATCCCAGGTAATTGGCAGGGTACCATAAAAGCTCCCCGTGCTGCTTCGAAGTAAAACTATAATTGCAATCTGCTAAACCTGCAAAAACGTTGAAAGTTTGTGCATGATCAACATGATAACAGGCAGAAGCATGATCATCTGCGTACCCTCTATAGCTTTAAGAGGACAACTAACAATGACTCTATTAAGACTTTTTTCAGAGAAATGCCAATTCATACCATGATTTACAATTGTAATAGAGCAACAGCATCAAGCAAAAGCAAAACCACAGGATTTAGTTCAAAGAGAAAATAAGGTTGCATCGTTGAATTTAAATGCAAACGAAAAGTGTAGGACCACTCTTGGGCATGAAAACTAAGTGATATTCCAGCTCAATTTAAAAATGTTGGACTGGTAAAAAACCAGAAGGGAAACAAACAGAACATCTAAAGCAAGATCTAGATGAAAAGGACATGAAAGAATACCTTTTTTCTCAGTAATTTATGGGCCAACAATGGAAATTACATCGTGCTGTCACCATAATTCATGCATTGACTTAGTGTTGCTCTTACTCGAAGCTGCACCAAGTAAAGGACCCAGGAATGGTCAGCAAACTACCGAATGCAAATGCCCATTTAATGCACATTAAGGTGATAGATCTTTCGTATGACCTTTACATCCAGGCAGGGGTCGTTGACCATGCTTTTCAATTGCAAAATTATCCCAGCAGTCCGTAATTTTAGAACCCGACCAGCCGCACCAGGACAGTATGATGTAGTGAGATTAATTAGGACCCAGATAGATGCTGTTCGTAACTGGTTGTCATTGCTGTGCAAAAATCTCATGATAAATGGTTGTGTGTTCATTCCTCCATGTTGAAACAGTTGATCCATGACTGCATCCTTTTGAACTTTGCTGCCACTTGCAATGTTGCTTAGTGCATACATTCCCTGTAAAAGATGCATGTTAGGATTCAACCATATGCAGAAGTAGTGTCAATATTACTCCTCATGGTCAATTATTGTACACCTAGAAATTCTCATACTGAATCTTCAATTTTGGTGAAAGAAAATAAACATGGCATTGAGACAACCAATATTGGAGAGCAAGTTCCAAAATGCAATGTAAAATCTACTGAGCTACTATTTTCATATAGAAGACTAGAAATACAGGAAAGAAGCCCTCAGAAATGAGATTCAAATAAAAGAACAAAGAAAGAAAAAGAACTTCAATGGTTCCTCACTTAAAGCATATTTTTTTGGCAGACAAGTGTTTCCTTGATGAAAGTGAAAATAAAAATGCTATGCTTAGGATAGCAACTACATAGGTGGTTGCCATACCAGTGCAACATGACACTGCTACGGACTGCAGTGCACAGCCCAACAACAATGAAGGGGCTGGCTAGTGCCATGCCAGGCATGTTGTTCCAACCTACCAAACACAGTGTCTTTGGATGCTGATAACAAAAGAACCAATAGAAGGTTCTACTTCCCAAAAGACAATGGAAATATTTCAGTCTATCTTAAAAACACGGTCTTTTGAAGAATCCAAAATATAAGTTTTCAAGCCAACCATTCAAATGCTAGTAACATTCACCTAGAAGGCTAAAAATGCCCGAGAGATGCATATCAAATAATCTGAACTTGATTTCAGTATATCCGCTTGGTCTCAAGTCTAAGACAAAATGTATGTCAACTTGTCTGGAACTAGGGTCATCGGCCTCAACATACTTCTCCAATGGTCTCTTTAGGTGGTTGGCTCCATAAGTAGCTTGACGAGTACATTCTTTTGACACTTTTGAATCATTTTGCTACTACAATATGAAGAATTATGCCAAAAAAAAGAAAAAGTTCTGACCTGGATACCTATTTCAGCTTTTGAAGCATATTGCAGCTGCCTTCCTATAGCATCCAATATAATACCATTCTCAGTAAATGCATAATTAATAGACTGTACACATCCATCAACAAGATTGCGAACAAGAGCCAGAGCTTGCTCCTGGACAGCTGATTCTGGATCTGCAAAATAAGTGCAGGCAAAATTTGACTTGTGGCAATGACAGATTGTCATGCTAGAACTAGAATTTATTAAATCAGGTTCCACAACATACCACGGATAAGGCTTGCTAATGAGGATGCTGTGATTTCTGACAGAACTACTTCCTTACATTTTCTGTCAGCAAGGAATGTCAAGTTCTTCAAAGCCCTTAAAGAGTGTGACCTTACAACTGGATCCATTGCCATTGACAACTCAGCAAGCTGCTTAACTCCCCCACAATGTATAAAATTGGACTTACGTCTTGTGAAGTCAATGACAATATTGCTAATTGCACCAAGTGCTGCCAGCTGAAACCCAAAAGGTAACGTGATAAGTATCAGCATACCAGAGACTTCGATGCAAAAATGTAACCACAGAAAAGTCACAATTTAAAAGGAAAAAAAAAAAAAGACGAAGAAGAAGGCGACATTCCATTGCATATTCAATATTCAAGCCACACCAAATTAATTTGACATAGACAACAACGGGCAAATGAAATAAAATGGGACACTGATTGAAAAACAACGATGGAAATTATTAAACTGCTCATGTTGGCTTAGAGGCTTAGGGGCGTAGAGAAAAGGCATCGTTCGAGGTCTAAAAAACAATGCCACCAAATTTCTTCAAGACGAAGAAATGAAAAAAATAAAAATAAAAAACCTTTAGGAAACACAATCTGATAAGTCTTGCCATTATCCGTTAGAATAAATGTGAATGGTATCCTAGAATAATACATAAACTAGAGGGGGAAACTTTGACTTCCCAAGCCTCTGTGGTATATGACACCCTCCACCCAAATACTCTGTTAACTCCAGAAAATTACCATGAAGATCTTAAACCACAAATTAATCAAGATGACAAGAATATGAACTTCTGAGGCCAATTCTTTAAGCTGGCAATCTTAAGATCTAAAGAGATTTGAGATGTCAAAGGAGTCGATAGTGCATTTTCCTGTAACTGACTGCTGAATTTCTAATCAAGCAAAACTAAAAGCCAAACCCCTTCCTTGTAGTGTTATAACATGGTGTCGACTACCAGTTCATGAACATGGAGGAGCATTTAAAGCCAATTGAAAGTGCACATTAGCCCCAGTAAACAATCAGTAAGGTGACAAAATATCTGGAAATGCTAGATAATTCATACCTGAACAGAAATGGAAGGATCATGCAAAAGCTGCAGTAATGGAATTATAACTGTCTCGTTCATAAAATAACCTGCACTCAGATTCTGAAAGATGTTTATGAGCATATATTAACCATTACTAACTAATGCATAAATTCAAAGTTTAGTACTCAAAATGCAAACCTTGACTGACCGAGAGAGACTTCTCAAACAAATGCAAGCCGCAACTCTTATATCAGTGCAGTCATGTCTTAGCGCATCACTTACCAAGTCAAATGCCTGCACTATTGAGAAACAGTAAATCTTAAAAACTAGTAATATACTAACATATCACAATAACCTTCAAGTGAAAGGGTAACATCTATGCAACAGATCTCACTTGGCCCCTAATCAACAGACAAATAGTGTCACATTCAACTCAATAATAAAGCATCTTCTAGTAACAAACAAATTGGATGGGGTTTGGTTGCCACATCCACACTTACTCAACCTTCAAAATGCTGGCCATCCATTACATTAGGCACCATCATAAAGTAGAAACAACAAGATATGCAAAGTACAAAAATAGTGCATGGGCATGTTTTTATCACGTTATTGCAAGGCTATGCCTTTAACAGTTCCTGTTCCCTGATTAATAATCAATAGAATGTCAAAATATCACCAGCAAATTAAATTCTAAACTCAAATATCATAACGATGCCCAAGATCTCTTTACTTGCATTACCCTGCGGCGAGGATTGCTCAATACCACACATGCAAAAAATGGCCTAAACTGCACATGTGCCCATTGAGTCCAGCCTTGTGGATATCAAGTCTTCAGCCTTTCTTTGCCAGTAAATTTCCATGACGGTTTAAAATTATGCCCTTACAACAGATCAAATTGTTCAAGGAGGACATGCAACTAGTGTCTAGGAAAAAAACGATTCATCAATAAAATGGTCACACGAGCTACCCAAATGAATGGAAGAAAGAAATCAAGATGCAACATCAACTATCGACAGATGAGCAAGTTGTGCACCAACACCAAATGATATACCTGCAAATCCAGTAATTTTGACCGGCAGATCTCCAATTTTGAGCATATATTAGCCAATGCTAGCAATATTCCTTGGAGACGCTTTGGACATGACAGTTCATTTCGCAAATGGAAGCAAAGTTTATTGATAGCATTAGCCTCGAGTGCTAGCTTCTGCAGATCTTCCTTTTCCTCAATCAAACTCGACAAGGCAAAAGAAGCTTCATCTCCAACTTGCCCAGGATCTTCCAGAAGCTCAAGTAAACGATAAATCAATTTACTTTCAAGCCCTATGTCTTCCACATAGCGAGAAGAGGTCTTACTTACAGCAATCAAACATGCACAGGCAAGTAACCTTGTGCGTGGAGACTTATCAATAGTGAATTTAACTATGAGATTCAGTGCTCTCCCATTTTCAAATTCCAAGATTTTAGAAGTAACTTCATGGTTATTCTTGATTATTGCCGTCAAAGACTCCAAGCTAGCATCTCTTTGACTTACTGAACCTCCTATTAAGTCTACAAGCTTCTGAAGAACTCCGGCTTCATAAAGTGCCCACTGTTCTGCGCTCGTCTGACAGGAATGTGTGATCATACTGGCTCCAAGTCCAGTAACATTCTCATTCTTGCTATTCAGCAGTGAAAGAAGAAATTCCAAATTTTGGTGGTCAAGGAAATCATATTTGGGAGCCAATTTTGACTGGTAAATCATTTTCAGTGATCGAGCACCAGAATCCACAACCTAGAGCACCATAGAACAGTTAGATACACACTAACCAAAAACATGACGTACTTCAGAACAACTGGATAGATATTTTTTGATTCATGGAGGAAAGAAGATCCAGGAACTGGTTAAATTAAGCACACAAAAAGGATGAAAACCGGTCAAAAGTTTGAAAATACATCTAAAGTCTGGAGGAGATCCTATAAGTTCTGATACACCCAAATAACAATTGACCTTTCGAAGCAATAAAAGCAAACAGGATACAGGGGCAAAGGAAGGTAAAGGCCTGGTGGCAATATCTTATCCGACAATAGAACGCACTAGTGGTTTGTCCTTTACTGTGTATGCAGAAATAGAAAATCTTGGCCTTGCACATTGTATGTAGAATTCTCGCACAATACAATTTCCAATTTTCTACACAGAAATATGATTACCCAAAAAAAAATCATTTTAACTATGGCCATGACCCCCCTGTGAAACACGGAATATGAAGCCTCAGGGTAGAAATGTCTGGTACACGAAAGAGAATTTTAAGTGTATTGCAAATGGGCATTTACCTGATCCCTGGGCAAAAGTTTTGCTGGAAAATCAGGTCAGATATATAACACGCAGCTCTAACTAACTTATACCAGACCATCTAACATCCATACCAATCGATGTAATACAGTATCCCCAAGAAACAAGTGAAAATAAGCTAACTGGTGGAAAGGACAAAATTTGTGACATCAAAATCAAGAGGTTGGTACCGACTTCCACCTCAAGAATGTATAAGAACTGAGGCTTCTGAAGTCAGCAATGACCTCCGATAAGACAACGCTTAAAGTAGAAGTGCACAATGTTTCATTCGGAATCCAAAGTGACATATCATTATCCAACAAGGTCGCGTTTACCTTCTAGAAGATGAACAATTTTCCACAGAGGATGACTTTTCAAATAAACACGAGACAAAATATTTACGAAAGACTCGAAGCTATGTGAACATCAAGCGACCCCAGCATACATTTCCGAATTCCAATCGAATGAATGAACAGATTCACACAAAAAAAGAAAAAAAAAAAAAAAAGCAAACAAGAACTGATTCAGGCAGACATCGTTAATACGGATTATTTAAATCAAGCTATTTCCGCGCATCAATTCAGAAACCAACTCAAAGTTTCGTCCTCCGTCCCGTCATCGCCTCGGCTACCCGATGCAAATAAAATGAACACACAAACGAAGTTTCATTCCAAGAACTAGAATCAGACGAAGGCAAGATCCGCGGCTACCTTCTCATCCGTACTGAAGAGGAGCCGGCGGAGCCGCGGCAATGCGCCGGCGTCCACCACGGCCCGGACCCCCGCGTCGACGCCGCACGCGAAGCTGCCGAGGGCGGCGGCGGACTGGACGAGGAGGTCGCGGCGGCGGCAGCAGGAGCCATAGCCGTCGCCGTCGCCGTCGCCGTCGGGGGCATCGGAGGCGTCGGCGAGGACGGCGGCGACGGCGGGGACGGCGCCGAGCTTGAGGTAGGCGAGCTTCTTGGTGCGGTTGCCGATGATCTGGTTCTTGAGCTCCCTCAGGGCCCGGAAGCGGGCGCCGCGGTCGGGGGAGGCGAGGCGGGAGACGAGGTCGGCGGGGCGGCCGGACGATGTGGACGGGGAGGCGGAGGGCATTGCCGGCGCCGGCGAGATGTCATGCGACCGGGGGCGAGGGAGGGGTTTGCGGGGAAAATTCGTGCCTCCGTCAAATTTGAAAGCTGAAGAGGAGAGAGAGAGAGAGAGAGAGAATTGGGCGTTTTGATGATTGATCGATTGCCCTGAGGAGGTTCCGGGGGGTCCATGTAGAGAGCTTCGTCGTTATTATATACGGAAGGCCCACGGGAAACGGCGGCGTTTTCTTGGACCGCGCGTCCACGGTAATGAATGGGAAAATTCCCCCAGCGCCCGGGCCCACCGTATGAACACCGGTACGACATCCGACCGCATTCGATCCAAGCGAAGGAATTTTTATTTCCCTTTTTCTCCTTTCGAAATACTAGGCAAGTTGATAACGGTGGGAGCGAACCTAGCTCATTGACATGTGTTTGAGAGTTGGCACTAGCCATTAATATATTATAGTAGACACCTAACTCATTAATTTAAATTTTAAATAAAAATAATCCAACTAGATATATCAAAAAAATCGAATTTGGACTCTTTGTTAGTGATCTTTGCAATAAAAGTATTGACTAGCAATAGCAATTCTAGCAAAGGACTTAAAGCTTCGCACTCTATTACCTAGTTATAGCATACCTCGAATATTCGCTTAATTTAGAATGGATGTAATGAAGTTTCGATTTTCAGAATGCCCTTTCGTATGAGAATTGGCTTAAACCCGCGAACTTATCATTGTATCTTCCTAACTAGACTACAATACTTGAAGAAGAGGTACGATGGTTATCACCATCATTATAGGTGTTTATTTGAGTGGACAAATTTTCTACAAATTAGTTTTCTGAATCTTCACACGCTTGCTCAACTCAAAATAATTTGTCAATGCAAATTC
The DNA here is from genome assembly GCA_014182395.1 of Eucalyptus sp. ANBG9806169. NCBI lineage: Eukaryota > Viridiplantae > Streptophyta > Magnoliopsida > Myrtales > Myrtaceae > Eucalyptus > Eucalyptus sp. ANBG9806169. The sequence continues at coordinate 10,373,671 of CM024582.1, forward strand.
ATTTCCAATCAAAGAAAATATACATGGTTAAAGTCAAGAAAAATGAATTCCCTAATTGAAGTGGAGGAAAACATTTTCTTAAAAAATAATTTCTCGAAAAGCATTTTCCTTTTCTTATGAAATTTTTCATGAAAAAAACACGTCCTAAATATTTCCATTCCCTAAATACAACATGCTTTCTTTATGGACAATGGACATGCTTCCCGATCCAATACTCTCTCTTTGTATTTATAAATTCAACTTCTTACGCGAGTGACAAATAACAAAAAACTACCAGCAAAAATTTGTTAAGACAAGATTGAAAACACTATAATCACACAATGATGCGGCCTCGTTATTCTCATCGACGATCAAGAGACTGCCGAGCAATCGTTATTCTCATCGAACAGCACAAGGTTCCTTAAGCTCGTGATCGGACCTGTTAGCCGACATCTCTCACTACCAAATCGCCCCGAGACATGCATGTATCATGTATGAACTGCACATACCTAATGCTGTACTCGTAGTACTTACGTATCTGTTCTTGCTCCTGCTGCTGCTGCCGCTGTTGAAACTCCTGGTTTGCAAGCGAAGTGAAACAGGGTCTTATCTTGACGTGGAAGACAGTCATGGGAGGGAGAAGCAACCATCCCAACGGAGAAACCAAGACTTACATCATCTCTCTAAAGATTCTCTTTTCCTGTGAAAGTTATGTACAGATTTGACAGAAGGTGGTTGAGCAGAAGATTCATGGGCAAAATCTAACATAGCCTTTGAAGCTGGAGCTATTTCATCCCCAATGCAGAGATCGAACGGGCTGTCATTTGATAACCATTGGCGCTGTGCGCATAATAATCTATATACATGTAACTACGCTTCCAGATTATTGTTTTCGCCAGGCTCTCCATCTTCCTTGCTAGCCAATGTGAGATAAAGCCGGCCCTTCTCGTCCGTTTCCTTTCTATTCCTATATAGTGTACAGATAGGGACCGACGCATAGCGGCGATATGATATTTGCAGCAAAGCCGCCTGTGGACTACTTGTTCAGCCCCAGAGAAAATTCCAAGGACCCGTCCCAGTCCCGATCCTGGAGAAGGCATAAGCAAAAGGAAAGCGGCTTTAGAGCATTGTCCAGTGAAATTATGCCTCGATTCCCCAACTTGGAAACGATTACAGGGCGAGGACTATAACATCAGGACTCGAATAAAAAGAAACATTCAGGGTTGGCTTCTGGTGACTTACCTCCAAAATCCGGCGAATGCCCGGAGGCTCATATAAATGGTTAGAGCAATCCAAATTCCAATGAACCCATGACTGGACGAAAGTATAAACAAGCAGAGAATGCTGACCACCGCGACAGCGACCTGAAAAACGGAACGACTCAGCACTTACAAAGTTCATGTTTCATCGAGAAAGAGCGAAGTTATCAGTTCATTTTTACAGTTGAAAAGGTAACTTATGATACAAATAAGGGAAACCCTTTCTGCAAATACACATTCTAGCGAACTGCTTCTGTTGACTCACATAGATCGAGTCTATTCGAGCATCGATTTCGCTTGTACATCTAGCGGGTGTGAATATTCAACTGGACTGTTGTACTCCTATTCTTTTCCAAAAGGAATGCAATCTTCAAAATGATAAATAAGGGAAACCCTTTCTGCAAATGCACATTCTAATGATATGCTTCTACGTAAATTTGGTTGCTTTTGCATTTGCAATTGTTCATCATATAGAAAGTTAGAGACGATGTCTGGTTAAGCAGATGGATGATGCTTCCTTCGATAATTAAGGGGAAAAAATAATCTCACCATGGAGTAGGCAGAGTATGCAAAATCAGACGCTCCAAAGTTGATGCCGTCAAAAACGAAGGCCAAGGCATTTATGGGTTGAGTAACGGCAACAAACTGATGTTGATCAGAGGCTATAATTCTATTAGCATTGGCGATAGCTAACAGTTAAACAGCTTCAGATTTATAAGGTCAATTCAAGTTCTTAAAACAAGCAACATACCGGTATTCCGATACTGATTACACGGAGGACACCGACATCCGTTGTGAATAATCTTGCTCCAAAATGCATTCCTACTCCGAGAAGGACTGCTAGCACCAGTCCCAGAAGCAGTCCCAACTGCAGGATGAATCTGTGAGACTATCGCCAATGCGACGACCATAATAGAATGCTCGATTGCTCTAGAAGAAATCAGGAACCTGCAGAACTCGGGATGCGGTTTCTCTGGCCTTGTTGTGATCCTTCTTCGCAAACGCACTTGCCAGGATTGCCTATGTCGTCCACAAAGATTAACTAAATTGATTATTGAATGCTTACATGGTTAAGCCAGAGAAGTTGAACAGTTGAGTGAGGCAGTAGCTTTTGCACTCAAAAGAGGAAGAGAAAATCTCTCACCTGTCCAGCGACAGCAAGCCCATCTGCAAGGAGCGATGTTGCCAACCATACTTGCAAGCAGATTTGAAATGCGGCCATCAATGTCGGCCCCAAGCGAGCCGCCATGGATGCGGCAAGAGTCACACAGAACGTCACGGCGATGACTCTCATTAGTAGCAGAAAACCTGGTGCAGCCACAAAAGACTGAACGAAGTGAGGTCAATTGCTAAGCGTTCAAACTGATAACCTGAAAACAGCACACTATCCAAACGGTTTGTGTTCATCAACTCGGCAAGCTAAGGATCTGATATGGTCAAGTTTTTAACAACATTTACCCAGTGTTCCTGCAATATGCTTCTACCAGATTGAGTAATCCGCTATATAATATAAGGTACCGATTATCAGACAAGATAGAACAGTTCCGAAGACCAAAGTGTTCAGTGCCAAAGAGTGAACTGGCAACTGTCAACAGGTCACACATAACATATGCACGTAAGGACTTGTCAAGAAATAGAGGCCGTTAGCAGTTGAAATTTCAATAAGAAGATTAATAAATGAGTGGAAAATTTGCTGAAGCAGAATTAAAGGCTTACCATTCTTTAGAAAACGGTGAAACTGCAAATGTTTAAAACTTGGAGGTAAGAGATCAATTTGCTGCATCAGTTTCCACAGGAGAATAAGTGAAATCACGTACCTGCGAGGACATTGTCGGGATATTATAATACGAGAGTGGCTTAGTAAGACTTCTAACAAATTTCAGAAGAGTCTTGATCGGGTCTCCACAACTTACTGAGATATAACATGGGCAATAGCCGCACCACTGACGCCCAGATGGAAAACAAATATGAATAGGGGGTCTAAGATTATGTTCGTCACATCTCCCACCACTGATATGATCAAAAAGTAAAAGGAGAAGACAATAATTAGCTCGTACTGATATTATTGAGATAATGGATTTTAGTATGTTTGTTAATTTGAGAGCATGATACCACCAGAGGAAGCTGAAGAGGGAACTACCAGTTGCAATCAAAGGCGTTGTCGTATCTTTAAATCCACGAAAGACCCCCTGCATGGCGAGCGAGAGAAGAACTGCTGGTGCACCAAGTGACCTCAATGTCAGGTACTGTTGGGCAGGAGTTAGCATTGGGGAATCCTGTCGAGGAGCGAAAAGAAAGTGTCAAGCGGCTGTTTAGAGAGGCAGAGAAGAAACATGAAATTAATATTAAGAGATGACGAAGATTTTTACAATGCTAGGACAGTACTTACAGATCCCACTCCCATGAAATTCAGCAATGGTTTTGCTCCGGAAATGAGAAAAATGGCTTGAAGAAGACCGAGAACACTGCCAATTACCAACGCAGATGAAGCCGATGGGATGTGTCTTCTTCTGGGCATCTGGTCAAACTTCGATACATCAAAGCCACTGATCTGCATCGACTCGGACAGATGACCACTGGATTCTGTATACGGTATTACCGTAGGATATAGATAGCAAACCATTTGTTCAGAATCTAACAGTTGCGAATTTACTATTGATCAGATTTAAAGTGTGAATTTTGACAAATGGGGACAACTGATACAATACCATTTCGGGGTATCAACTCCTTATTTTCAGCATTTTCAATAGAGCACGCCTCCAAGCATTCGCTCTGTTGTGCTTCGGAGCTCACACTTCCAATAGTATCTTCCTCGGCAACAAAGGATGTGGTGACACTGACGAGCGGGAATATAGCGATCCGCGACACTTGATTGAACAGCGCAATTGATACACCCACAGCTGCTTGTTCCACGGGACCTGTAGAGACAAAGAAACGTGAGCAGCACATGATTTTACAGAATAGACCAATCTGTACAAACCCGCATTTGAATTAAGAAAGAATAGCACTTCAAGGACTAGGATATTAAATGGAAGGGTGTCAGGAATTTCATTTCCGCCTCTTCGAAATTCACTTCAACACTGTCTGAAATCTGTGCGTATGTGCTTTAAAATATAGAGTTGGATTGTTCGTCTAAGGTCATATTAATTTACACACAATCAAGTTCAGAATATGGCCCTTCCAAGTCGGACTAAAGAGAATTGAACTACGAACAGTCTGCATTTGACCTAAAGAGACAGTAACAGGATGCTGAATATTAGAGTACCATAAGCAAACTTAAAATGCGCAGAGCAAGCAGGACATACCAATTCGACCGATGAAAGCTGTGTCAACAAGAGACGCAATAGGGTCGGCAGTCAAAGCAAGGGCAGCAGGCAATGCTATTTGTGCTATCTCTCGACCAAGTTCATCAAATTTCAAAATGAGCCTGCTCGAGTAGAAAAGGGAAATAGGCTTAGCAAGGCTCATCATCGAGAAACTGGCACAGAGAGAGAGAGAGAGAGAGAGAGAGTAATGGTTCTTCGTGTAAAGCGAGACAAAAACAATCAAGAAATTGGGCACAAACATCATGACCAGTTTCCCCTACAATCGATAATTGAAGGAACTCATGAGCGGCAGGCTCATCCAAAGAACTAAGACAAGAACACTAAAACAGTACCAAACATTTTCTTCCGGGCAACGAAAAAGAATATGGAATCCAAATGACTTAAACGATCACCTCGCGTTACGAAAGAAAATGCAGATCGGGATTCTCCTCTCTTTTACTGATGGAAAAGGATCATCTTCCTCAGAGGAGGTAGTTCCCACGAAAGAACCCTCCAGAGGCTCCATTACTGTAGCTGCAGAAGATCGCACACGCTTCACGTCAATCGTCCAGAGCTGGAGAAAATCAGGCTCCAGAAAAATAGGCAAATAAAGCAAACCCCACTATCAAAGAATCTGCGTTGAGAGTAACAAGTGCACAGGATGCCAAATCAAGAGGGTCCAACACGACCATCAAAAGAAGGACATATACATGATCACAGGAGCCAGCCAATATCTTGACATTTCCCATGTTATGCATCAGCTTTCTACCAACACAATGCAAAGAAACGAGCTCGAGAATCAAACGGATACAGCAAAGACACAAACCACCTTTGTCACTGCTACAGGAAGCCCCAGGGAGGAAGTTTCCTCGAAGATTACTGCTGTGAACGTGATCTCCTCTGAAACTACTCGATGAACAAACCCAGCAACGCAATCAAAAAAGAAAGAACAGAATGAATCGAGGAGAAAGCATCCATCTGAACATCTTTTCAAGAAAACCAGAGGAAGTTGGGGCACCCCACTTTTCGGTTACGGCAGATTTTGTTTTCATTCGAGGCGTTGAAGCATCCGCACGAGCACAACGAGAGATGGGGCAGAACAGAATTCCGGCAAACTAAGGAGAGACGCTTGTGTCAGGACAGTCTCTGTCGCTCGCCTACGTAGCTTGCAGCAGGTAAAAAGGAAGCTGTAATGGCGAATGCACCACCAGCCTCAGCCTTACGGGTCCAAGAGGCAGTCAACAGCGTACACGTGTGGGTTCCTGGGTGGTGGGAACATTCAGTCCCTGGAAAAGAGCTCTGCTCCGTGATTGACCTGGTGACGTATGGATCAACCTCTCCTAGGAAAAGGGGGCAAGAGGACATTGACGAAAAATATTGAGTAAGGGCTGGGTTGAAACCGGCAAATTCCTAAGGAACGATATAAGTTCAAATTAGGAGTAAATCGAGTCTATACACCGTCAAGTTTAACTTGACTCGACTCGCATACTTGTTCAAAACTTGACCAAGAATGAATTTTCTTACTCGAACTCAAATCAATCAGAGAATCGAGATGCTCGAACTCCACTCTATCATAATCAATTTATCAATAAAACTCGAGCTCGAGTTTTATAAACTTGAACTTTTGTAATTTCAAGTTTTTTATGTCTATTTTACTAAAGTTTTATTAGACTCGACTAATCTCTTGAGCCTATTAAGCTGAGTATTGACAAACTCGAACTAACTTGATAAGGTATTTGAACAGTTCAAACTCAAGCTCAATATAATAAAGTATTTGACCAATTCAAACTTGAGCTCAACTCGAAATTAAACGGTCAATCTTGAGTAGTTATTGAGTTGAGCTCGCATTGGTCGCTCGATAACTCTGGTAGTTGCTGCCCTGCCAAGTCCCCACTGAAAATAGTGGGACATGAGATAAGCTTGCATAGTGAAGAAGGTGACTAAATATAATTGGCTATGGGGGTCTGTTAGGACAAAGGAAGGATCAGGTACAATAATTGGGCTAGAATTAACCAAAACCAAACACTAAGACGGATTGAGACTGGCCTTGCATCCCGGTGAGCAATGTTTTGGTCAGGTCATGAAGTAGATGCAATTGTGAGAGTAGCTCGACTCGATTTCACTCGACGATCAAGTCACGATGTCTATCCAGTGTCCTGTGGTGGATACTTGCGTGTTGATCCGTGATCATGAAGATTAGTCAAGAACGAAAACTCAAGCGAGAGGAGAAAAGAGAGGCAGAGCAAATGAGCTTCCTCAAGCCAATGTTTCCGGTCATTCGCCAATCAAAGAAAGCAAAGCAGGACATTGGACAGACAAGAGTGTCGGTCAACCTCTCCTAGGAAAAGAGCTCTGCTTCGTGATTGACCTGGTTAGGCATGGATCAACATCTCCTAGGAAAAGGGAGAAAGAGGACAATGACGAAAAACATGAGTGATGGTTGGGTTTGAACGGGCAAGTTTCTTAGGAACAATAGAAGTTCATAGTAGGAATATAGTCGAGCTGATGCACTATCAAGTCTAAGTTCCACTGGACTCGCATACTTATTATTCGATAATCGAGATGTTCGAACTTGACTTGATTACAATCCATTTATCAATAAAACTTAGACCTCGAGATTTATAAACTTGAACATTTGTAATTTTAAGTTTTTTAAGTCTATTTTTTATAATTATTAAATATTTTAGAAAAATAATAAAAGCTTGATTGTACTAGACGAGGCTCTCAAGCCTACTAAGCTGCCTCACCCATTGACAAAGTCAAACTTAACTTGATAGGGTACTCGAGTTAGTGCAAACTGGAGCTTGACCTATATTTAGACAATCAATCTCGAATAATCCCAACTAAAACAATGGGACAAGAGATATGCATATGCATAGCGAAAAAGGTGGCTAAGTACAATTGGTCACGTGGCTCCGTTGGGACAAAGGAAGGAATGGGTACAATAATTGAGCTAGAATTGACCAGAACCGAGGTTGAGACCATCCTTTCATCCCGGTGAATAGCGAGAGTAGCTCGACTTGATTTCCCTCGTGGATCGATTCACGATATCCATCCAGGGTCCTGTGGTGGATACTCACGCGTGCATCCGTGACCACGAAGATTAGGCGAAAACGGAAACTCAAGCGAGAGGCCAAAAGAGATGCCACGCAACTGAGCTTCCTCAAGCCAGTGTTTGCAGTTATTCGCCAATCAAAGAAAGCAAAGCAGGGCATTGGACAGTGCAAGAATGTAGGTCGATTTCGCCTTTGACGAATTGAGGAATAAGCATCGGTGCTCCGCCGTGCGATCAGCAAATCGTTCGGTGGATTGTTGTTTTTGGACGAATGTGCTTTTCTGCTTTGTCTCTTCCTTATTCCGAAAGACGTGGGCCACGACAAAGACTTATAAAGAACCCGAACCGAGTGGTGGTGGCTAAAGCATGGAATTGGAAATCGGTACCATGGACCATCGTGATCGATGACATGACCATACGTTTAGAAAGATACCAATATGCTTATACGTAAGTCAATGTCCTTACCTACCAAAATTTAACTCCGATAGAAAGTTGCTAAAGCTCCACCCATGTTATTAGCCGGTTCACGATATTATACTGGAAGCCTTTTCTTGTTGGGTTACAGTCATCTATCCCACGCTTTGATTCCAAGTCTCCAGAGAAGTGCTGCATGGTCTATAGAATAATTATAATTCGTATATAATTATATTGAGTATATCTAAGTGAGTATATATATTAAATAATAAATGCAAGGAATGGATAATTAAATAAATAAATCAAGTGGATCAATACCATCTCAAACATTTTAATTATACCAGTTCTATCATTGGCGTCATATGATCAACAATTGAGATAAGTTTCATTGTCATGATTGATAGAGCATACCATATTTTGTCATGGCCTGTTGCCATTTTGATGAAAATATTGTAACGATCCTCAAAAAATTGCTTAACTGGTAAGCATGTTTGCTCTTTTTTTTTCAATCTCGGGTTTAAATCATCGAACTTGCGGATGATCTTGAACCATAAACCGTGTGTCTCCAATCATTGTCAATGCATGCGAGATGAGGGGATCGGCACACTCGATAAGATTAATCAGGTGCTAAAAGGCCCCTGATTAATCATGTTTAAGAGTCATTTCTCTCAACCATAAACAATCAAACAAATAGCAGTGGTGGTGGCCGAAGAAAAGGTAGTCCTAGTGGTAGTTATCCCACGACTCGATAAACAAATTAAAGGTGTTCAACAAACATGCCATAACTGCAATACCTTCAAAACTTTTTAGTAACTTCCAGCGGTTTTCAGAAAGGGTCTTGTCCAGCATTATGGATACTCAAGTGCACAAGTGCTACCACCATAAAACTTAAAACACACGTATCGCTAACCACAAAACTTACAGCACTTCGCAACACAAATACAACACGGCACAATTACCGTTCGGCCACAGCTATATCGAATCCGGCTATCGAAAGCTACACCAACCATTTCGCAATTACCCCACGTCTTATACTATCTCATCATTCGCATCACACATACAAGAGTGTGTTGCGGTTCTATCTCGATAGCTGAGGCTAGGATTAAAAGGAGAGTGATCATGCCATCATGGGTCCATGTATTTTTATTTCTTTCCTTTGGGATCATTGGGTCCATGTCAGATTCGTGACGTGTGGCTAATAGTGCTCGAGTCCCACTGTCCCGCGAGCCAATCTTGCTGGACATGGGAAAGGGTCCCAAATCGCACTCCCAGTTTGTTTTTTTCTCAACTTTTTGGCCAAGGACAGAAATTATTTTAATGTAAGTCCAATTCATAACCCTGTCACTCCGGTTCGCATTCAAACAAGTCGCAATCCGCCAACCCCATCCACACAAGGATCTAAAGAAATCTGTTCCCCCTGCTTCTAACTGGGACTCAAACCTTTTCACTGGAACAAGGAGGCAAATTCATGTCAGTCCACTCTCAAAGTCTCGAATCAGGAGGATCCGAAACTAAAAAACTCCCATAAAATATGGAGATCCAATCAAGCGAGACATAAGAATGATGCGGAAGAGAGAATCGTGTAAATCAATAGAAAGTGAAATCAAAGAGTCATTCCAGTATTATCATGGGCAGCTATCATGCCATGGGGAAAAAAATTTCTCCTTTCAATATGTCAAAAATTCTCACTTACAAACTCTAGTTTCCGCCTTCAAGTAGGACCTAACCCGCCAAAGGGTCTACCAAGACCATCAAAAGATGGGATTAATAAGAATTTATGGAACAAGTGAAGCAAAATCAACAAGCCTGTCTCCGAGGCAGCAAAGAAAAAATCGCAGCTTGAGGTGAAACAGAATCAGGAATCTCTAACCGTTTTTGAAGCAGAGTGTCTTCTCATCACTATTTCCTCACCACAACCCAATGAACTTCCACCAAATGCCTCCAACTCCGAGCCAAATAATAATGTTGACGACAGAAATAAGGAATCCGTAGCCCCACCATTGGGCCAAGGGCACATAGTTAGCACCGTAGAAGACGGGCGCTGACCCGATGCCATAGTGGGTAAGGCCGCCCATGAGGTTAGAGAGGAAGGCCAGCACCATGGCTCCAAAGAAGGGTGGAGTCCCCAGAGCGCTTGCAACAGACAAGAAGGCGGTGAACATGGCACCAATGTGAGCAGCTCCACTGGCAAAGAAGTAATGCGAGTAGAAATAGAGAAGAACCAAGATGCCAAACGATGCCTGCCATGAAAGACCCAGCCCACCAACAAACTGCAAAAGCACAGAAACTCTCCCTTAGCAAAGCTTACTCCCCATATGCTCGAAGATATTATCATCTCGCATTCAGAATCAGAGGATAGGCTACATTCGTCAAGACATCCATTATGATTACAGGAAAAATACTGGTTCATGCTGCCTTGGGCTACTTTACTTGAGCCTTCTTCTCAGGCCAATAAGTTCTCTCCAAAGAAAAAACTTGGAGTTTATTACCAAAGGTATGATTAACCAGGATGACGCCAACCAGAGAGAATCTAAACTTATTGCAATGCTCTGAAGCTTATCTTGAACTATCCTTTTTGCTAAATTTTTCATTTTCTTTCACCAAGTGCTTGTGCACCATGATGCACTACTAAATAAAACATCTCAGATATTTAGCAAGGGCATGCTCTCATGATAAAACTATTAATATATTGGCGCAACTAGTCAAGGAGGTACCAACTCGAACAAAATGCTTGCAATGTCAATTCTAGGCAACATCCCTTACATAACTTGCAAGTCAGCGCTATAGCTAGGGTCATTAATAATGCACCATTAACCTCTCAAATAAAGTGATGCATGCAGATTATTACACAGCCAGACAAAATCACATGTAAACCCATTGTAGTAAGTAAGCATCCCACACAAGTAAAACAGAAAACTATAAGGATGAGACCAGAGGAGAATTCATATGGATTAGCAAATGCATATGCGCATTCACGCCCATAAGAACAGCCAGGAATGAACTCCAAGGATAATATAGGGTTTGTGGTGTGCTACATTTGACTCTTTTTAATCTCTTCTTTCTTACATTGATGATAACACAATAAGAAGAGTGATTTCTCAAAATTACCGATATGCATAACATAGATATATTGAAGGTCAATTGGGAAAATTATGATGCTCTGAAGGGAAAGGAAGAACAGACCTTAACTACTGTTTGGCTGAACCAAGAAATGAGGCCATATTTGTTGAGATACCCAGCCATAGCTATTAGTGCAGCAAACCATGTGAGGGTATCCCAGGCAACTGCTTCACCTAAACATTCCTTCCAAGTGACAACTCCAGTAATCAGGAGAACAGATAATCCAAGAATGGCAGCAGTGACCGCATCAACATTCAGCTTCCCTCCAAAGATCCAAAGCCCAACCTATGACAAATAGACAAGTAGACAGGAAAGCAAAAGTGTCAAAGACTGAATGGCGACCCTGGTGCATTCTGTAGCAGCAATCAACACAGTACATGAGTCACTGAAAGTACACGTCCAGAAAACTTGTATTATGGAAAAGGTATCCTAGGGTAGATTTGTTGCTGAAAGAATATAAATGACCATTTGACATATGCTATTACAGAAAAGCTCAACATATCATTACATAGATGATCCCGGTTGTATTATGATTGACAATCCAAAATAATATTAATATGCACACATATTAATCACCAGAGCAGGCATGTTAAAAACCTCCTACGTGCCACACAGAAAAAATTGTGATTTTTCAAGCTTTAAAGCACACGAGTGCGAAGCACCACAGGATGAGACTAAAAAAAAAAGTCATGTTTGAAGTGATAGCCAGAGTCTGGTGTGAGGCTTCCATCTGGCACCTCAATAGTACAACGTAACAAACGGGCTCAAACTATGATTAGACAGATGGATAATTGGGCCAATTAATTTTGAATCTCGTATTTTTCTTGTGAAACAGTAAAGACAACAATTTCACTTCTAGCAATACTAGGCGGAAGTGAAAATTTGAAAATTCACAGCCTAAAGACAACTGAGAATTTGAACCTTCATGCATGAGGAAATCCACAATATTTGTGAAGCTTACGCAGGCCAAGACAATGGTAAATTGTACTTCATCTGGAGAATAACTATTGCAATGATAAAAGAGTCCCTTCCTCAAGTTCATACAAGTCTTTAACAGTGAGCAGCAGCATTGAATGTGGATATCACGATCATCAGAAAATCATAGTTTAGAGGCGTCGATCTTCACAAATAAATGCAGTTGACAGAAATATACTAATTCAGCTTACCGTAATTGCTGTAATTCTCGCATCCAATACCAAAGAGCAAATTTTGAAGCTAATGCAAAACTCTTATAGTATTGGGTGATAAAGATACTCTGAATGTCTACAATCGCAATTTGTGGAAGACTGCAAAATGCCATTTTCCATCCGTTTAATTTTAGCAGACGGATAAACTTAACTGCACTTGACCTGATGAAAGTTCCTAACAGTAATAGTTCGCAAACGATTAACCTTACTATGGTGTGAGCATAAATAAGAATTTCACTGGTTGTCGAAAGCTGCAATATAAAAAGTTCAAAAATTGTTCTCAATCTCCGGTAAAAGAGAAAATTCATTGTCTGATCAGATTTTTTGCTAGCACATGAGAGCTCATCAGACTTTTGGTTACTTTAGCAATAATTAACTAACGAACTGACCAACTGAAAAAATAAATGAATATGCGGTAAAAGTCCCACAATCATACCGTCAGAAGAAGAGTCCCTGCCATGATCTTCTCATTGTTACTCATTGGCCCCATCTTCTCCAACCTCTCCTTCGCAAGTTTCGGCGCATCTGGACTGCTCTTCACTGTGGGCGGGTAAATCACGTACAGAAGCAGAGGCACTACAATCAACGACAGCAGACCAGGAACGATTGCAGCTTTCGCCCAGTCAGTCCACCCAATTGTCTGCTTAATGGTGTTGAAGGTCAAGTTTGCACTCAAGGGATTCGCCGCCATTGCCGTCAAAAACATCGCCGAGGAAATCACCGAAGTCTGGAAGCACGTCAACATCAACCACGACCCGAGCTTGTGCTCAGTCCCGTCCCCGACGTTCGAGCCACATGCGACGCAAAGCGATTTGACCAGAGGGAGGAATATCCCTCCCGCTCTGGCCGAGACCGAGGGAATGGCGGGCGCCAGAAGCGCTTCACTGAAGACTAAGCTGTAGCCCAAACCCAAAGAAGAGCTACCGAAGAGCTTAACGAACTGGTACGCGATTCTGTTTCCCAGGCCGGTCTTGATGAATCCACGAGCGAAGAAGAAGGCGAGAGCGATCAGCCACGGGATTGGGTCGCCGAAGGCGGAGAAGGCAGCGGCGAACGTCAGGGTCTTGGTGAGGACGGCCGCGCCGAGCCCCATCAGCGCCACGGCCCCCAGCGGCAGCGGCTGGGTGATGATTCCCACGATCGTCGCCAGGAATATCGCGAGCAGCTGCCAGGCGTTCCTCGAGACGCCGGCCGGGACGGGGACGAACCAGAGGATGACCCCGGTGGCGATGGAGGCGAGGAGGGGCGCCATGGCCGCGCCCTGCGGCGGCTTCGCCGGCGGCGTGACGGCCGCCCCGGGGGCCGGCGCGGCCGCGGCCGCCTTGACGGCCAAGCTCCGGCGAGCTCCAGATTCGGGAGCCAAGCTCCGGAGAGGAGAGAGGAGGCGGGCGGCGCCGGCGCCGGCGACGGCGGCGGCGGAATTGAGCCGGCGCGCGCGGTCGCCGGCGGATCTGGAGAGGAGGGAGGAGCGCGGCGGCGCGGCGGGCGTGAGGGCGCGCGATCTCAGCGACGGGCGGTGGGCGCCGAACCCGAGCGAGCAGGAGGACGCGAGGGCCATGGACGCCATTCCTCCTCCTCCGCCTCTCTCTCTCTCTTCTTTCTCTCTCTAGCGCGCGCAGTCGCAGAACAGTGGCGGAGTCGCTGCGCGCCGTTTTATGTGGCTCAGAGAATCGGAGGAGAAATGGAAAGCTGTCGAGGAGTTGGCCGGTGAGGTGGGGCAGTTGAATTCATCGCGCGACGTGGACGGGCGGATCGATTCGCGGGTCCTGCGCTCTCGATCCGACGGCGGAGACGGCGCGACGAAGATACCTTTTTCCGATTTTCGATTTTTTTTATTTTGGCGTTGCGTGGGAGGGGGATTGTGGCTTTGGGAATGCCGTCTGGTGGGGCGTTGAAATGTCCGCAGCCGCGCGAACGGGATCAGAATTGGCGTTATTCGAACTCTGTGCGGGTATTCCGAACCCAAAAAAAAAGTGGGGAGGAAACTCGTGCGGGGCTACAAAGGTCTTTTGCGCGACGCGTGCGCCATGTGACGACCCGACGACTCTTTCGATTTTAAATTTTACAACGTATTAAATTAGGGGTAATAACAAGAAAACTCCCCGATTTTGCATTTTTGTTACATTCCATACTAATTTTTGTGTCACAGAAAATCTAAAATTGGTACATACATATTACTTTTACTCTCTGTTAGCTTTCTTCAAATTTTATCATTAAATTACTGGATTATAATGACACGTGATAATAACTCAAATTACATAATAAGTTTATATAAAAAGTCATAATTCTCTATTTGTTCTACTATTTCCTTTTGTTACTTTTTATTTTTTTACTCAAAACACTCCAGCCTCAATACTCTCTTCTTCTTCTTTATTGCTTCAATTAGCCCTTGTTCAAAAACAATTAGGACTCATTTACTCTCCTTAGAGCACTTTATTTTATCTTTTCATGACTCGTTCAAACACACTCTTCTTTGTCGAGCATACTTGTTTATATATGGTAATCTTCTCATCTTTGGTTTTTTTTTCTTGTTTGTTTGTCAAACTCATTAGTCTTGTTTCAAAAGATCTCAAGCAATTTTTTAATGAGAGTTCATTATTTTGTCTCATTTGTCAAACTCGAAAAAATCCCAAGTAGTTTGTTCGTCGATTTAACTTCTTTGTTTTTCATGGAATTTTCAAATGAGGGCTAACGGAAACAAGAAGTTTATTCTTGGTGGGAAGTTTATGAACAAAAGGAAAAGGGAGTGCTTAGCATGTATATGAAAATTAAACAAAGGATAAATGATTGTTGTAACGAGTCCACATAAGTAAGTGAATGAAAGAATGAATGGAATTGAGCAAGATAACCAAATACATAATGGAGATTGGTCTAGACGAGAACAAGAAGAAACCGTGCTGAGCATTAAGAATTGAGAGTTCCAATTAAATGTAAAAAAATAATAAATGAGTTGTGCTGTTAAAAAGGATGAAAATAAGAAATAATAAAAATAAAATACTAAAAAAAATTAGAGAAATAAATGAATTTTTTTGATTTGAACTTCTTTTCGATGTCATCCAACTTATTGTCAAACAAAAGTACTTTCATTATTAACACATGGAACTTATGTATTTTTCATTTTATAATATTTTCTTGTTAACTCTTTTTTATAAACAAAAACAATACATTTAAAAAATAAGGTAAAAAAACCACAAAAAACCCAAAACTTTGCCAAAAGTAACAAATATTTTGACACAAAATTCAATTTGAGGCTCTTCTTTATTTGTGATACAAAAATCTTGATATGAACCATAATTTGTGACCATTTTTATTTTTACTTTTTTTTACTTATTTTATTTTTTATTTGGCAAAAGTGAACAAACAAAAGTAATTTCAAAATTAAAAATAACAAAACATGCAAAAATGACATATGTATTTTTCATTTTATAATATTTTTCTGTTAACTCGTTTTTATAAATGATACATTTATAAAATATTCTCAAATTATTTAATTTTTTTAAAAGAAATAGGGAGAAATAAGCCGATTTCATGCAAGAGTTTTCAAATTCAAACGCGAAATTATTTATTCGGACAAAATTTTCAGACCGGAGCACACCATATCCGGCCGACTCAAGGCGGACGTCCAAAATATTTTTTGTTTCCTGCGCCCGCGGTGAAAAAAGGCCGGCATGTCCACGTGGCGAGTTCCTAGTGGGGAGAGGCGCGGGACTGGACTGGAGGACCAATCAGAGAGCGGATGACGTCGGATAAAAAAAAAGGGCGATTGGGAGGACCAATCAGAGAGCTGCGACTTGCCGACGCGGGGCTCCCCATGAGTGCTGACGTGGCATCGAGCGTCAGAGCGCCGGGAGTTTCAGGACCAAACGTTGTCCGGGGCTGGAGGGGAAATGACGAGAATGGGCATGGGGTTGGTGTGAGCGGGAGAGCTGCTGGAAGTTGAAATCTCGTTGGGCGGCCGTGGGCCCACGGAGATTCCGTGCTGAATTGCGACTCTTCCTGGGCGGGGGTTTAAGATCAAGAGTCGGATTGGTTAGTTGTGTGGAGCGACGTGTCTCATCGGTCCCAACAACCTTTGTAAGAAGCTAGCGGTGCAGAAATTGAGGAAAAAGCGACCAAAAAAAAAAAACCCAAATTGTACTCAACATAGTACATTTACATTGAACTTTTCTCTAATAATTCAAAAAATCCAAAATTTACACATATGTGATATATTTATCATCCGTCAATATTTTGTTAATGAACACTGTTGAAAATCTGCTAGCATAAATGTCAAAAATCAAATGTTATTGACATGACGCTCATGTGGTTTATGTAAAATAAAAACAGCATTGTGTTTGGTTAAAAAGTCAACTAATCATATATATAAGTTTGGAATAAGTTTACAGTAAATATGTTATAATGGGTATAATTTGAGATTTTTTTATGTTACGAAAAAGTTCAGACAAACATGTAATATAGGTATAATTAGGAGTTTTTTGTGACTTTTTTTTTTTCCATATAAAAAGGGGGATTACATGTAAATTGAGTGAAAGGGAAATGAATTGGAACCAAGTCATTTGCCACGGATGATCGATTGAAAAGCAAGCAAATTGATATTCTAGTATATTAATAGATCAAGATGCGCACAACTTGCAAAGCTGGCTTGGCAGAGTTGACTAAAGTCTAGCAATGAATGAGGGTAGAAGAACTCTACGTAGAAATCGAAATATGACATGGCACGGTATTTTGAAATCCATTTGACAGGTAATTTAGAATTTCCTTATGTATTTTTTTGGTGGATGTACTCCATGTGTTGATTAAAGGTCATATTACGTGGGAAAAGAAAAAAAGGTTATGAAAAGGCCCTTACTTAAACTTGTTCTGAAAGCTAGTTTCGCATCGAACCGATTCGGTTGGTTTGATTTTTTAAAGTAAAACCAGATGGGAACTAAAGGCTACTCGTTGGTTGTTAGGAATAGAGCATGGCCATAGGGATCGAATTGACCGGATGATTCCTATGCCTTTTCGAGCTGAAAAGGAATAGGGACCCAAACATTTATTAATCACTTTACCAGCCTTGCTTTTACCTTTGGGGTCAAAACAACTCCATCAGTGTACCTTCTCACTTGCAAAAGCTAATGTTTTCAATTTTTTTAAAAAAATAAAATCTAAGAATATCATTCAGGTTTCGAGAAGGCACGAACAATAACGTTCAGAATTTCCCGTAACTATGTCGGCACGGAACGAAAGGGATTTTAGAAATAGAAAGTATAAAGTAATTCCCTTGGCCAAAGTGTCGCAAAGTGTCGCTTTGGCCGAGTGGTTAAGGCGTGTGCCTGCTAAGTACATGGGGTTTCCCCGCGAGAGTTCGAATCTCTCAGGCGACGCCATCCCTCTTTTTCGTTACCTTTTTTGCTGCCGCTTCTTCTTCTACTTTAATTCGAGATGTACCTTCTAACTCATCACTCCGTCGTTGCCTCCTCCGACGGGCTTAACTCGGAGTCGACTCGACCAAAACCAAATCCACGCCCGCTTCATCCGATCCCTTCCAACCCCGCCTCCTGAACGCAGTTCGGCGACCGGATGATGCTCCGCCACCGCCCATCTTCTCGCGATCACTGCGCCTTCCCGGCGACGCCCCTCGAGGCCTGGTCTCGGTGCCGTCGCGTCTCGGACGTCTTCGCGCAAGGCTCTGCTCCTCCGTCTCTCCCTCGTCCGCGGGCGATGTGGCCCAGGAAGGCCAGGCGGGCCTTCGAGGTGATTTCTTGACCCGACGCCGTTTCATGGACTTCCGTCGTGGGCTCGGGCTCGGCTCGGCCCCCCGGGCATGGGCCGATTTTAGGAGGAATCTGGCGTTATTTTGCGCATCGAGTGGCGGGTCGAGGCCGGAATGCGAGTAAAGCCTTTGTCGGCGCCCGAGTCACTCCCTTTTCTGTAATTTGTCGCGCGTCGCGTTCACTCCAAAAGTTAGACCAAATCACAAGAACACTAGAGACGTACAGTTGAAAAGGATTTTTTCTTAAAAATCTAAAACATCAAAATTTAGAGAGAAAAAATCACTAAAATTTTCAAAATATAGCCATCATGGCACATTTACCCTATTTATTTGTGATTGTATATAACACATTTTTCCTTTGTCAATATTTCGTTAGTGAGCATTGTAAAACCAAGATGGATGATAGAAGGCAATTGGTGTTGACAATTGATATGGTGTTTACGTGACTTAAGTTAAATGAAAACAAGTTAATTTGGTTGAAAAATCATCAAATGGAACATTGATGAATAATGAATGTGTGATAAGGCACAAAATTTGAATTTTTTTGTCATAAGAAAAGTTTGAGATAAGAGAAATGTATCGCAATGTTGATGGTTTGGAGTTTTCCATATTACAAAAAAAAAAAGTTCGGATAATTGTATTAGAGTGAACATAATTTATCATTTTTTATGACTTTTTATTAAACTTCAAAGGAATTCTATTAAATTTTTTAAAAATTAAAAGTAAAACCAACTTAAAAAACACCTCAATTTTCCTTCTTAAAACAATAAGGAGCAAACTGGAAGGGATAAAAAGAAAAAGGTGAAAAAACACAAGTTTATCAGAAAAACCAAAAAAAGCGACCAATAAAAAGGAAAAAAAGAGGAAAAAAAGAGGATAAACCCCCCGGGTCTCATCTCGTCTCGCGAAGCAACGGCCAAAACCCCCCTTACCCCTCCACCCCGCGCTCGCTCAGCGATGTCAGCACCGCTCGAGCTCTTCCTCTTCAGCGCCTGCTCTCTCCCCAAGGCCTCCGTCTCCCGGCCTCCTCGCTCTCCCCTCCTCCACGCGGCCTCTCCCTCTCGTCTCGCCGCCGCCGCCAATCGGCGGGGAAGCGCTTTGATCCGCTCTGCTCCGCCGAGCTCGCGCCGCCGCTGCGTCGGCGACGAGTTCTCCGGCGTCGAGATTGGAGGCGGAGGAGACGAAGAGGAGGAGGAGGACGACGACGTTGAAGAGGCTGGTTCGGTCGATGTCGAGGCTCTCGAGCGGGAAGCCAGGGAGGCGGTCGTGGAGTACTCGCGTTCTCTGTCGCGCGAGCTGCGAAGCGGTGCGTCTTTGCTTGCTTTTCGTTACGGTTATTTCCTTCGTTTTTTTTTTTGGCTCTCGTTCGTTCGTAGATGTCTTCAGGCTCCGTGCGGTAGGTCTTGTGGTGAGGCTCTGGTTTCCTTTGAGTTTGTGCTGAGCTTGGAAATGTCGAGATTGTGACTTGCTTAATGCGTGTGCCGAGTGGCATTGAGAACTCCGACGGACGAGGGGAGGATGTCTGGGGTTCTCTGCAACTTGAGATGAAGTTATTTATTGTGCTTAACAAGTGCCTTGCGACATCGTCTGATTTTGAAAAATTATTTCTCATTAGCAGAAGACGAGGGGAATGAGCAAAAGGAAGCTACTGGAAAGCAGAAAAGGGGTAAACGGGCTATAAAAAATGTTGTAAGACTCTCTCTGTCTCTCTGTCTCTCTCTGTAATCTACTATTCGATCGAATCCCGACACTGAGCACATACCTTTGAAAATTGGCAGGAGTTATTTCCTCTGTAGTTGATAAGTTGTTGCATTGGTATGAAACGTGATTTATTTATTTTTGGCTATATATCAGCAAAGTTACTTATGCTAATCGTGGATGATGAAGCCGAAGTTCAGGAGATACTGACATTTGTGCATTGCAGAAATAGATACGGACATTTAGTGCAAACCTTTTTATTTGTGAAGAACGATCCTGGAGTTAAGAGTGATAAAACTTCATTGAGCAATGACAGACTTCCTATGATTGTCTTACAAAATTGGTTTACTAAGTGATGTGGGAGACTGTGAGTGGCCCTTTAAACAAATAGGCTATGTTGAAGAACCAGCAATTGCTTGACACAATACTTGGTAACCCAATTTTGTTTTCTGACTTTAATATATGTTGCAATTCCCCTTCTAAGTGTGTCCTCCAAGTGACAAAGCATCGGGTTAAAATTTCATACTATTTAATGAATCCCTTTTTGGAATGACCTGATTTATGCTTTATTCCTTTATAAATGTGCCGATCATATAATCTTGTGGTCAAATAAAGAAATATAATTTATGATGAGAAAATGCTGGATAGTGCTGATAAGCATTAAACTCTTTCTCGTGTGTGTTCTTTTTAAGAGGAGGAAAATGTTGATCATTGTAGGAAAAATAACAATCGATTGTAATATGTCTGTGCTGCTTCCATTGTTTGAGGCTCGTGAGACATGTTTTCAAATATCAATCAGCCATGCCCATATCATTAGGCTTGAGGTCGATTCTTATTCAGTTTTACAGACATGTTTTACTATGTGCATTTGTGAGTTTACATGCAGTTGAAATTATAATTTGCAAGTTCAAACTGCAGATCCCTGATCATCTTCTTCCAAGGGTGGCAATTGTTGGAAGGCCTAATGTGGGTAAATCAGCACTCTTCAATCGCCTTGTCGGGGTGAGTTGGGATTGCCTTTAAGCTTTTGACTTTCTGATTACATTTCTTTATTTTTTGTGCTTTGACGAGTATAGTTGTTGATTATTTATGCGACAGGGGAATAAGGCAATTGTCGTGGATGAACCTGGGGTCACTAGAGATCGCTTGTATGGAAGATCCTTTTGGGGAGACGTTGATTTTATGGTTGTGGATACTGGCGGAGTTCTCACAATATCAAAATCACAGGCTGATGTTATGGAAGACTTAGCAATTACCACCACCATAGGCATGGATGGGATATCACTTGCCTCAAGGGAGGCTGCTGTTGCCAGGATGCCTACCATGATTGAGAAACAAGCTATTGCCGCTGTGGAGGAGTCAAGTGTCATCATATTCCTTGTTGATGGCCAGGTGCTGCTTGAGTTTTTCAGCTTCTTTAGATGCTATTTGTTTCTTGTCTCCTCTAATTTGAGGGCACGTTTTGGAAGGCCCTTTTCTAATATAATCTTTTACCTATCACGCTGATCTTTTCAGCTTATGCTCTTTCAGCTAAAAAACCTATTTTTGCCCTCTTCATGCAAAATATCATATGTGGATAGCTTATTTGGGAGGTATTTTATTACCTGAGAGGGCCATCTGGAACAAATTTGATTAAATTTGCTCTAAAATTTGCAAATTTGATAACATTCTTCCAGTCACCAAGTTGTCCTTCTCTAAACTCGCGCCCCAGTGGAAGCTAGCTAGTTCCTGTGTTCATGAATATATTATCATTTGATGAAGTTTGAACTGATCATGAGAATATAACTCTATGTATTTTATGACTTTATTGGTCTGGTCAAGGGCAGTGTATTTTAGAATGAAAGCCAATACAAGCAGCCAACCATGAATAAGTAAAAGTAGACTTAGTTCACTCCAATATAATCAAAATTCAAATTCAAAACTGAACTTCCAACACAGGCTGATTTGTTCAGAAAATTCGAGAACCCAATCTGAATAGGGTTGTAGTATTGTAAGAGGAGATAATCAAGGAAATTTTTCTTTAAATATTGGACATGGAGTTGCTTTGTTACTAAGATGATAGGCATTGTTACACTTCCACATCAAAGTGTACTATAGTACTTCAAGTTTTTTTTTCCTTTCGTTTTATGACTATTGGTGTTCCAAACATACCCAAGATCTGCTATATCCTCATCTTCAGCAAATGACAAATAGAAATAAAAAGTTCGAAATTCAAAGTCACTTTTCTAGCTTTGTTTCATGCAGAACCTCTTTGCTCTCAAGATTAAACATGATACTTGTGTGAAACATAATATTGTAAGATTACTTGGTGCCCTTACATCCATTCAAGTTTGTTAATAAATGCATGCAGCTCTGTTGGTGGTTGTGAATATTACAGCACCTTACTTGATCATGCGGTCCTTGGTCTGAAGCCAGTCAAAGCAAATATATACACTTGTCATTATAAAAACCAGAGAAACTTTTTTAATTGAGATCAGTATGATGCTATGCGGTGAAAAACAGTAATAAATGAAGAGTGAATTTAGCCTTTTGGTATTCCTATTAAGGAGATCAGTGTAGTAAGAATAGATGCAGAAGTGTCCTTTGATATCCAATCAGTTGGCTTGTGATTTCTCAAGATCCGACTAATGACTATATCATCAACATGAGGGTCAATGTCCTAACTCATAAACTCAGTTATTTTCATCAAATTTAGTAAGTTTCTTCTTTACGAATAATTAGCAAGAGAATTCCTAATTTTTGATATTTTGCCCACCTTGTTCCACATGTGAGGTAAAAATGCTGTTGATGCAATTCTGATATCTTAAAAGCTGGACAGGCAGGTCTAACAGCAGCCGATGTGGAGATAGCTGACTGGCTGAGAAAGAACTACTCTGATAAGTACATCATACTTGCAGTAAACAAATGTGAATCGCCTCGTAGAGGAATATTGCAGGCATCTGAATTTTGGTCATTGGGGTAAGTTCATGTTCTCTCAAACTAAAATTCTCGGCCATGTAGCAAATGTTTGTATTTAGTAAATGGATTTTGCATTGTTCAGTAAAGGAAAATGTTATATTTTGGCCAATCCTGTCTATCTTATCATCTTTCTCAATTTTCATTCACTGATGTCTCTTCCTGTTCCTGCACAATACAAACATCTTACCAGAATAAAGTGGTTAAGGTATTGAGTTTGGTTGCACAGAAATCGATGTTCAGTTTCAGGGTCCTTGCTAGGTTTGGTTAACTCTGTCGTTTTTCATGAAAATGTTTTTGTTCAGGGGAAGAACTTTCTTGATGCCTCGTACGTCGACTCTGTTTAAGATGTTGACTCACAATATATCAAGAGAAGATATACTTGTAGTTGTGTACAAACTCCTGAAGAGGGAAGGAGGGGGTGGAGGAGTTTCATTTTTAGAGAAATTAAACTCTAATTGGAGACCACAGATAAAAATTCAAGCTGCCGAAAAGCTAATAACTGTAAGAGCACCAATGAAGTTGCATCAGAATCTCCGTTCACTGATAATCACTGAATTGCTAGGTGTAATGCTTGAAAAGCGTGCAAACGATGCAAAGCTCTAGCAGATGCATCCAGTTGGAGGCAACAACCTAGTCGTTGAGGAAACCAAACAAATGCCATTTGCAATAGACTGTTGTCGTTGTCAGCTGTAGTCTTCAGTTTGTAGCAAAGCTGCTTCATTTAAGTAGCAGGTGAATTGTCTGGAATTAAGTGAACAAATAGATGTTGGACGGATCAGCAAGTACCAAAATTCCTTTTGCTTAAGTTTGTATAATTATCTCTCTTTATCATTATCATTGTCTCTTTCTCCTGAAGTTGTATGTGCATGTTATAAGAAGTCTTTTCTTCTAGACTAAAGCAACAAGATCAACACATTACATTTGGGCTTGTGATTGGTGATATGAGTTGTGCACTAGAGGGTGCTCTGCATATATTCCTGCGAAAACTAGAAGCTTTTCTGCTATCTTCCATTTGTCTTTCTCTGTGACGTTGAATCCTATTATTGGTACGATAATAATGTGTCCTCATTTTCTCTGGGCAGTTTACTGATGTACTTTTGTTTCCTCTCTCAGGTTATCGCCACTTCCTATTTCTGCTATATCTGGGAGTGGAACAGGGGATCTTCTTGATCTTGTTTGCTCAGGACTGAAAAAGATTGAGGTTTGTATCCTATAGGTGGTCCATTCATGCTGTTTTGTTCCATAAAGTCTTGTGATCGGCATTTCAGATCCGTCAAACTTTGACAATGAACTCCTTTCTTTAGAACACGATGGAGTTTTGCTGAGGCCAGATTTATTTCTTGTAAATCTCTATACTTTGTCAATGATTGAAAAATCAAAAGCGATACCTTAGGTCTTCATCAATATCTTATACTTGGATGAGAGGAGTTTATGGAAAGCTATGCTCATGCTACTGTAGGCTTTCAAAACTGTGCAGTTTCATATTCCTAATTGACTTATGAGTTCATCAGGTGATCAATGTCAGGAGATCTACAGAGACTAAAGATCTGTGCATTCAGATATAATTTGTTCTGACATCATTGTGGAATTTACGTCTAAATAAATAGGGCCACATGAATTTTGAAGAAGAAGAAAGTTATGTTCCGGCAATTGCTATTGTTGGCCGCCCTAATGTGGGTAAAAGTAGCATTTTGAATGCATTGGTTGGAGAGGACAGAACAATTGTTAGCCCAATCAGTGGAACCACCCGCGATGCAATTGATACTGAATTTGTGGGAGCAGATGGCCAGGTATGATCTCTGTATATTGCACATCTGTATGTCAAGCATTGTGATTGCTTGATTATTTTTTGTCTATTGGTGAGTAACTTTGTGCATCCTTATGGGCAATAAAATTGAATAAGTTGCTTCAGCAATCACCACACATGTAGTTCCTTGATCATTTGAATGGATGTCTGACAGAGCATTCATGGACTCATGCTATGTTTGGAAATGAGGGGAAAGGGGTGGAATGAAAGTTTAGGTGGAAAATGGGGAAAATTTGGAAATTTTTTTGAGGAGAAGAGGGGATGTTTCAAATTATTGTATATGCTACCCTAATTTTCTCCTCCCCTCCTCGCAAACATATATGATGGGGAAGTTTACCTTGAGTAGAAGTCTGGTTATAATTTATTAAGGTTTTTCTTTCCAACCAGAGTGTGAGTTTGTTTCTTGGTTCTTTGCATCTGCTCATTTTGAATGTCGGATTTTTCCCTGAGAATCACATTGAGATATTTCTATCCCTGACTATTTGACTCAAAAGAGTTTAGCTACTTCCGCGGCTTCACATGCTTTCAAATTGTTCATATTATTTTCCTCTACCTTTTCAAGATAGCCAAGCAATTCATCGATTGAAATTCCAAGTGACTAATTCCTGCTACTACTACCACATTTTCCTAGCAAAGCAATCTAATAATCCAATTACACAATGCTTATAATCACTAGCTCTCACTCATATATCTTGGAGGACATCTGATGTTACTTGTCACAGCTTTATACTGTCTTGATGAATAAACATGGGTCATGAATTTTCAGATGACTGCTGTAGCTTAGGTCTTTGATGCAAGCCTCCATGAGATAATCAAGAGAGGCCTTCCTTTCAGATCATCTATATTATCTATAGATCACGTTCGTCCACATGCCAGCTGCCAAGGCCCTTCCCAGAGCTGAACAAATCCCAAATTCTTATCCATATTTATGTTAAGAATAGAGAGTTACAGGAAATAATTTTTACCCCTCCATTCATTACTAGAGCCAAAGAGTTGCTAGGCAACGGCAATTTTAATAAATACAGGGGTGAAATCATGAAACTCTCCCTGCTTTAGTATACCAATTGAGAAAATTGGTTGATGTAACAGCATTTGCAGCCTCCCAACAATTTACTATCATTTTCAGAAGTTCCGGCTTATTGATACAGCTGGAATCAGAAGAAGAGCAGCTGTTGCTTCATCAGGCAGTACAACAGAGGCATTATCCGTCAACCGAGCAATTCGCGCCATCCGACGTTCTGATGTAGTCGCACTTGTCATTGAGGCAATGGCTTGCATCACAGAGCAGGTACTTACATTAAGATCTATATGAACTATTAACTTTGTTAATTTGTTCATGATCTGCAAATTTCTAGCTTGATTTATGTAAGGCAATGTAGTGCAACAGATTCTTGGCTAATCAAAAGTCACTAGTCTTCTGTGGCTGCTTTTTGGAATCCAAAATCTTAATGATTTAAAATTTGTTCATTCTATTATCTTAATTTCATATTTAATTCATGGAATAAAGGAGCTGAAATCTTCTATAACATGACTGTCGAGGATGATGGGATTTCTTGATGAGGATAATTGTAAGAATTAGTTTGGTTGATAAGTTAATTGGTTCATCAACTGTCCACCTGGCTAGCTGAGAAATTTTTCAGTCTAATCTTTATTCGACATGTCTGCATATGACTAGGCTTTGCTGTGTCCAGAAAGCACTTCATGGATACATAGCATAATGTGGACCAACATGGGCATGTCCTCACCAAATAATCTGCTAAACTTGACTTGCAATAGGTATAGGAAAGGTTGAGTTCTTAACATCAGTGTAGTTTCTATTGCAGTGCGCGGTTTTTGGGAAGTTCTGTTGTGATTATGAATTGTTTGGCTGATTAATTTCAGTATTTACATTGACTCGGTTTGTTAATCTGCATCAGGTTTTAGTTGTTTTAACAGTCAGTTGAATTCATCAGAATGACCATTTTGTGGTTTTTTTTTTACGATTGTAGGATTACCGGATTGCTGAGAGGATAGAAAAGGAAGGAAAAGGTTGCCTTATTGTTGTGAATAAGTGGGATACGATACCCAATAAAAACCAGCAAAGTGCAACATACTATGAACAAGATGTTAGGGAGAAGCTCCGCAGTCTTGATTGGGCACCGATTGTTTATTCAACTGCAATAGCTGGTCAGAGTGTTGAAAAGTAGGTTCGATCCCATGTCATTTTGATCTAATCAGATGTTCTTTGTCTGTTTGCAATTTTATTGTAAGTATGCGATATGAAGGTTTATTGTAGAATTAGAAAGTATCATCATTAGGCAAAACAAACAATTGGTAATAAAGCAAGATTTGGAGTTTATCCTGCTCAATTTTGCTGGCAAAAAATTAATCATGCTCATTGAATGATTAAAAACCAAATTTCTGTTGTAGGATCATTGTTGCTGCGAGCACGGTGGAAAAGGAGAGGTCAAGAAGGCTTAGCACTGCTATACTAAATCAAGTGGTGCGGGAGGCAGCGGCTTTTAAAGCACCTCCACGGACACGTGGAGGAAAGAGGGGGCGGGTTTATTACTGCACTCAGGTTTGTTCTATGGCAGCCAAGCTGAATTGTCTTGTGTTTATCATCTAGACAACCTTGATATACTTTTTAGTGCCGTCAGCGTGTTCATTACTGTAACAACTAGCAATTTGTCATGCCTCTTCCAATGTTTTAGCTAATGGTCATTAAACTGACGCTGCTACTTAAGCAAATCATGGGGTACATAGTAATAAATGCTGAAGCTCATTAACAGAATTTTAGTATCATCTTAGAACCAAGGTGGTTTCAGTTTCAATAAATCTTGATGGGATGAATTTTTGTGTTGGCAGGCTGCTATCAGGCCGCCCACATTTGTTTTCTTTGTAAATGATGCCAAACTTTTCCCCGAGACATATCGGAGGTATATGGAGAAGCAACTGCGATCAGATGCAGGGTTTGCGGGTACCCCTATTCGGCTTCTATGGCGCAGCAGAAAGAAAACGGAAAAAGGTTAGTATATGTAGAGGAATATTTGATGATACTTGGAGGACTGAGTGCTCTTTCTAAGGAAAACTTGAAGCATGAATTGATCTGGATGGGTGCTGATTGACTTTTTAGGGAGGGCTTCAACAAATGCACAGGGTGCCGGTATTGCTCCAGATAGAAAATTGGTCATTGCTACATGAACAGATTCATCTTTGGAAGCATTCCTTCAGAGGCTTAATCAACAGCAAACTGCATTGTCAAACCCAGAGAAGCTACATACTAAGTCACAGCTGTTGACGACATTGTTTGTCCTGCCTTGCGGACAGATTCATAGTTGGGGTTGTTCTCTTTATGGCAGTGAAGGTTGTGCCCAGAAATGATTAGAACAAGGCAGCCATATAGATGGGGCGTACGCACGCATAATGGAAGTGTTAATATGTGGTGGTTGAGACGTTGTAAATTGGTTCTGTGTGTTCTGGACCAATACTATCTATAAACACGAACGCTTTTAGGAAGAAGCAATTTTTTTTTTCGGTCGAAAGGAAGAAGCATTTGAAATGCTGCTTTTTGGAAACTTCTTTGATTATTAATCTCCAATGTCATTTTAGCGAGTTATCTGCTTAGACAATAGATTTGTTCATTTTGGTTTTCTGAGCGGACGGGACCTTTTGATGGTCGTTGAATATCTATTGCAGACGAGACCCGGAAGAAGCAAGGTCTTGTTTTATTTAGGACACATCGTGTGAATTGACAACTTAACTCTTTTCAACAATCTGGATGATTGTTGGCGGAAAAAAGGTTGTTTTATTTCGGGCCAGAAATTTACAGCCCCTTTTTCCGAAAGAAAAATTGAATTGTTTTGAGTGTTGTGTGGTTCGAGAGGAAAAGAAGGATGTCCATCTGATTTTGATTCCCAGAGTTCTCAGAGTCGATAAATTTGAACTCAAGATCAGGCTCGGGAAGTAGATGGAGTTAAGCTTTGATGGAGTGTTGTTCATGTAATAAGACCCGAGATGTCCGACGACATGACCTTGATTTTTTGCGAGTGTGATTAATCTCACTCTTCCTCAATACACAATATGTTACTACTGCTTGTTAAAGACAATGAGCTAAATCAGCAATGAGTTAAATCAGTAGTAATGCTACGTTATCTTAAGGCAGGCTTACAAAATTAATTTACGACACCACGGCAAGCTGCCAGCGGGCATTTCTCGCTTCATGTTGAACACACAATAAGAGTGGCATCATTTTGTAAACTAATTATGTAAAGAGTCTCCATACATGTAGCAGCACTACACGAAAAAATGAAATTTAACAACACTGAATGGTGACAAAATATGTGGAAGACAAATGACGTATATGCAATTGATGCTAGGTGACCGATTTTCCTCCAGGTCGGTCTCTTTCCGAGCTTTCTCTCGGTTGCGAGATCAGTTGGAGATTCGGAAGTCGATTGAGAGAGGGAGCAGTGCCCTCATTTGCTGGCCTGAGCAATTATGTTGCTGATGGAATTAGCCTCCTCTTTGGCAGTCTCCACCAAAGCATCCTGCGATTAAGAATGAGTCAGGGGCGAACAGAACCTCCAACTCCGAGTAAAAGGATAGGAACGCACCTGCCCAGCTATAAGGCGAGCAACAGTTTTCTTGCTCGACTCCTGAAGTTCGCCAGCCAGCAGTAGCTCGTCCAGAATGTAATAAGCCTGGTAGTTTGAGGTTCATTGTCAGAATCACATTCACATTAGAGAGAAGGCAAGGTAGCTAAATTGGCTGTAGGGGAGTTAAGGCATGCACTAAGAGCAAGGCCAGTGAGAGAAGAAACTATCCGTCTTTTGTGTGGTCGAAAAGAGGATCCCAGCAAGGGAGGTTTAGAGTCCGTACCTTGTGGAAGTTGAAGATCAAGTCCAGCTCGCACACCTAATAAGGAAACGAAAGAGGGCACCAAAAAAGGTAAAAATCTGTCAAACCAACTTCAACTCATAATAAAACCCAGAATCTTGCTCTTCATTTTTCAAGATAAAAAAGCTTACACTTCCAAAGTAGCGATCTAAAGTTTCCACATAGTGGTGGATTATTTCAAGCACCTCCAGTTCATTGTCATCCTGGTCGATGCACATACAGAAGTAAAGGCTGGCATACCTAACCACATCAACAAATGACATAACAAACTGCATATTTCAGTTCTTAAGCAAACCCCATTGCATGACTCATTGCCAACTACTGAATTACAGAATGCACAGACAGCTAAAAGACTTTGCAAAAACTGTAGGCATACCTTCTATAAACAACTTTGAATCCTCTCCACTCCACAAAGTTGCAAAGTTTGGGTCCTCTTGTAAGTACTTCACCACTAATCTCTCGAATAACCTAACAGCATAAGCATACATGAAATAATAGTATATTAGAATGGGAATACGTTACCAGCAGCATGATGGAGACATTCAATAATCAGATGAAGCAGGATTTGTGACAAACTAAGCACAGTTCAGAAGTTCCAGTGACATTTTATTGGTCTATTGAGGATTCGAATTACCATATGCACGAGAAATAGCCCATATTACATATCAACAAATTCTCTCCCTGTGGAGACTAACATTAGCAACTAGAAATCCTCACCGAACAGCAAATAAAAAGCTAATGGAGGTGGCATTGATATAGCATGGCTCATGGTTATTACTAGTAATCGATGGTGCAACTGTCAAAGGTCATCCAGTGAAGGAAATATCTATGACTATTCACTAAAGGGTGCTGTCCACAAATTATCCAATGAGGGAGACAGGCTTGGTGGTTTCCCTACTTTTTTTTTTTTGTATCGACGAGTCTAGAGTCCCTACTGATGACTCTCAAATAACTAGATCACCGTGAATGACCAATCTTAAAGGAAGCACTAGAAGAGAAAATAGAGTAAGATAGTGAAGCAGACTCTCATTTTCAATTATTGCACCAACAAGCATCAAGAGAGCAAGTTTTCTTAATTCTGTATTTAAGGCTGTAGACATAAAATTTCTGCGTTCTTATGGTGTCTTTTTCGCTCAGCCATGGAAGTATACCTCTGGACATGGTTGCTTAGCCTCCTTTTAAGCGAAATCCTAGTCCCGTTTCTACTACATAACACCCTAAGCTGAAAACAACAAACAATTGCATGCTTAAACTTTAACGAGCTTTCTTAAAAACCCCTTTGACAGGATGAAACTTGACTGGTATTACCTCAAACGCTTCTAAGAGGGAAGAAAAACTGAAAACAAATATCTCATGGGACAAAAATTGCCAGTTTTATAGACGCTTTAGACTTTGCTCAAATGCAAGATTGATAAACTTATCACTGGTGCTACCATGAGTGTTCTTTCTTTCCATCTCTCCATACATCAGCCAGTTAAAAAAATTCATGCGCTCCTTCAAGAGAATAACTTTTACTATCCATATCCGTGATGCAACTGTTGTAATTCTTGTTTGAGTCCAGCACTTCGTGTGGAAAGGAAAAGCAAACACATGAGGTGATGAGAGAATGCACGCCACATACTCAGAAGCTAGTACAAGCAAAGGGTTTTACTGGAACACCTCCCTTGCACAGATTATTTTCCACATACTTTTCTTAACGTAGTTTGAGTATTTCTTTTGAGGTCATATTGTCCATATTAAAGTCAACAGGGAACATGATCTACATTTAAAGCCATTCGCAAAAATCACAATTTTCTCAGGACTGTAAGAAATGAACATACCTTAGTCCTTTCCTTCTGAGGATAAGCTGAATACCACTTTGTCAGCCTCACTTTACCCTGCCTACTTAGGAGAAGCACGAAGTGAATCTGAAAATCGAGGATGAAGCAAAGCAATTACACTCAAAGCACGACGTGCAATACAAATGCTTATATCTCCCATAATCATTCAACAACAAATCCATTCCATATGAAAACAGATACCAATGAGCAACGTCCTCAAAGATGCGATTTTTAAGGGTCCTACGCAAAATCACGACCAACCCATTAACACAAATGCCCCAATCTGCACCAGATCTAATGCAATTCGACAACGAATCGGACTTAAGCTATCGGGTCTCGCCGGAGGATGACAAGATCTCACCAAAAGAATCAATAGTTCCACAGGATCACACAACAACAATCGAATCAACATTCATTCCTCCTTCCAGGCTCGTTCGAGATCTCACATTTCCGCGGTCACTCGGCTCAATCTCTTGCGACAGCCAACGGAATTCAACTCAAAACTTTAAGGTCCATCAAGAGCAGAATGCAATGCGAGATTTACGAAGCTTCCCCAAGAATGGAAAAGCTAGGAAGTCGCAGAACCAAGACATGGACAGCTCAGATCCGAGCTGCAAAACTGCAAGTAGAATGCAGGAAGACGAAGGGAGCAACGATGGATACCATCTTTCAATGCAGAGATGCCAGAGCGAGTTCGTTAGGCGACAAGTTCGTTGCTCATGTCCGTTTCAAAGAGAGAGAAAGAGAGAGATGAGAAATTCTAAGTTTTCCATTCCAAGTCACGTCCTCAAACTATTACAAAAATTCTGGTGTCAAAATCATAAAATCTTGCTTAGTGCAAGTAAAATAAGAAAAGCATTGGTAAATTTTGATAATTAAATATTAACCAGCAATTTAATTAGGATGTGTTTATTTCACAAAAATAATTAGGATCTTTTGTATTGTTTGAAATAATGAGCCCATGAAAAATATTTTCATTATCCTAATCATTTTCATGGACTAATCATTTTCATGGACTAATCATTTTCATGAACGATGAAAATATTTCTCATTTATTCATTTTATGACTAATATAGACTATCTTTTATAGGAAATTTTTTTGAATTCATTCATTTTCTAAAAAACAAACGAGCCTTAGTCTGTAATTTGTTGATAAATTATTGATACTATTTACAAAGGTGCTAATATTTATTTTATTTTATTTTTAAATTACCAATCATTTTAATAATTTATGAATGATTGCCAACATAGTTTGTGTTAAGGTTACCAAACTTTTCTTTAGAAATGAGAAAATTGTCCAAAAAGTGCTAAACCTATTGCATGATAGTCAATTAGGTCTCAAACCTTTAAATTGTGTCAATTTTATCATAAATATTTTGATGATTTATTAATTTAATATAAAGCTTTAATTGTATTGATTTAGTGATAAACTTTTTGACAATTTGCTAATTTAGTCCTAAATTTTTTTAGACTTGTCAATTTAGTCATTTCAACCGATTTTGTTAGGAAATCGCTAATGTGAGGTCTAGTCAACATTGACGTGTGATGAGCCAGTGTTAATGTAAACAATTTTTGTAACTCTATTTAGATTTGGTTCTATTTTTTTTTTTTTGGCTAACTCTAGGCTCGGCGAGGTTGTCAATCGACCCTTGCCCTCACCCAAATCTAGGCGAGGGCCCAATGCCATTGTCTGTGGTTGGCAAGGGCGATGGCACCCTCATCAAAACTAGGTCATCATTAAAAAAAATGAAAGAAAATAAAATAGAAAAAAAAAAAAAAAAAAAAAATTGTTTAAGTCAGCACTCGTTGTGCCACCTAAGAGAACGCTAACTAAATAGCCATGTCAGTAATTTTCGACCAAAATTGATCGGGAAGACTGAATTGGCAAATCATCAAAATATTCTAGATTATATTGACAAATTGTCAAAATATTTGGAACTAAATTGAAGTTAAAATTTTTCAAATTATTTAAATAGTTGAAATGTTTATGATTGAATTGATCGTTTCACTTACCAATATTTGCCTCCTTGTTTTGAAATAATAAACTCTTTCAATAATTTATCGACATTTACTTGTTAGACTTATCGATGTGTTGTTAGTTCTCATAGGAAAATTACCGACCTTAAATCGAGGGTGTAGCAACTTTTCATAGACTAAGTTACAAAATAGTGAATTTTTTTTTTTTTTTTTTTTCGATTGGTACCAAATAGTGAGTTGCAAAGATTGTTTTGAAGATACCAATTGTTTTCAATAATTTACCAACATTCGTTTGCGAAGCTTATCAATATATTAAAATTACCGACGGAACTATCAAATTTCGAGTTCACTTACCCTCGTTTAATTGATTGCTTGAAATTACCAACCGTTCCAATAATTTCTTACATTTATTTGCTAAACTTAAGTTACTAACTCTTTTTATAAATTATCAACTACTATTTGAGTCATTAACCCAATGCAGATTTTATCGTTTGACAATCAATGACTATTTGTAAGTTGCCCATTATAAATTAGTAAATTATCGAGCAGGTGGTAATTCCAAAACTATCAAATAAACGTTAGTAACCAATTTGAATAAGAGTTGATAATTTAAAATAAATGTTGGCATCTTAAGCTCTGCAAATAAATCTTGTTATATTGGAGTACTTGGTAATACGAAGAAAGTTAGTAATTTCATATAAGAGTTAGTGACTTTAATACAATGATAAATTTCTAAATAAATGTTAGTAGATAATTGGAACAATTGGCACTTTTGAAACGTTGATGTAATTTCAAACAAAAAAGAAAGTTGATGTGAAAGTCGGTAACTAACTTAAACAATAGTTCATGATTTTGTGTAAAAGTTGGTAGATTAAGTTCCAAAATTAAATCTTGGTAAATGGTTAAAGTTGTTGATGATTTTGAAGGCGGTCGTTAATTTTGTATAATAGCACTTTAACATGATGGTAATTTCAACGAACAAAAGTTTGTAAATTCTACGAGCTATTGGTAATTTTCAACATAATTGAAACAAACGTCAATAGGTGGACTCAAATAAGAGAAAATTACCATAAAAGTCTTAAATCTATTATCCGGTAGCCAATTCAGATCTAAACTTTTAATTTAGTCAATTTAATTCTAAATCGTTTGATGATTTTCGAATGACGTCATGTCAATCATTTTTGGCTGAAAATTACTAACATGGACGCTGGCGGTCTTGTGTGGCATGACCGGTACTAACATTGACAAATTTTCTGTATATTTTACTGTTTTATTGTTTTTTTTTTTTAAACTCTAGGCCAATGAGGTTGTCAAGCGATCTCTTCAACCTGTTCACCCGTGGCCAACAAGGGCATTGTCGGGCCCTACCAGCCATAAATCCAACTAAGGAAAGAAGAAAAAGAAAAGAATGAAAAATTCTTCTAAAAGTTACAAAACTATTCACGTCAATGTTGACTTTTTTATGTATTACAACTAGCGTCCATGTCAGCGATTCATGCCAAAATTGGACAGAAGAGCTATATTGATAAATCCTTAACTTCAACATGTTGATAAGTTGTACCAATAATTTATTAGTAAACTACTAAACATTTGGTTAGTTCAAAAATTAAACAAATAGGGTAATGACTCAAATAAGAGTTCCAAATTTCTAGTAAGAGTTTGTTATAACTTTAACAAGTTGGTATATTTAACAAATAAAAATTATTGATATATTATTGCAACGGTTGGTAATTTCAAACAATTAAATAATTATTCGTAAGTGGACTCATATAAAAGTTAGTAATTTTTTTAATAAAATTTAATAACTATGACACTCTGTTAAATTTAATAGATAAAAGTTAGTAAATAATTGGACGCGTTGAGTCTTTCAAACAATCAAATTAACATTGGTAAGTATGCTCAAATAAGAGTCTGTAATTTTTTTTGTAAGAATCAGTAACTTAAACAAGTTGATGAGCTGCACAAATAAATATTGATAAATTATTAAAATAGACGACAATTTAAAACAACTAAACAACTTGCTGATACTTGCATAGAATGGTGGTAATTTACCGGTGCATTACATGCTAAATATATTATCAGTCGAAAATTTGTTAACGACGGGTTTTGATAGTTACCGGCACTCTTCATGTTTTATCAACACGGACTAATGTTCCAATGTTTTGCCCATGTAAAAATAGAGTTGTCTCATACACTCTCTCTTGGTAGAGTAAGGATGGAGTGGATGAAAAATATCAAGTGTGTTACGATTGACATGATTAATCAATCAATCGTGTTAAATTTGTTGATTGACTCATTACGTCATATGTCTTTACTATTTATGCAATCATCACTGTTAAATTATAACTCGGGTTTGAATCCATATATGATACTCGATTCGTGCAAAACATTTACGTGTTGAAACGAGAAAGCATGTCCGCAGAGCATCTAATGAGAAGTGGCGCGTGATAGGAGTTGAAAGAATCCAACCCTAGATATCAGCTTCACGTTGGAAATGATGGCCATGATCCATGGGTTGACTTTCTGACCCTCCTCATTTGACAGCATTAAATCATTTTGAAGAGTTGATCGTCCGAATTTTTCTACGTCATTAAATGCATGCACATGGCCATGTGCATGCATGCCTGTAGAAATTGGTGAGCACTTGCTGCTTTAGAAGCCTATCTTGTAGGCGCCGAATCCTCTCTCTCTTCTTGGTCATCTTTTGTGGACTTCTTGTCTTTTTGTGGATAAACAAAGAAAGAGGGAAGACCACCGTTCTCAGCGGCGCAGCTGGCTCAAGCTCCCTCCCCCTCATGAAGGGAAGAAGTTTGAATTCCAGAGGTGGCGTTAGGGATTCTTATCTGGAGCACTGTGGTGATGGGTCCTGCAGTCGCTCATACGCTCACAGCCCATCATTAATTGCGTGGAGGCGCATGCTTTGAAGATTAGCACGGTGTTGACATTTCTAAATTACAATTTTATTTTGTTTTGTTTTTTTGATGACCCGGAAACCGTCGTATAGTTGGCAGCCGATGACGTAAATCCGGGAGCCCACCTCCCATGACACCCCACTTAAGTCGCGCAATGAGGGTGAGAAGTTTCGAATCTCTACCTTCTGGGATGAGGGGCCAAAGCATAAATAAAGAGAGAGAAGAAGAAGAAGACAGCTTCTTCCCATGTATGTGATGATATGATCTTCAGGCCATTGTCCCATTGAAACCATGACTCAATCATGAGTTCATTATACCTCTCGCATTGTACTTCCGACTTAAGCATTAATCAACGACAACGCATCTTTAC
Source organism: Eucalyptus sp. ANBG9806169 (assembly GCA_014182395.1). Lineage (NCBI taxonomy): Eukaryota > Viridiplantae > Streptophyta > Magnoliopsida > Myrtales > Myrtaceae > Eucalyptus > Eucalyptus sp. ANBG9806169. The sequence continues at coordinate 10,410,165 of CM024582.1, forward strand.
TTAGAGTGTATTTGTTTCACGGAATATATTTTCAAGGAAAACATTTTCCTCATTTTTCGACGTTTGGTTAACTCAGGAAAATGAATCAACGGAAAACATTTTCCTAGTCAATAGAAAGTGTTTTCCTAACAAAGTTTAAATTCAGGAAAATGATTTCCCATTTAAAAGGACCGGAAAACGTTTTCCAAATCTATCAAAACTTAGATTTGATGCTTGGTTTACAAACAATTATTCTTATAAATATATATTTTTAAATTTTTAAAATTATTTTTAAAATCAAAATTTTAAATTTTTAAATATAATTTTTATTTTTTTTAAAAATATAATTTTTATTTTTTTATATTTTAAAATATAATTTTAATTATTTTTATATTTTAAAAATATAATTTTTAATTTTTAATAATTATTTTTCTTCTTCTTCTTTTTCTCTTTTCTTCTTCTTCGGCTGGCCGCCGGCCGCGACTAGCCACGGCGAGATCAAGCTTGCCGGCGTCAAGTGAGGCTCGATCTCACCAATCCGGCGAGGCCGAGGCCCCACCTGACGTCGGGAGCTCGAGCCTCGCCAATCGTCGGCGAGGCTCGATCTCGTTGATCTGGTGAGGCTGAGGCCTCACCCGACACTGGCGATCTCAAGCCTCACCAGTCGTTGGCGAGGCCAAGCCTCGAGCTTGCCGCGTCGAGCGAGGCTCGATCTCTCTGATTTGGCAAGGCCTAGGCCCCGCCCGACATCGGCGAGACTCGAGCCTCGCTTGGCCTATCGCCGGCCATCGCCTTGCCGGCCGCAAGCTAAGGAAGGAAGAAAAAGAAAAGAAAATTGAAATATGAAAAATAATTATAATTTCGATTTTTTATTAAAAAAAATATTTTTATAAAGTTAAAAAATGTGATAGACTTAACAAATTAATTTGGAAGTAAGAGGCACACTATTGTCAATTGTTAAGTCAAATGTTATTCAATCATTTTTCAAATGTGATCAAAACACTAGAAAATACTTTCAATCACATATTACCAAATAAAGGAAAACTAACCACTTTCCTGAAAAATGAATTCCCGGAACATTTTTAAAAAACGTTACGTTTTTCGTGAAACAAACACACCCTTAGAATGTATTACCGTTACGTAAAATACTTCACGGGCCGAATCCACATCGGTCCCCTAGGATTTAATTTTCGAACCCGGCTGCATTAAATACATGAGATGGTCCGAAAATTAGGTAATTCGTGACTCTGATGTGGGCCTCATATTTAGCTAATACGTAGAACGTGCAACAACGGCCATTTAATCGCAGGGGACAATGGACAGCCATTCATGCTTTTTTAGGGAAGAGAGAAAGGGAGGGGGGAGGGTGGGGGGTCCAATTCTACCTTGTTTTCGTTTACACGTGATGGTAATTATGAGTTGTCGACGTGCTGCATCGATAGAGTGAAGAGCTTGTCTAGAACCCTTTGGGAAAACTTGAATTAAATGGAGTCCTCATTCAATGTTAGTACGATAGTTCCTGTTCAAAATGACAGTAGGAAAACACTACTTTTATTATTAAGAATAGGACCACAATTCCTGTTCAAAACACTTGGTGCGAAAATATTACTTTGAAGATTAGGATTATGGACCGACGTATCGAGGTTAAGATTGCTTGTGTGTACAAAGAATCTATCCCGATTGTTCCAATCACCACGTGTATGGGTTCCGTTTGTTTAAACATCTTGATGTGGCATTGTCGAATTGCTTCGTTAACATTTTCTCTGATTGCCACCCTCCCGTTTGGCCGAGTTAGAAGCTCCGGGATGATCAAATGATGCCTAGTAACCTTTTTACTTAGTGCAAATCACTGGTTCTTCACAGCGCAGCTCGCTTTCACGTCGCGGTTCATCTCTCTCGAACTAAGATCTGATTGGAAGTTGAGCCAGCTTAAATACGCGCCTACACCTACCATCATCAAGATCAGACGACTGCGACGGGCGGAAGGGCCAACGCCCGTTGGACAAAGCTACACGAATGCCAAGGCCGGGGAAAGTGCAGTGCCACAACAACCGGGGCCAGCCGTCCTTTTCATGAATTTACTCTGACCGCCTTCGGCGCCCTTCCTCGCGTTGCTTTTTCCCATACGAACATCATGCATGTGAAGGACGAAGATGGTGCAGGATGCGACCCGGATTTTCTTGCTTTCTTTTTTCTTTTCTCGTCTTATCCTTTCCGTGCCCTTTTGGTATGGAGAAATTGAAGACGGTCAGTAGGGGTAAGTAGTATTTCCATATATGAACAGACCCTCCAAGAAGCCAAGAAGAACAGCACCACATGCCTCAGTTCATCGAGAGAGACATGGAAGAGGAAACTGAGGCCCTGGAGGAGATGGAGAGAGAGCTCGAGGAGATGAGGGAGTGTTACAGGAGCGGGAGGACGATGGAGGCCTCTTGGAGGAAGTCACAGCTCAAAGGTTTGCTTCGACTCCTCAGGGAAAGAGAGGAGGAGATCTTCAGGGCCCTCCATCAGGACCTGGGCAAGCATCCTGCGGAGGCCTACAGGGATGAGGTGAACCTAGATTACATTGGCGGCACTTCCTTCTTAATGAGGGATTCATTTATGCACTGAATCTCCAAAATATGTAGGGCCTGAGGTGACTTAAACCTGAAATAACCTGCATGGATACGATCATCTTTTTTTCGTATGTCGCTGCGTGTGTTCGGTGCTAGTTGGCCAGTTGAGTGGGACGGTCTCCTTGTCCCAAACATATAAGATAATCATCAAAGCTTAGGCACTGAGAGAAGTGCAAATTCAGCAGATAATTTGCACCCAAGATTTGAGTGAAGATGACGAACATGCTAGCATTTGATCAACGTAAAAAATTGGGATAAATTTATCAATGTTAATAATTTTTGGATGTGTGTGCTGCGGAAGCATGATTTTGGTATTAGTTATAATTTTTGGTTAGTGACGTGTGCAAATGTATGATATAGTTTGTAGATGATGGATAATGATAGGATATTTTGAGAAGATTTATGGGACAAAAGATAGTTTTATTAGCTTATAAAGTTGGTTAGCTCCCCACAAAACATGGAGCACTTGGACTTCTCTTGAATGCTGTCCATGTAGGCTTCTCTAGCTTGTTCTAGGATTTCTTGCTTGCTTGCATTCCCACGTGAATCTTCTAAATTCATATAGCAACCTCCATTCTCAACAATTCTAGAAGGTTCTCACCTTCATGATTAAATTAGTAGTTTCTAGATAGTTTTAGAAAATAGATCACAATTTCCAACAATCGGTAATCACATAGTGTTCACTTAAAGATGTGACAAAGTGGATACTTAGGGTTCGTTCGTTTCGCGGAAAATGAGCCATTTTCGGAAAATATTTTCCCAGAAGTAATTTTCTAGGAAAATGACAATATTTTCTGGTGTTTGGCTAAAACCTGAAGATGTTTCGGAAAATTTTTTCCGGTGTTGGATAAAGAAAATATTTTCCGCTCATCAGATTGGTGAGCGCGAGCGTCAAGCTCGAGGCTCGCCAGATCGACGAGCGCGAGTTTGAGATCGACAAGCTTGAGGTTCACTTGGTCTGACGACTGGCCAAGAAAGAAAAAGATGGGAAACAAAAAAAAAAGAAAAAGAAAAGAAAAAGAAAGAAAAAGAAAAAGGAAAGAAAAAGGAAATTTAAAATAATTCAAATTAAAAAAAGAAAACGAAAAATAAAAAATAATTCGAATGAAAAAAAGAAAAGAAGAAAAATAAAGGGGATGAGAAAGTCAGGATTTGTAGATGTGTGAAATAAAAGAGATCAAGTGAGGAAAATGTTTTCCACTTTTGAAAAACATTTTCCCCTACTTTAGAAGACTTTTTTTTTTTTTCCTTTGATGGAAAACATTTTCCTCAAGAAATTCATTTTCCATCAAACAAATGTCGGAAAATCGGAAAACGTTTGCCTTGAAAAATTATTTTCTGCGAAATGAACGGACCCTTAAAGTAGCCTAAACTGAAATATTCTCAACTATAATCAAGACAAATTACCGAACGACAACGGTGACAGGTTCTTTTAGTGTATCATCTGGGTTTATGGAACAAAACTTGGAAACGGGACCCTTAGCGGGCCTAATGTAGTGTCACTGCATCTAACAGCTTGAGTTTTTTGGTGGAGATTATGTGTATCGTTTGCAAACAATTGTCTACGCCCCCTCGACATTTTTTAGGGTTTCTCTTCGTGGCTTTGCATTTATGGAGTTCGTCCTTAGAGGCGTCCTTATGTTCACCGACGTTTTGAGGAATGACCATTCATTTACGGTTACATCTGCAGATAGGAAGCTTGATAAAGTCTCTGAACTATGCATTGGACGGCTTGAAACGATGGATGTCTGGCAATAAGGTGAGGGCTTGCACTTTTTTGCTCACGATGAATGCTGAGTGTGCACTTGGAGAGCGTTCCTTGTAACATTCACAGAACGAAACACGTCGCAAGTTATATATGGTGATAACTGATAGTCTCGAACAGCTAATCCTAGCAATCCGACGGGCTCCGAGGTTCCTCTTGAATTACATCGACAAAATCAAACCAATATGCCTATTATTATACTGCAGATCATACAACATGATAACATTCTCTTAAGATTTTGTATATGATTGATAGGCTAAACTGCCAAGAATCGCATTACTCACTAGTGCGAAGATTCTTCCCGAGCCTCTTGGTCTAGTGCTGGTAATCTCATCCTGGAACTTTCCAATCGGTGAGGATAGTAGTTTTTGGAAGGTTAACTCATGAAGGCTGATTAATTTTTGGCTGGGTGATATGTCGCGGTTATCGATCAGTCTCGGTTCCTGATGATATTTGGCCATATGTTTATGCATATAGGACTATCCTTGGAACCGCTCATAGGAGCGCTAGCTGCAGGCAATGCCGTGGTTTTGAAACCTTCAGAGTTGGCTCCGGAATGCTCTTCTCTTCTAGCCAATGCTATTCCTCATTATTTAGACGACAAAGCTGTGAAAGTCGTTCAAGGTGGTCCTGGCATCGGAGAACGACTTCTGCATCAAAGATGGGACAAAATATTCTTCACAGGTTCAAAACACCCTTGTTTGAAGAATCTCTCCTCCAATATTCATGTTTGACTGAAAGCCGTCCTATGGATGGTTTAGCATTTTTTGGTTTCTGAAATTCGTAGGGAGTGTCCGGATAGGACGGAAAGTCATAGCGGCAGCAGCGGAGCATCTAACGCCCGTTACTCTGGAGCTTGGTGGAAAATGCCCTGCCGTGATAGACACTCTCTCCAGCTCTTTCGACAGAAAGGTAATTTTGCTTTTCTTGATTCCAGAATGACCTGGCAAGTTATCTCTTTCGGTTCCTTTTGTCCTATTAATTATCAGGTGGCTGTGCAACGAGTTCTTGGGGCGAAATTTAGTTTCACAGCGGGACAAGTATGCATTGGAGTGGACTATGTCCTAGTGGAGAAGAAATTCAGTTCCGCTTTGGTATGATGCTGATGATGATCTGTTATTTCCTTCTTAGGTGTTTGATGTCTTAATTGCTTGGCGATACTGATGTTATCTTCCTTGCATTCTTTCCTGTTCTATTCAGGTCGAATTGATGAAGGTGGTGATGAAGAAGATGTTTGGAGAAAATCCAAGGGAGTCGCGAAGTGTTGCGAGAATCGTGAATAAGCATCATTTCTTAAGATTGCGGAGCCTTTTACTCGATCCTCTGGTCAAATCTTCTATCGTCTACGGGGGATCAATGGATGAAGAGAGCCTGTAAGCCGTCTCTTCCACGTTGCCTTTCCTGCTCCAACTCGGACTCTCAGTTAGGCTTTGAATGAAGAAACTGTGTGATTAACGATGCTATCTAAGTACAGGGAAAATTCGACCCCAAATAAAAAGTACGAGGAAAAATTTGTCTACAGATGATCAATTTCAAGCGCAGTGATTATCTAAGTACATATGCAGGTTCATTGAGCCGACGATCTTGATGGATCCTCCACTTCAAGCGGCAATCATGATGGATGAAATCTTCGGCCCATTACTTCCCATCGTAACCGTGAGATGCGTAAAACCCGAAAAAGAAATTCATCAATTTGTTTTATGCCATTTCTTCAAAAATCAAGTGGTCGTCGAGCAATCAGTGGCCAGCTGAATACCAATGCTGGTGCAATCTGGTATGACGTTATTTTGTTTTGACAGCTGAACAAGATAGAAGACAGCATCGAGTTCATAAACTCAAGGCCTAAGCCGTTAGCCATCTATGTCTTCACTAAAGACGAGCCGCTGAGGAGGAGCATGGTATCGAAGACATCGTCTGGGAGCATCGTATTCAACGATGCAATCATTCAGGTTTACCTCCAATCCTATATAACGTCCACAAATAGCTAAGCTACCGGTGCATTTTTGTCGGTCTTTAAAAGAGCAAATCAAGCATCTTTTGCTGTGGCTTGTAGTTGTCTACGTTAATGTTTCTCAGTAACGTTCTTAGAAATGTTAACGAAGAGACTTTTTCGTTCGATCTGCGTATATGTCAGTATCTAGCCGATACTCTCCCATTCGGTGGAATTGGTGAGAGCGGGATGGGCAGATATCACGGGAAGTTCTCCTTCGACACCTTCAGCCACCAAAAAGCAGTGGTGAGAAGAAGCTTCCTCGTCGACTTCTGGTTCAGATTCCCGCCTTGGAACGATCACAAGCTGCAGCTCTTCCGGTCGTCATATCACTATGACTACCTCGGGATCGTTTTGACCGTGCTGGGCCTGAAGAGGACGAACAGAGCCTCCAAAGGCATCTAGACGTCTAACCGAGCATGCCTGCCATGTCCTGTGAAGCATCCTCGTTAATCTCTAAAGAAGATAATTCCATATATGGCATCAACTGGCTGCGTTTGCAAAGCTTCCGGCGTCCGTCACTCCCGTATCTTTCACTGAATATGTATGGTGCAACCTTCTACCACTTGAGAATTATGAAGAGATTGCTTTATACATGCGCGAGGAAGAGGGTTGCTTTGTCATAGATTCGAGCTTTCTTTAGAAGATCATTTCACGTACCAAACTCCTGCTGTCTCAAAGATCACAAACCAGATCCTCTAGTTCCGAGTTCATTTACTATTCCACATTGCGAAAGCACGTGTTCATTGAGTTTAACAATACATCGACACCTCTGATCTGGTTCAATACAGGAATCGTAAGTCTCCATGTCATTCCTTGCGCTCGGACTTCGATCCTACCGTACCTATTGACTCTCAGTCGGAAACGGAGACATTCGTTTGAACCTGAGCCTAGGAACCCTCATCGGGAAAATCAGTAACCAGTGATGTTGTTGGAAAATATTAGATGACATGAAAATAATCATATTTATTAGAAATACATTGAAAAAGATTAGAAGATAAAAATAAATGTTAGAGGCGCGCAAGCACTGTTCTTAAGATAAGTTCGCCCCTCCAAGTATGAAACTCGATGCGTAAGACTTCAACAACTATTCTCCCAAGATACGATAGGCATTCTATATTAGAAGCAACAGAATAATGTTATATGTATAACCAAACAAAGAAATGATAGGTACGTAACGGGATAGGAAAAGAGAAATATAAATATTATGGTTTTGATATATTGATATAAGTAAAAGAAAAAGAGAGTCGTTAAGAAACAGTTGTGAATAAAGCGGTATTTGAAGAAGAAAATAATCATCGTATAGCTGAAATAATGAAGAGTTTATGTAGAAATAAATGAAACATTAGAAAGCCATTATATGATTGTTATATAGCCGATCGTTACATGACTGCTAAATGGCAGTTATAAAATGTTACAAAATTGTTTTATATTAATGGCAGACAAAAATTGTTGTAATTTGATAACGATAAAAAATTGTTACAAAAATTAGTAGCTTACAATTTTTCAAAAATACTGAAATATTCAACAATCCCCCATGCATTTCAAAAAGTTTTGAAAAGAAAAAATAGAATAATTGTGGGTTATTAGAGAGTAATGCATCGGAACTGGTGCTTGTTAGGTTATGAACTAGCCTTGGAAATAATGAAATAAATTCGCAAAATTATTGGTGAAATTTGAAACTTCTATGAACTAATAATTTTTTTTTTTTGTGAATTATAATTTTCACTAATCACATTAGGCTCCCACAAACTTTGCTATTCAATGTGGTTTTGAGCTAATAGGCCATGTGCGTGTTTGGTTTATGCTATAGAAATTATCGCCAATAATTCTCATAGGCTTCATACTTATATTGGTGATTTCATCAAGTGTATTTTGCAGTAATACATCACTGATAATGGCTATGGGATTTTATTAAGAGCCTAGCTTAATCGCTTTTTCCTTGTAATTTTGTACTACTGTTATCCCAAGAAATTGTTGAACTTACTTTGCCGTGAAGTTCTCTTTTAGAAATTTTAGCAATTCTTGAATAATGTGTGGTTTTGGATAGTATGTACCTTTGTTAAGATGCATACCAATAAATTACACAATTTTTTTTTTTAATAGTGCACTAGATCAACGAATATTTTGTTATTATCCATATAAACCTAATTCATGAGATTGCCAATCATATGAGTTGGGTTACCATCATTGTTAAATTTCTTCAATTGGCTTGTCCAATTCCCCTCGATGCATAGGCTTGTCCAATTCCCCTCGATGCATAGTTAGAGGATTGGTCAAAATCACTTATGACTTAACATAATTGATTCATATAATTCATTTTTTTAAGGAATTATTTTATCACATCACATCTCAACTGAACGTCTCTTTTTACCACTGAAAGTTTTATTATTTGCAATGGCTATTGCCTTTTGGCAATCACAATGTCTACATATAGGTGTCGTTTTATTTCCATAGGAACATACCCTAAGGAATTTCTCAACTACTCAACCTCCATTTTAATATGAGTTAGAGAAAATTTTATTCTTCCCAAGAACTTGAGTAGTTCTTCAATCACCGAGATATATATTTTCTTCTCCTTCCTCACTAGAGAGTAAGAGGATGAAGCATTGTGTTTTTAACATAAATGCTTCATAGCACTTGAGCCTAGTTTCACTTCTTTTGGCTTGGGAAATTAATACAATAATTATGTCATCAAAATCATCCGCTTCAACCAAGTCAATTTTTGGTTTAGCAGGACTGTCATTTCCCCCACAATTTCATCGGATTGCTTTTTATGTTACAACACCTCTCCAAGGGGACATCTATTCATTTGTGGATTTTGTCTCATATGAATTCAAGATCCACTAAAGATTATTGTATTCTTCTAATAAAGTGAAAAATCTACAATGTAAAATGCCATAATTATATTATAGTGAGGCATCCCAGAGAGTGGGAAACATACATGCTTTAGCCAAGCTTCCATGTCATATTGTCATATTGCAAATTAATCTCAATGAATGAGACATCCCCAACAATGGGAATATCTATCCGAAGAGCATAATAGCTCATGGCTAGAGCCAATAGCATATACAAACATTCGCCATGTCATAACAAGTGATATTAAATGTATTGACTATAAAACATAAAATATGCTCATGTAAAAAAATGAAACAATGCCAATAAAATAATGTCGCGACCTAAATTTTCGGGTGTATCACCTAGAGTTTAGGCTAATGGACTATTAAGTCTTAAACTTAGCTCGGACTCTCCCAAGCTCATACCAATTCACGACTTAGATTCAAGTTTTTAACATGCAAATGGATTTTATCTAAGAGTCACCATTAGTCAATTTATGGTAGGTCAATTAAACACCTAAGTAAAATAATGGGAGAATTATTTTACTCCTACGAACCAGAGATTTTGAATACGAGAACTTGATTACATTATATTTCTCTAATGTCATTTTGGTACCATTTCTTTTTATTTTTTAAAAATGTTTTTGTAGGCAGCTAAGACTTATTTTAACCTAAATTACTATCATGCAAATATGGTGACCACACGGATGCTCATCCACTATTAGACATTAAAAAATAATAAATAAATAAATTGCATCACACAAAACACGCAATTATTTTTTGGGTTTTCTTGAAATTAGAATTTTTCATAAAACATGCATTTTAACTACATGACCTAATTTTACTAATAAACAAATTCTAATTAAATGATCCTATTATGCAGACTATTTAACATGCACCTAATATTTTTGTATTTTTTTTTATTGAAATTCGGAATTAATAAAAATCCTAATTAAACTATCTAAAATGAATAATTTTCTAATTTACTTTAGGGATTAATTTGAATTAAACCCTATCCTATCTTAGAAAACTATTTTTAGAAAAAAAAAAAGATTATCAAGATGTGCCAACATTATTTAAAAGTTTGTCTATATATATATATATAATCAATCCTAATTTATTACAAAAATTATCTATCTAAAAGTGCAATCCTAAAAATATGTAATCCTAAAAAGGCAATCCTAATTTACTAAACCTACATACTCTGATGCAAGATTTTGATTTTTTTTTTTTTTTTATTTTTTAGTGTTTTTCCAAGATAGGCAATTATCAAATAAACACTATATTTAAACTAATCAAGGCATTCATCAAATAAATGATTAAAATAATCGAAAAAATAACCTGTTATTTTACAGGTTAAATTAACAATCATTCTAACTCTAAACATTACAACATATAAAAATGGTTCAAAATAATTAAAAATCTAATCCGAAGTGTTACGGACAAAATTAATAATTATAATGATTTAACAATTAAAATACTATCAAAATACCCAAAAATTAATATAATTAAAAAAATGATCCGATGTCTTACGGATTAAATTAATAATTATAATAATTTTGGACAAAATCCTACGGATAGTGCCTACAATATTCCAAAAGAAAAAATGACACCCAATCTTCTAATTTACACAATAACGACTAAACTTGATAAAAAAAATAAAAAAATAAAAGACTACCTAAGGTGGAGAACAAAATTGAGGACAGCAGCGCGATGGGTGTGGGCGCGACAACGCAATGATGGACGGCCGGACCAGCAGCGGGCAGACCAGCTGGCGTCGGGCGCAGGCTGGTGGACGGCGGTGTTGCTGGAGCTGAGGCGAAGGCCGGCGGGCTGCGGGTCCGGAGCTGAGGCGTCGAACGGCGGGAGGGCTCGTGCAGGCGACGTGGACGGAGGTGGCGCGGGCTGAGGCGCGGTTTGCTGCAGGTGCTCGGGCAGGCGACGAGCGGCGCTCGGAGAGGGTGCGTCAGCAGCAGGCGGAAGGCGCACGACGCTCAGGCAGTGGGTGGCAGGGCGGAGCAGCGAGGATCGGGGACGCCGGGGTGGAGGTGCAGTCGAGGCGTCGCTCGAAGGGGCGCGGCAGAGCAAGGACAGAGATGAAACAGCAGGCGGGTCACGGTGACAAGGCTGGGCGTCGCGAGGTACGGCGTTTTGCTGGCGGAGCGGCGGTGGTGGCGCTCAGGCGGAGGGCAGTGGTGATGCTTCAGGGAGTAGGGCGCTGGATCGCGGGAGGCGAGCGGGCGGGCGCGACCGGCGAAGGGCGGAGGCCGAGGGAGAGCAGAGGCGGCGCGGCTTCGCAGGTGGTGACCAGCTCGGGTTGCTGCTGCAGCGACGGTGGCGCGAGGAGACCGGCGGCGCAGGGGATCGGTCACAGCGGCGAAGGGACTCGCGAGGAAGAAGAAGAACAGTGCACTTTTTTTTTTTTCTCTCTCTCTCACCTGTCCACTTTCTGCTCCCTTTCTGCACTCACGTCTCTTCTCTCCCACTCTTTTTTTTTTTTTTCCTCCCCAACGAATTAAGGAAAAAGAAAACAAATTTTCTCTTTTTTGTGTTTGAATTTTTGACCGAGGAAAGGCCCCTCTTGCACGAATTTTCTCTCCATTTTTTTTACTCCCCCAGTCACGAAAATTGTGGCTCTTCTATAGTGATTCCCGATGCTTTGTATGGTATTTTCTGAGTTTCCATCTTCTGTTGCATTGATTTGGCTACGTATCGAAGCTCATTTCGCAATCAATTTTAATCTTACTTCGATTCCTTACATTTTATCAAAATTCTTGCCTTTTATCCACTTAATTTTTTTTTTTTTGGTAACCCAGAAACTCCCGTAAGCCAGCAGCCTAGCAAGGTAAACCTTGGAGAGCGGGAGAGTCACCACCACTCTTTCTGCTCCGGGCAAGTCGTGGGTTCCTTTCCAACAAGACAACGACGTAGGGATTCGAACTCAGAACCTCTCGTGAAAGGAACCTCCGCTCAAATCATTACGCCGCCACCATAGGTGGTTTTATCCACCTGATTTTTAATTGTTTCTGCATCTATCAAAATCTGAATATTCATAAGAATTTCAAATTTTGATTGATTTTTTCCTGTTTTTTCCTTTTATTTGTGATTTTTATTTTTATTTCCATAGGGTTACCAAAAATTAGTTGTCAACGAATAAATAAGAGGCTGAATATTTTTGTCCTTGATAAATATCCGATAAAGTGCATAGGCTTGTAAGAATGCTTACTTTTCTAGTAACCAAAGAGGGCAGTCAATCTACCCACCATGACCAAAAGCATAGGTATATCATAGACGCTAACACCAAGGCACTAGAGATACAGAAATCCAATTATCCAGGTTCAATTACGTAAAAAACAGGTTGCCCAAGCATATGCTTCGAATAACCTAAGTATAGTACAACGTCAAGTTTTTTGGCCTTAAATTCTCTTGGAAAAGCACACATGAAGAAAGCATAAGGAGGCCTTTATAGCTGACCACAGAGCAGGACAAGACCACTGCAACTAGCCAATTGTCCTAACCCACAGATTAAGCATATCTCACAACATTGCCACTTAATAAAAAAATCCGCTTGCGGGAGGTTCTCCAGGTGATAGTACTTCTACGGTGTTCTTTCGCAAAATTCACTATCCAAGACCTAAACCACACTCTAGGACTATAATTTTAAACATCGAAGCCATGATGACCACTTCTACCAAGACCAGTGGTCAGGCCAAATCAAACTCAAATGCATGAATCATTTTTTCCCATGAATTCACAACCTCATCAGCAACAATTAAAATGGCCTCAACAGTCATCATTAACCTTGATCAGATGGCAGAACACCGTTGGCATTGTGATCGTAGATATGATGTCAACCCACTTGGCGACCAGCAAGTAAGCCTAGCCCCTCATGATCGATTTCAATAGGCAAGCCACCTCGTAGAGCCTCTTCCTAGTGGCTAGTGGCCTCTTCTAGTGGCTAGTGGCCTCTTCCCAAGGTATACAACAGTTGGGGCCACCTCAATAGAATGAAATAATTAGGATTTTCCTGACAGTGAATAACCTTACTGAAGCGACTAAAAACCCTTTATATTGATGCTCAACCATGTCCCACGACAAATCGTCCACGAATACGTGATACTTGTTCAAAACCATTTTCAAGTTCTTGTTCAATTCTAACATCAATGATGGCAGCCACAAATCCAATTTTGGAATCCGGTAATTATCCTTAAGATTGTTGGAAAATTAATAGATGACATGACAATAATAATATTTGATGGAAATTCATTAAAAAACATTAGAAGATAAAAATAAATGTCCAAGGCATGCAAGCATTGTCGTTAAGGATAATTTTGCCCCATTAGAGTATGAAACTCGATGCGTAAGGTTTCAGCAATTATCCTCCCAATATGCAACGGACCTTTTTCTGTACTTCACACTAAATAGTAAAAGGAACAGAACAACGTCATGTGTATAACTCGGCAAAGAAAAGAAATATATAGGAAAAAAAAGAGCCGTTAAGAAACACTTATAAATAAATTGGTGATTGAAGAAGAAAATAACCATTTTATAGCTATTATAAGATAATGACGAGTTTACATAGAAATAAATGAAACGTTATAAAACCGATATATGATCATTAGAAAGTCGTTATGCAATCGTTACATAATTGTTATAAGACGTTACAAAACTGTTTCATATTAATAGCAGATAAAAACCGTTATAAATTGATAACGATAAAAAATCATTATAAAAATAGTAGTTTATAATATTTCAAAACTACTGAAATATCCCATAGATATCTCATAAGGTGACTGTAACGAAAACAGCAAAGGAGAAAAGAAAAGGAAACTCGAAACTAAGGCTTTCCTGATAGATCAAAACTCGAGAGCCGGGGGAGCGGAGGAGGCAATTTGGCACGAATGCCGTTCACTCAAGGAGCAGTGTCGGGTTAACAAAGATTATATTAAGTACAAAAATCCGATCGATAGTACAGCAGCTACCGCCAACTCGTGGATCGAATCGGGTTTCAGCCTAAAAAAATATTGTCTGGTTGATCAAATGGCCAATTATATTCTTGGTTAGTCTTTAAACAGGTCCTGTGTCGGCAACGCTAGCAAATGGCGTTCGAGACATGGAGGAAATCGAGAAATTTGCTAATAGTAGGACCAAGAATAGAGGTAATCGGTTCCTGAACAGTTTGGTTTTCACCCAAACATAGGGAACCGGATCACTAGGATCGATTCCCTGATGGGCCAATGAAACCGATCCCGTGTTTTTTTTTACTGGACCGTATGGGATTCAATTGAGTAATTTTCTCTGCACAAGAGGTCCCGTGTTTTGGTTTGGTGGTCATTGCAATTGGGCAAACCATGTAGTTTTCAATTTAGCCCCTTAATATAAAGTCCAATGGAGACTTGTTTCCGTTGACTGATCAATACTAAATTACTAAACTAATATTCATTAAATAAATATTTTGAAAGGAGTTCATGCATGTATGCATATTAACAAGACAGAGTAAAACGTTAAAAATATAACTAAACAGTAAACATCCGAAGATATCGCCATTGTCTCGGAGTCTTGATGGTTTTTAGTTTTTTTTTTTTATAACTTTGACAGATTTTCAAGAATATACATAAAAAAAAAATAGTTAGTTTTTTTTTTTGGTCAGTAAAAAAAAATAAAAAAATAGTTAGTTTGATTTGGACAATTCCAATGGGTGGTTCTACATATGGAATCGGAAATCAGGCCAAAAATCATCACTTCTAATTATTTGGAATTGGGAATCGGATCGGTGCTCCTAGAAACTGCCTAGAATTGACTCGTTTGATTAGACAAGGAGGTTCTCGATTCAAGTAGTTCCTTTTGCTCACTCTTTACTAGAAGAAAATGTCGGTGATTGTTTTGTATTGAATAAATAAAAAATCAAGAGAAGAAAAGAACGATGTAGAATTTATCTTTTAAATTAATTTAGGATAATGATATTAATAGTTCATGAACTTTAGTCTAATATGTATTGCGGTCCCAAACTTTTAATTTGTTCAATATGGCTACTGAACTTTTGATACATTCAGTTTAGTCCATAAATCTTATGAAAATGATCAAAGTCCATAAATAACATTGAACATTTTCATGTAATGCAAAGACTAAATTCGGCATATACCAAAAGCACATGAACTATATCAAATAATCCAAAAATTTAGGGATGATATTGCAAAATGAGTTAACGTTCAGAGACCGTATTGAACCATTTAAAAGTTCATGAATAATATTATACAGTTAGCTAAAGTTCATAAATTACTTAAAGGATTTGCTGCATATGATATTAGCGGCATTAATGTGAAGTATTTGCTGTAAGCTTCTACTTAAAGGATTTGTGAAGTAGTATGGCAAATGAATTTAATGAGATGGATACTTATGTATCGACGTCTTTCATTAAGTGCGCACTACATTGCATAGTACTTCTAGTCGTGCTGCGTAATATGCTTTTTTTTTTTTTTTTCCTTTTTTGGAAGCTAGCTTAATCATACATGCTAGGACCACAATGTAAAATATTTTTGGCATTGAGCTTGTTTTATGTCAATTTGCCAATACCCTGAAAAAGAAAAAAAGCTAAAGGAATGGTATAAATGATTACAGCTGAAAATTTGTGTTAATTTGTCATTATTGTACTTGAAATTCATGTTAGTATTTGAAGAATTTAGAGAAAAGAATTGTGATAATTCTCTATATTTTTATACTAGGATTACAAAGCTATTTATAGGACTTCTACAAGTACTAACTAGGAAAAACAGATCTGAATAATACAATTATAATCCCACAAATCAAGGGATACTAATAAATCATTTCCTAACTAATTATTTACAGTTATTTCCTAATAATTAGGACCCAAAAAATCAGGATTGAATATTCCTAATAATCAGCTCCTAAAAATCAGGATAATTCAACACTCCCCCTCAAGCTGAGAAATAGATGTCTTCCATTCCCAGCTTGGAGATAATTTCGTGAAAGATCCCACCATTAAGTCCTTTGGTTAGCACATCAGCCAGTTGATCTTCGAAAGGTATGTAGGACATGCAAATCAACCATTCTATCTTTTCTTTGATGAAATGCTTGTCAATTTCAATATGCTTCGTCTTATCATGCTGTACGGGATTATGAGCAATATTAATTGCTAATTTATTGTCACAATACAGCTTCATAGGACCCTCCCACTTGATTTTCAAGTCTTCTAGGATGATTTTAAGCCATAATTGCTCACATATTCCTTGGGCCATTGCTCGAAATTCTGATTTAGCACTTGATCTTGCAACTACATTATGTTTTTTACTCCGCCAAGTCACTAAATTTTTGCCAAGAAATGTGCAATAACCAGATGTTGACCTTCTATCCACCATGGATCTTACATAGTCAGCATCGGTATAAGTTTGCAGCACCAGTTTTTGATTTCTTCTGAATAAGACTCATTTTCCGGGACTTCCTTTTAAATAATGTAGCACTCGATGGACAGCTTGTAAGTGTGATTCTCTTGGGTCATGCATAAATTGACTAATCACACTTACTGAATAGGCAATATCAGGTCTAGTATGAGCCAAATAGATGAGTTTCCCGACCAATTTTTGATACATTTCTCGATCTACAGCAGGTTCTTCCTTTGCATCCCCAAGTTTTTTATTAGGCTCAATAGGTGTAGCTACTGGTTTACAACCAAGTTTTCCAGTTTCCTTCAAGAGATCAGTCACATACTTCTGTTGTGAGACAAAAATTCATTGTCTAGAGTAAGAGACTTCAATGCCAAGAAAGTATTTGAGTCTTCCTAGCTCTTTTATTTCAAACTCTTTAATCAAACACTACTTTAGCTACTGTTTCTCCTTATTATCGTCACCTGTGACAATAATATCATCGATGTACACTAGAAGTGCTGTCACTCTCCCTCTTGCTGAATGCTTAATGAAGAGAGTATGATCACCTTGGCTTTGTTTGTAGCCTGAAGCTTTCGTAACTCTGGAAAATCTCCTAAACCAAACTCTAGGTGATTGCTTGAGCCCATATAGTGCTTTCTGTAATCTACATGCTTTGTTTGTTGTCTTTTCTCCTTCAAATCCCAGTGGAATATTCATGTAGATCTCCTCTTCTAGGTCTCCATGTAAGAATGCATTTTTCACATCATATTGTTGAAGTTGCCAATTAAAGTGAGCTGCCAAAGAGAGTAGAATTCTCACAGTGTTCATCTTTGCCACTAGAGCAAATGTCTCATGATAATCTACTCCGTAGGTCTGAGTATAACCCTTTGCCACCAATCGTGCTTTATATCTCTCAAGAGAACCATCAGCTTTGTATTTCAAGGTAAAAACCCATTTGTAGCCCACAAGATTCTTTCCCTTAGGTTTTTCAACAATCTCCCAAGTCCCCGAACCTCGATATTTGGTTACGTAGGAATCGAGGGAATACTCCTGACCCTCGATTGGGTTTTCTAGCTGACCCCTGAAATGAGGCTAGTGGCGACTCCCATTTATTTTTTTAGGTTGTCATAAACAATTAGATCGCAACCACCCGTCGGCGGCGAGCTTCTCCCCCTAACGCAAGGGGAGGAGTTCGATTCTCGGGCGTCGCATTGGGCACCTTACCCGGGGGCACGTGGTGGTGGTTTCCACGTGTCCTCCCCAGGGTTTGTCCTGTTGCATTGTCGGCGTCCAGGATTTCCCGGGTTACAAAAAAAAAAAAAAAAAAAAAAAAAAAAAAAAAAAAAACAACTAGATCGCATAAATAAACTCGTAGTGTGGGGTATGAGCTTGGGAGAGCTCGTGATCTTGTGATCAAATATCCTAAACTTGACCTTTCCCTCTTGATTTGAGGGCGGCGAGATCGGGTCGCGATAGGTTTTAAGGCAAAAAAAAAAAAAAAAATTGGGACAAGTTTAGAAGTGAAGAGGGAAAAATATAGCTAAAGGGATCACAACAATGGCAGTTGCGATCAGATTGTTAAGGACAAAGACAAATCCAAGGCTGTGATTGGAAGATTATTGCATCAATGAAGGATGCACGCAACACTATCCCAGAAAAATGAGCCTAAAGCTTTGATACCATGAAGAATTTAGAGAAAATAATTGTCATAATTCTCTATGTTTTTGTACCAGGATTACAAAGCTATTTATAGGATTTCTAAAAGTACTAACTAGGAAAAAACATATCTGAATAATACAGCTATAATCCCACAAATCAAGGGATATTAATAAATCATTTCCTAACTGATTATTTACAGCCATTTCCTAATAATTAGGACCCAAAAAATCAGGATTGGATATTCCTAATAATCAGCTTCTAAAAATCAGGATAATTCAACAGTATTACCTATTATAAAATGTATTTTATAAGCCAATTGATTGACTGATAACGAGACATGTTCATTCATATCGATATACGGATTACGTATATTGCATCTTATCATACTCCAGTTTTCCTTGTGTTTAGTGTTTTACCTCATCTCGTAAATTTACCGTGATCAATAGTGTGAACTCTAAAATGGTTACCTATGTACAAAAGGACATAATGGGCCTCTAAATTAGGGTCGGTAGAAGGCATGGCAATTGATAAGGAAAGATACTGAGATGCTGCATTGACATTAAATTTATTTTCAAGCTAGAGAAATCAGCCCAGCTTTGACATTCCTATCATGTTTCCTCCGTGGCAGCTGTATGCTGTGTGAATGCCTGTGAGCCTGGTTCTAAGCACAGGTTACAGAAGTTACAGCTCAATTTTCCAAGGTTAGTTCTCACTTCTCGAAAAGCAGTCGGCTAAAACCTTCATAAGGCATTCAAGCTATGACATCCCTGTTCCTTGATATTTCCCTCTGACGATATGGATTGCTCCATGAATATTTTATCTTCGATCTTAGCCCATACATACTTGGACATGGTTTAGAATGAAATAATTGTTGTTTTGTTCCACAAAAAAGATAGTAACGACACAGTAATTCTAGGCTGTAATTCTTCTGTTACATTAGAATTTTGCGAGAGCATATTACCTAGAATGAGTTACTTTACACAAACTGTAGCTCAAAGCACAAATTGCATCTACACTATGATGCTAGATGGTTCGCCTAATTTATTTAAAAAAAAAAATAAAATTGGTCAGTTTAATGGAAAATGAATGATTTAGAAATTTTTTCTTAAAAATAATCCCTTATAATGCTTGAAATAATAAGTTAATGAAAATGTTTTCATTATGGACAATAATAATGGGAAAAATAGTAAGTTAATGAAAGGGGTGGAATGAAAGTTTAGGTGGAAAATGGGGAAAATTTGGAAATTTTTTTGAGGAGAAGAGGGGATGTTTCAAATTATTGTATACTCTACCCTAATTTTCTTCTCCCCACCTCGCAAACATATATGATGGGGAAGTTTACCTTGAGTAGAAGTCTGGTTATAATTTATTGAGGTTTTTCTTTCCAACCAGAGTGTGAGTTTGTTTCTTGGTTCTTTGCATCTGCTCATTTTGAATGTCGGATTTTTCCATGAGAATCACATTGAGATATTTCTATCCCTGACTATTTGACTCAAAAGAGTTTAGCTACTTTCGCGACTTCACATGCTTTCAAACTGTTAATTTTATTTTCCGCTACCTTTTCAAGATAGCTGAGCAATTCATCGATTGAAATTCCAAGTGACTAATTCCTGCTATTACTACCTGTTGGGATCGATCGAATCCCCGAAAACCGGATTCGGCACCTAAACCGAACCCCTAAATCATATGCGGAAGATAAGCCCGGGAATCTAACGTATCACCGATCAAAAGCACACCACGGATTCGAGCGTACCTTGTTGGCCACAGATTAGACACCGATGCCGTATTGAGGAAGAGATTTCAGTCCCGTTCGATCCGATGTCGAAGATTCGCCGTTCAAGGGAAGACGGAGTCGCTTCTTCGTCTTTGGGAGAGAGAGCTTTTGGGAGAGAAAGGAAAACGTTCTTGCACAAATGCCAAGAGGTACGTTCGTCTCTCTCTCTATTTCCTTAAATAGGTTGCCCTTTCCACGGGCCTAATTCCCGTGGGCCGGGCCCTTAGGCTCATCGTGGCCGGGCCAGCTTAGGCCCATCAATAAATCCATCATCTCCCACTCGCACATGGTGGTTCAAAAAAACCAGCATGGGCGGATAGGCCCAACTTAGGCCCATCAACTGAAAATCCCTCTTTTCCTCTTTCAACATTCATACCGGTGAATAATCCGTGCGACCAGCATACTTTGAGAGCTCGTTGCTATACATCTTTAGGAATATATAGCAGCTCATATTGGGCATCATTTTCCGAGTAAATTTAGTATGCGTACCCTAGATCGATCGATCACATTTATATCTCTCTTAATCTCATTTAAACAATGATATATATATATTGTATTCACAATTATGATTATCCCAAAGACAGTCATAATTGGTCGACACAGTGAACACAAAACCACAATGTGATTCTACAAATCCGATCTTCCTCTTTCCTTCAAACTCTCAATTTCAGTTCAACTTGCTTTTCTAGAAATGTCCCATTAGATCGAATCAACTCATGACCATTGGCAACATTCTAAGATAGCAAACACTAAATAGAAATCTTGAGAATAAGTAAGAGTCATGAGGGCACTAAAAATTGAGGAACTCTTTTCCTCAAGAGTCTCACACGTCATAAAAGTTGAGATCAAACTTTTATCACTCTTATAGGTCGTCTCATGCATACGTAGTATGAAATACGTATTACGGTATTAACTCCTTTCCCATGGAGCGTATGTCTACACAATCAATACCGTACAGATGATAGTTCGGACATACCCAATGTCTAACTTGAGTTCACGTATTTACTCATTCACAAAATTCATCGAACTCACATCGGCATCTTAGACAGATAAAGTAAAATGTGTGGGTTATTTTACTTTCGGACATCGTAAGTATTATGTCCTCATCTTAACACTTAGTTAAGGCAACATATTTATTTTAAGCTTTAGCTCTCGATTATCACCTAGATAATAAGCTTAAAAACAGTCTCATCTCTATCTATCACATAGTAAATAGAGGCGATTACCCGTGTGAGTGGGCTAATCTCTTATCTGTCCGACATACTTTCTCAACATAATATAATGCACTAAACATTAAGATGCATAAAGATCAAACAAAAGATTCATAGGCATTAATAATGAAAACAACACTAGTTCATACATGTGAACAACTCGGGAAATTACAATCCAGTACATCAGACTCTACGCAATCCTAGAGATTTCACATGACCACAAAACACATCTCTAGGTATTGGCTTTGTCATAGGATCTGCCACCATTCTATGCGTAGATATGTACTGCAAGTTCACATCCTTTCGTGCAACCATATCTTTTACAAAGTTATACTTGGTATCTATATGTTTGGTCTTGCCATGATATTTTGGATCTTTAGTGTACGCTATAGCTGCTTGGCTATCACAATTAACTAATAATTGATTTGCAGCTTTCTCAATAACACCTAAGTGATCCAAAAAAAATCTCTTAAGCCAAACTCATTCTTATATTATTCTTCTGCTGATAATGCCACGAACTCATCTTCCATCGTGGACAAGACTATAAACGTTTGTTCCTTACTTTGCTCCAACATATGGTGCCTTTATTCAATAAGGAAACAAACCTAGAGGTAGATTTCCTTTCATCTAAACCTCCTCCCTAAACAGTTTCGGGATAGCCTTTGAGTCGCGAGATCCTTTCCTTGATAACTCATCGTATAATCGCGGTTCCCTCTAGATACCACGGTATTCTCTTAATGGCTTTCCAATGTCTTGGACCTGGATTGGATTGGTATCTACTCACCATTCCAACTGCAAAAACATATGTTGGGTCTTGTACACATCATAGCGTACATCAAGCTCCCAACTGCACTAGCATAAGGAATATGTTTCATTTGTTCCTTTTCTTGTGGAGTCCTCGGACACAGTCTATGGCTCAATCCTTCACCTTTTGCAATAGGAGTGTCTATGGGTTTACAATCTTGCATACGAAATCGTTCAAGAACTTTATTTATATATGTTTCTTGCGAAAGAGACAACGATCTCTTCGAACGATCTCTTGAAATCTTAACTCCAAGAATGTATGCAGCCTCACCCATATCCTTCATTTCAAAGTTGGAAGACAACCAACTCTTGACGTATGAACAAACTCCATATTGCTTCCGGCAATCGGTATATCATCAACATATAATGATATGATCACAAAATGATCCTTGGATCTTTTGATATATACACAATGATCCTCATCAATCATTGTAAAATCATATGCCATTATGGCATTATGAAAACGTATATACCATTGTCTTGATGACTGCTTAAGGCCGTATATCGACCTCAAAAGTCGACACACCTTTTCTTCTTGGCCTTTTACCATGAAACCAGTTGGTTGTTCCATGTATATTTCTTCCTCTAATTCTCCATTGAGGAAAGCGTCTTTACATCCATCGATGTAATTCAAGATCCAAACTAGATACTATTGCCGAATTATGCGAATCGAGGTAAATCTAACTACGGGAGAAAACGTATCTTCATAATCAATCCCTTCTGTTGATTATACCCCTTCGCTACAAGGCGAGCCTTATGCCTTTCTATCGAGCCATCAGCCTTTCGCTTTACTTTGAGAACCCATTTGTTCCCAATAGCTCTGCGTCCTTTTGGAAGATCAACCGGTTCCCGGACTTGGTTTGATTTCATTGACTCCATTTCCTCTTCCATTGCATGAATCCATTTTTCCTTACTTGGGCAATTTAGAGCCTCATTAATATTTCTAGGCTCATCCTCATCTTGTGGAGCAACCATAAAAGTTTCCCCTTCAATGTCAAAACGTCGACGGGGAATACTTTGGCGACTTGTTCGCCGTATGGGAGTTTGTGCTCTTTGCACATCATTCCCCATTATGCTCCCACTTTGGGATTAGATAATGATGTCGTCTCATCATGTGGTTGCAATTGAGAATGAGTCGAATTCAATTCATCATTTCTCATATTACTCCCACTTGGACGAACTCCACTAAGATCATTATCTTGATCCGAGGTTTCAAATAGGGTGTTGTCTTCCCCTATTTCGCCCTTCTTAAGAAATTCATCCTCTAAGAATGTGACATCCCGTGATTCAAATTCAGTTATACTCCCACTTTCCTGCTCACCTATGAACACATACCCTTTTGAGTGTTACGAGTATCTTATGAAAATACTCTTCTTTCCTCACGGGACCCAATTTCCCAAACTTGTGAGAGGAATCTAGTGTATAGGCAGCACAACCCCATGGCTTAAGAAAACTTAAGTCTGGTTTTCTACTGTCCATAACTCATATGGAGTGGAAGCAAGCGATTTGGAAGGCACACGGTTAAGTATATAGGCGGCGAGATAACAACGCATCACTCCAAAAGTGATAGGCAAGTTAGCATGCGCCATCATGGACCTAACTATTTCTAGTAGGGTTCTGTTTCTTCTCTGCAACACCATTTTGTTGAGGAGTATATGGAATAGATAATTGTCTTTCTATTCCTTTTTCATCACATAATTTTCTGAACTCATCAGATAAATATTCTCGACCTCGATCGGATCTCAATGCTTTTATTTTCTTGTCTAATTGATTCTCTACCAGGTTCATAAACCTTTTGAAACAACTTATTGCTTCAGATTTGTGAGAAATCAAATAGACATATCCGAATCGAGTATAATCATCTATAAAAGTGATGAAATAAACAGCCCCATGCCTTCCTCTCACATTCATTGGACCACGAGATATCGGAATGGATTAAATGCAGAGGAAACTCAGCTCTTTTACCTTTTCCAAATGGTTTCCTTGTCGTTTTCCCTTCTAGGCAATGCTTACGAGATAGGCAAATCGACTTTTCAATATTGCCCAACAAGCCCTCTTTGGCTAGTCTATTCATACGCTGTTGGCCAATGTGACCAAGTCTAGCATGCCATACATTCACATCCTTATCATATGTGTTAGGAGACGTGAGAAAGGAATAACAAACATTTGTATTAACATAATTAATATCTAATACAATGAAACCATCCAGAAAATATCCACAACCATAGTAATTTGTATTCAAAAACAAATCCACACCTCTATCATAGAAGTTCAAATTAAAACCTAATTTAACCAATACTAAAACAGACACTAAATTCCGACGAATCTCCGGAGTATACAATACATCATGAAGGAACAAAGTGCGTCCACCACGCATATTCGGTTGGCATGTGCCAATTCCTTTCACTTCAGCTCTGGAGTTGTTTCCCACATAGATCCACTTAGTTCCGGTTGGTATTCGTCGAAATTCCACGAAGGATCCTCTATCCTTCGCTACATGGTCTGTTGCTCCTGAATCCACAGTCCACGAGAGGATTAGATTCAGTCATGAATACGAGAACTTGACACATATGCAAAGTTCTGAAAAATACAAGGGTGCTTACCTTCTTTGGCTCACGACAATCGCGAGCATAGTGACCCTTCTTGCCACGGTTGTAGCATTTCACCCTTGTTAGCTTTTTCATGCGAGGACGCTTTCCTCTTTGATGTTGGTTAAACTTGGGTTTCTTCCACTGAAGGACTGCTTCCTTGCCTTTCCCTTTATCAAACCGGTTAGGGCGCTTGCGCTTGGAGCCCGAAGCTCCATTTGAGCTAGAACTAGCATGATAGAGTTCGGCTTCCGGCTTAGCCGCCAACGAGGCGGTCATCTTCCAGCTCAAGATGACGCAATGCATCCTCAAAGGTTTTGATATTCTCATTATGAGTCGGGTGCACCTTCATATGCTCCCAACTTTGAGGCAAGGAACGAATCACTTTGCTTGCACTTGCTGCTCATCGTCGGGACATGGCCAGCATCTTTAAGCTCATTAATCATGTTTGACATCTTTCTAAGATGTTGCTTCATGGTCGACCATGAGGCTTCTTATAAGAGTCAAACCTAATAGTGAGCTGTCTTAGTCAGGTCACCGAAGTATGACCAAATCTTGCCGCCAATGCTTCCCACATGTCTTTGGCATTTTCAAAACGCCTAAACTCTCGCATGACGTCATTTTCCATGCTTTGCTCGGCAACGTGATGCGAGCAAGAGAGTTCTTTCTTTTCCATGCAGCAAATGCTTCTTTGTCTCTCTTATCTTTGTGCGGTGGTTCCTTCTTCGGGTTCTACCATGGTTAGGACAAGAGCCTCAAGTGCTTCTTGCTCTTCCAGTACATACTGGATTTTCATTTGCCAGATTTCATAGTTGTCACCATTGAGCTTTTCACCTTTGTTCAGCTCGGCAACTATGCTCTTTGTGGCTGAAGCCATTGATCTGAACACATCAGACATATATGCACGAGTTATTAATGCCTATTATTTATGCATCTATTTTGCACAAACCCATCATATTAATTAATAATTTTAAGTAAGGTTTCAGAATCAAAATGTCACTATGTTTCCAATCATCCTCCAAAAATCCTAACTTAAAACTATCATTAATATGATTGTCATATGCAAAATCAATTCTATGAAGCTACAAAAAAAACTTCTATTACTACCCACAGCTACCTTCCCACGACAACCGGCAATTAATTACGAAAAGCAACGAGATAATTGACATACAATATAACAATTAGGCTTTCACATAATATGGCTAACATATAAGTTGCTACATCAACAACAATCAGGTAGATAACATTTACATAGGATGTCCACATAGCACACTCAACAAAAACAGCTAATACATCTTACAAATAACCTTCACACGAACGGGAAAGATCCTATTTTGGTCAATTTCTTGACATTTTCCCTTGCAACAATGCAGTAATATTCGTTTACAAAATCTATCACAATTTTCTTATATGAAGCGCACCGTTGACATCCCATATGCGATTCAACACATCTTGCCATTCAGGTGGAAGAGTGTTAATGAAAAATCGCACCATCTCTGACTGCGACATGGGATGACCATTCCATATGACCTGTTGAATCTTCCCGTTGACTTCAAGAACATGATCAATTAAGTCACCTTGCTCCCATCGATAATCAGTCAACTCAGCTATCAACTTAGAAAGCTTTGCCTTTTGTTTATCGGTAATCACGCGAATAGGCGTACGTAACTGAAGGGGAGGCATTGTTCCTGCAACGAATGCAGAACAAAATTTGGATTACATATAATCCATATAGACCTAATTGAAAAAAAAGAAACAAATTCCTTTTTTTTTTTTTTTTTTTTGGTCAACGGTCAACGGCTGGTCAACGGTCAACGGTCGTCGGTCAACGGTCAACGGTCACGGTCAACGGTCGTCGGTCAACGGTCACGGTCAACGGTCGACGGTCAACGGACGGTCGTCGGACCGGTCGGACCGGTAGCCGGGACCGGCCGGGCTCGGCCGGCCGGGCGGACCGTCCGCACGTGCCGCGCGTGCGCGGCTGACGTCACCCGGACGTCGGCCCGGCACGTGCCCCGCACGCGTGCCCGCGTCCGCGGGTCGGTCGCCGGTGAGTCGCCGGCCGGTGACCGCCGGCCAACGGACGTCAGCCGGGCGTCAGCGATGACGTCACCCCCGCGGTTACCGACCGTTGGGTGACGTCATGCTGACGGCACGCGCTGTCCCGTGGACCGGCGCGTGCCGGTTCGCCGGCCGGCGGCGCGCAGGCGCCGGTTCGTCACCGGCGCGTGTGCCGCACGCGCTGGACGAACCAGCGCGTCTGGGCGCGTCGCGCCCACGCGCAGCGGCTTCTGGCCGCGCGTGTGGGCGCGTGCGGCGTCCCCCGGCGGCTCGCGACGTGTCGCCGGACTCGTCTCGACGTCGCCTTCGTCCCTGTGCAATCAGATTTTGGTTTCGACTTACGAAAAATCGAAAAAATAGTCGAACATTCTCGGGTGTCGGGATTCCTTGCCCCGATCCGTACGGCCGAAGATCAATTGCGAAAAAATCAAACAAGAAACTTCATACATCATCATACAAGTCGGAAAACGCTAACACGGGCTCACGATACCAATGTTGGGATCGATCGGATCCCCAAAAACCGGATTCGGCACCTAAACCGAACCCCTAAATCATATGCGGAAGATAAGCCCGGGAATCTAACGTATCACCGATCAAAAGCACACCACGGATTCGAGCGTACCTTGTTGGCCACAGATTAGACACCGTGCCGTATTGAGGAAGAGATTTCAGTCCCGTTCGATCCGATGTCGAAGATTCGCCGTTCAAGGGAAGACGGGAGTCGCTTCTTCGTCTTTGGGAGAGAGAGCTTTTGGGAGAGAAAGGAAAACGTTCTTGCACAAATGCCAAGAGGTGCGTTCTCTCTCTCTATTTCTCTTTCTTTCCACGGGCCTTTCCCGTGGGCCGGGCCCTTAGGCTAGGTTCCCATCAATAAATCCATCACTACCAAATTTTCCTAGCAAAGCAATCTAATAATCTAATTACATAATGCTTATAGTCATTAGCTGGGACATATGATGGACCTTGGCCCATCGTTGATGAATAAACATGGGTCATGAATTCTCAGATGACTGCTGTAGCTTAGGTCTTTGATGCAAGCCTCCATGAGATAATCAAGAGAGGCCATCCTTTCTGATCATCTATATTATCTATAGATCATGGTAGTCCACATGCCAGCTGCCAAGGCCTTTCCCAGAGCTGAACGAATCCCAAATTCTTCTCCATATTTAAGTTAACAATAGAGAGTTACAGGAAAGAATTTTTACCCCTCCATTCATTACTAAACCAAAGAGTTGCTAGGCAATAGCATTGGTTGATGTAACAGCATTTGCAGCCTCCCAACAATTTACTCTATCATTTTCAGAAGTTCCGGCTTATTGATATAGTTGGAATCAGAAGAAGAGCAGCTGTTGCTTCATCAGGCAGTACAAAAGAGGCATTATCCGTCAACCGAGCACTTCGCGCCATCCGCCATCCGACGTTCTGATGTAGTCGCTCTTGTCATTGAGGCAACGGCTTGCATCACAGAGCAGGTACTTACATGAAGATCTATATGAATTGTTAACTTCGTTAATTAGTTCTTCATGATCTGCAAATTTCTAGCTTGATTTATGTAAGGCAATGTAGTGCAACAGATTCTTAGCTAATCAAAAGTCACTAGTCTTCTGTGGCTTCTTTTTAAAATCCAGAATCTTAATGATTTAAAATTTGTTCTGTTGAAAATCAGAATTGGATTTTCTGGTTATTCTGTTTCCAGATTTTGAGATCTTCCAGATTTTGTTTGTTAGCTTTTAGGAATTTGTTTACTATGTTTTAGGGTGCTTTAGCTACTATAAAAAGGTTAGAAGCCTCACGTAAATATTCATTCTCTAGAGAATAAAACTCAAGAGTAATTTCTCCTAAATTTCTTCATGGTATCAGAGCACGATTTGGACCATTCTCTTCTACCTTATTTTTGAGAGTTTCCACCATGACAAAATACCCTAGAGCTGCCATGGCTAGCGAGGTTGAGAGTGAAACCTCAGACCCTAGAGCTCAGAACTCTCCTCACATTACCCAACCTATCAATTTATCCGAAGGTGGAACTCTTCTCATCACCGGTTATAAACTTACCGGTCACAACTTCAATCAATGGTCCCATTTTGTCATGATTTTCGTCTGCGGAAAAGGTAAAGAAGATTACTTAACTGGAGCTGTTGTACGACTTGAGGAGACGAGCCCAAATTATCGAACATGGAAGGCAGAAAATAACATGGTGATGTGCTGGTTGCTGAATTCAATGATAAATGAAACAGGGGAGAATTTCATGTCCTACAAGACAACAAAGAAGATTAGGGATGTTGTTCATGAAACTTATTCAAACAAAGATAACACCTCAGCCATTTTTGAGATCAAGGGCATTCTCCATAACCTAAGGCAAGGGGAATCTTTTGTCACTGATTATTTTAACCAACTCATACGTCATTGGCAGCAACTTGACATGCTAGAAGATATGATGTGGAGTTGTCCTGAAGATAGCAAGCGGTACTAGCAGATTCAAGATTGAGAACGCATCTACAAATTTTTGTTAGGCTTGAATCAATAGCTTGATGAGGTACGTGGACGAATTCTGAGCATAAAGCCCTTACCTAGTGTATGAGAAGTTTTTGCTGAGGTCAAGAGAGGAGACTTGGGGAAAGGTGATGCTTGGTTCTTCAAACAACTAGACCAATCCAGCAAATTTTGCTCTAATAGCTCGAGGATCTCAATCATCCTATAGTCGAGGCACTCAATCAAACAACAACAACCAGTGAAGGGGTGGTTGTCCATGGTGTGATCATTGCAAACGAACGGGTCACACAAAAGACATGCTGGAAATTCATGGTCGGCCAGATGATTGGAAGCCATCGGACTCACATCCTACTCAAAATCGAGAGAGCAGAAGCAACGTAGTCCAAACCGAAACAATCGCTTCGGTAGATTCGACTCCCTTCAACAAAGGGCAGCTGGAGATGCTAAAAAAGCTGCTACAAGAATAAGTTCAGAAGGCAACCCATCCGGGTTAGTACAACAACGATAGCTCAACGAGGTAATTCTCTAAATGCTTTTAGTGCTAAACAGGAGAATCTCACCTCTTGGGTTGTAGACTCAGGAGCATCTTGACCACATGACCGGAGATATCACGGTGTTAAACGACTACAATCCATGTCAAAATGGCACTAGTGTTCGAATTGCTGATGGTTCTTACTCAAAGGTGGCTGGTGTTGGATCCGTGGTTATTTCAAAAGATATAACACTGAATTCAGTATTATTTATTACAAAACTCAACTATAATCTTCTCTCTATTAGCAAGTTAACCAAAGATTTAGGCTGCATTACTAAATTTTTCCCACAATCATGTGAATTTCAGGTTTTGAACTCGGGGATGACGATTGGTAGAGCTGGGATGGATGCGGGTCTCTACCTTTTGTGAGTTAATGCCTCATAATGGAAAAACAAGAAGATGTCATATGTAGCATCTCGTGCTAAGGAAGAGAGTGACGTAAGATTGTGGCACTATAGGTTAGGTCATCCAAATTTCTCGTACTTAAAAAGGTTGCTACCTTCTTTGTTCAATAAAGATTCAATAAAACTTCAATGTGAGGTGTGTCAATTATCCAAACATACTGGCAGTTTGTATCCTTTGCAACCTTATAAGTCTTCTCATTCATTTCACATGATTCATAGCGATATTTGGGGACCTTCTCGTGTTAATAATATTTCTGGTTCTAGGTGGTTTGTTACTTTCATTGATGATTATACAACACTCACTTGGCTTTTTCTAATGAAAGAAAAATCAGATATTGGCCAAATTTTTCAAACCTTCAACCTAATGATCCAAACCCAATTCAGCACAAAAATCCAAGTTTTCAAAACAGATAACGGGAGAGAATACTTTCACTCACCGCTTAGGTCATATCTAAATAGCCATGATATCATACATATTAGCTCTTGTGTAGACACTCCACAACAAAATGGAGTAGCGGAGAGGAAAAATAGGCATATTTTGGAAGTCACTCGTTCTTTTATGTTAACCACCCATGTTCCTAAATATTTTTGGGGAAAAGCAGCGTTGACAGTCATATATCTCATCAATCGTATGCCTTCTCATGTCCTAGATTTCCAAACGCTATTTCAGAGTCTACTCGTACCTACCTACATATTCGTTTTGCCTCACATATCCCACTCAAAGTATTCGGTTGCACACCATTTGTTCATATAAATCAGCAACATCATAGCAAGCTAGATCCTATGTCCCTCAAATGTGTGTTTCTAGGATACGCTCCAAATCAAAGTGGATATAAGTGTTATTGCCCACAAATAAAGCGTTTTTATACCATCTTGGATGTTACCTTCTTTGAGCACCAGCCCTTTCACTCCAAAAATACCATTCAGGGGGAGAATTGTGAGGAATATTATTTTTGGGACCCTTTTCATTCACTCGAGTCACAATAAACAAATACCAATTCTACTTATCTTCCGTGTCTACCCATTCAAGATGCTACACAAGACAAAAATAAAGAGGTAATTGTCTAATCTAGGCGGAAAACTCAAAAGGAGTTGGAGGACCGTACTACATCAAAGCCAGCTCAAGAGACAGACCTGAGTTCAAGACCCACAATAGATGAAGGTAATGCTCCTATAAGCTCAGAAAATTTTGTTGTACTTGATGATCTTGATCAGTCCATTGCTCTTAGGAAATGGAAGAGACAGTGCACTCAACATCCCATTAACAATTTTGTGTCTTATGAAAAGTTGTCTCCTAAATATAAGGCATTTGTTTCAATGTTGAGCAACATTCAAATTCCAAAGAATATTCAGGAGGCACTTGCTCAATCCGAGTGGAAAAAAGCAGTTCTTGAGGAAATTCATGCACTTGAGAAGAATAATACTTGGGAATATACAGAATTGCTAGCTGGAAAGAAATTGGTGGGATGTAAGCGTGTCTTTACAGTTAAGCACAATGCTAATGGTAGTGTTGATCGTTTCAAGGCAAAGTTGATTGCTAAGGGATTCACAAAATCATATGGTATAGACTACAAAGAAACTTTCGCTCCAGTAGCTAAACTAAACTCCATTCGGGTGTTGCTCTCTCTTGCAGCTAACTTGGACTGGCCCCTACATCAATTAGACATAAAGAATGCCTTCTTGAATGGGGAATTGGAGGAAGAAGTCTTTATGGAGGTTCCAACGGGAATTGACACTAAAGAGAGTTTCAACAAGGTACGCAAACTCAAAAAATCCCTATACGGCCTAAAGCAATCACCTTGTGCTTGGTTCGAGGGGTTAATAAGGGTCGTTAAGAAGTTGAATTTCATTCAATGTCAAATAGATCATACAATGTTTGTCGAGAAGTCAGCTGAAGGTAAAAGAGCAGTAATGATTGTATACGTTGATGATATAATCCTAACTGGTGACAATTTGGAGGAGATTGGAAAATTGAAGAATATATTGGCAGAAGAATTCGACGTTAAAGACCTAGGTCAACTCAAATACTTCATATGTATGGAGGTAGCTTGGTCACGGAAAGGAATTGCAATTTCCCAACGCAAATATACTTTTGATCTTTTGAAGGAAACTGGTATGCTTGGGTGTAAACCAACTGACACACCCATGGATTCTACAAATAAAACCGAGATGGAAGAAGAAGAACCATTAACGGACAAATGGATGTATTAAAGATTATTTGGCAAACTAATATATCTGTTGCATACTCGGCCAGACATTGGTTTTGCAGTAAGTATGGTTAGTAGATACATGAACCGACCAACAGAGAAACACATGTAGGTAGTTTTTCGAATCTTACAATACTTGAAAAAAAGTCCTGGAAGAGGGCTCTATTTTAAGAAAACAAAGGAGAGAAACGTGGAGATATTCGCGGATGCATATTGGGCTGGATCTCTCATGGACCGAAGGTCAACAATAGGGTATTGTTCCTTCATGTGGGGCAACATGGTTACTTGGAGAAGCAAGAAGCAATCTGTTGTTGCTAGGAGCAGCGCTGAAGTGGAGTTTGGAGCAATGTGTCAAGGAATATGTGAAGGCATATGGCTGAGAAGAATCTTAAATAAACTAGGATTCACTAATACCAATCCTATGTCATTATTATGTTATAACAAAGCTGCTATTGAGATTGCCAAGAATCCGGTTCATCATGATAGAACAAACCATGTGGAGATCGATCGACATTTCATCAAAGAAAAACTCGAGGAAGGAATCTTGAAGCTCTCGTAAGTTCCAACCAATCATCAAACAACAAACATACTAACCAAGGTTTTATTCAGAATTAGTTTCGAGACTCTAAGGTGCAAGCTGGGTATGATAGACATTCATATCCTAGCTTGAGGGGGAGTGTTGAAAATCAGAATCGGATTTTCTGGTTATTTTGTTTCCAGATTTTCCAGATCTTCCAGATTTTATTTTTCTAGATTTTGTTTGTTAGCTTTTAGGAATTTGTTTACTACTTTTAGGATGTTGTAGCTGCTATAAAAAGGTTAGATGCCTCATGTAAATATTCATTCTCTAGAGAATAAAATTCAGAATAAGTTCTCTTAAATTTCTTCATGTTCATTCTATTATCTTAATTTCATATTTAACTTAATGGAATAAAGGAGCTGAAATCTTCTATAACATGATTGTCGAGGATGATGAGATTTCTTGATGAAGATAATTTTAAGAATTAATTTGGTTTATAAGTTAATTGGTTCATCAATTGTCCACCTGGCTAGCTGAGAAATTTTTCAGTCTAATCTTTATTCGACATGTCTACATATGACTAGGCTTTGCTGTGTCCAGAAAGCACTTCATGGATACATAGCATAATGTGGACCAACATGGGCATGTCCTCACCAAATAATCTGCTAAACTTGACTTGCAATAGGTATAGGAAATGTTGAGTTCTTAACATCAATGTAGTTTCTATTGCAGTCCGCAGTTTTTGGGAAGTTCTGTTGTGATTATGAATTTTTTGGCTGATTAATAAAAGTTAACAATTCGCTTTGAATTAAAGAGAGCATTATTGACGACTTGGACAACTGCTTGATTATCACATAATAGGCTTAAAGAATTAATTTTTATTCATTCGGCCTCTTCGTCGGCTGAGGCTAAAGCAAAAAGTTCCGATTATTCAAAATAATGGGGGAAATGGGGTTAAAGACTTTATAGGCAAGTCTTAACTACCATTTACTTACATTCTAATTGTGTGTTTTGAATTATCGAATCAGCTACAATGATAAGCACAATTTATATGTTTCATCGATGTTCACAATTGCTGACTAATTTGAAAATGGTGAGTTGTCTCATTCCAAACTTGATGAAGATGACTTTAACCTAATTCAAATGTTCTATCGGGGAAACTTGAACTTGATGATACAATTCAACTAGGTTGGACTGTCCTTTTGGTTATACGATCTCATTTCAAACTTAATGCTAGATTATTTGACTTTACGGAATTAGTAATTGTGATATTCCAAATTGAAACATAGAAACGGTTGTTTACATAAGAAGCCTTCTGGTCTTGTTTTTAATTGAAACTTGATATTACATGATTAAGTTATTGTAAGTGACTTGATTATTGATCTTGTTCTTTGAAACTAGATAATAGTTATTCTCCTACAAATAAACTTAAGTTGATGGCTTTTTGTAAATCACATTGTTTAGGTCTTGTTCATAATTTATGAAACTGGCTTGATGCTTATGAACATGATATTATAATGCTTTATGACATCAATATATGTTCTTCTCTGCATGATGGAATGGTGCTAAATTTTTATTCAAATGATTGAATTCATGATAATATGAAATTCATATTTGACATTCTATAGGGGATGGCAAAGATAGAGGAGGGCTTAATGAGTGGGATCCTGATCATAATGACTTACTTGATGAATGAATATATATCACTTAGAGCATGTGGGGACTTGACAGTTTACCTGCGATTGCCTATTTTGATGGAGTCCATTTACTTGAGACTTGCATTTTGCTATTTATATTTTGTGAACATTATTATGCTTGTTTCTTATATTTGTAAGGTCTTGGACTATTTTGACTAGCCTACTTATACTTGGCTATTATGTATATATTGGTTGTGAACTGAGTCTGAGATTTATTTTGGAATTTAGATGAGTTTAGATTGAATCTAAATTTCCTAATACTTATTTTGATTTGTTGATCTCATAACAGATTCATGATAAGAATGATTCACTTATTTAGATTGCAAATGATGATTGAGTTTAATACTTTACTGCTGAAAATCTCTTTGACCGATTCGAGTTGATTGTCTTGGACTAAATGTGGATGATTCCTGTTTGTCTGAACATTACACTGACCACCTTATTGGATTATGCTGTATGGTGAACATAGGAGGAGATTGTTGGATATATTGTTAATATAGTCCAAAAATAAATATGTTCACATATAAGCCCAATAGGTGAAAGCACGGTTGTTGGAGATTATATGTTTGAGAGAGAAAAAACAGTTGCTTGAAGTATTACACCAAAAGACGTCAAGTTTCGGAACGCTCAACAGTGTTACCTCCAGCGTAGGGGAACCCTAGAGTTTTTATATGCAAGTTATTGGGCTTTGGCCCATATGGACCCAAATAACTGTGCTTTCACCTATTGGACTTGTATGTGAACATATTTATTTTTGGACTATATAACAATAAATTCAACAAATAAAAGTTAGTAAATAATTGGACACGTTAAGTCTTTCGAACAATCAAATTAACATTGGTAAGTATACTCAAATAAGAGTGTAATTTTTTTTGTAAGAATCAGTAACTTAAACAAGTTGATAAGCTACACAAATAAATATTGGTAAATTATTAAAATAGATGACAATTTAAAACAACCAAACAACTGCTAATACTTTCATAGAATGATGGTAATTTACAAGTGCATTACAGGCTAAATAAGTTACCAGTCAAAAATTTGTTATCGATGGGTTTTGATAGTTATCAGCACTCTTCATATTTTATCAACACGAACTAATGTTCCAATGCTTTGCCTAGGGAAAAATAGAATTGTCGCATACACTCTCTTGATAGAGTATGAATGGCGAGGATAAAATATATCATGTGCATTATGATTGACGTGATTAATCAATCAAGCATGTTACATTTGCTGATCGACTTGTTACATTACTATTTATGCAATCATCATATCACATGAAGTAACTTTGCTTTTCAAAACATTTTGACTATGTTCACATAACGATCACTAGTAATTATAGTTAATATATGTCCAAAAACATTGCGAGAGCCTTTGCTAAAAAAAATTCATAGTTTTCAGTACATCATATTAATGCGTCTTGTAAGTTCCATAATCGGTGTTTTGATAGTTGAAATTTTCTTGATAAGTTATTATTGGCCATAATGAGGGTGGAAATAGTGCAGGGTGCGCCTGCGCGAGCGGCCACAGAGAGTATCTCCAATAAAAAGAGAGAACAAGAAGAAGACAGCTTCACTTCTTCCCATTTATGTGATGATCAGATCTTCAAGCCATTGTCCCATTGAAACCATGACTCTGAAAGTGCTAGTATTATCATTTAGAGGAGGGTAAATAGGTGTAAAAACAAATTAAGCTAATAAAAGCAGTAAAAGTTATTTTTTTTCAAACAAAGTCTGTCTGAAACCAGACTTCTGATATAAATTCAGACTCAAATAAGATGTTTTGGAAATTAGCAGAACTCAAAAAAATATTGCAACAATTAAATCAAAAGAATTATGAGAAGAGAAAATTGGATACAAGATTTATAGTGGTTAGGCTTAAATTAAGCCTACGTCCACTCTCTCACGTTGACAGCCTTCTGGCTGAATTTCACTAAGGAATCAAAAGAGACTTACAACGATTTGAGTACGATCATTTTTATTTTATTTTATTGGTAAAAATCACTTAGTGAAATGTTTCTTTTTCTTTCACTAAGTCACTATTTTTGTATTTTTCTCTCTTGAGTACAATTATAAGCACTATGATGAAGAACAAGCAATTGGAAAGCCTTCAAACTTTGGAATTTTAATTTTCACGCACTCTTTTAAATAGACCGAATGACTTCCTTAAATACTCCTCTACACCTTTCTAACCGTTAGCACTTTCTAGAAGATTTTCTTCCAATCAACCTGTTTGACAGAATCGATTAAGGAAATATTGTAACTATTTGAAGATTGAAGTGAAAATCCAATGATTCTGGTCGCCCATACAATTAAAATCTAGGTTTCCATAAGTTAATACTTCTCAAAAAGAAACTTGTCTTCGAAATTGATTTTTATCAATTTTGTTTTGTTTCCTTCCCTTCCACTGATAAAAGGAGAGAGCTTCTGAGGACGAGGCAGCAATGATAGGAAAGAGCTTGAGAGAGAGTGAGAGGCGTGAGCTTAGAGAGGTTTGTGCGGAGTTGTTAAATACTGTAGGTATTGGGTATAAAGTAGGGTTGGAAAACACTTGAGTGCATGAGTGATTGTAATCTTGTAATTCTCTAATTTATAGTGGATTATTTTGATAGCTCTCCTCGTGGACGTAAATTTCGACATTCGAATCGAACAATGTAAATTTCTAGTGTCCTTTTATCGTTCCCCGTTTTATTTCTGTCGATTTCTATAGCTCCCAACATAATTGCAAAATTTCGATCGACTTCTACTGCACCGCCGATTCTAACAATCACATCGCATGAACTAGCTTTGCTTTTCAAAACATTTTGACTACGTTCACATAACGATCGCTAGTAATTATAGTTAATGTATGTCTGAAAACATTGCGAGATCCTGTAATCAAAGAAAAATCATAGTTTCCAGTACATCATATTAATGCGTCTTGTAAGTCCCATAATCGGTGTTGTGAAAAATCGAAATTTTCTTGGTAAGTTATTATTGGCCATATCGAGCGTGGAAATAGTGCAGGGTGCGCATGCACGCGAGCGGCCGCAGAGATCATCTCTAATAAAGAGAGAGAAGAAGAAGAAGAAGAAGACAGCTTCCACATCGGTCCCCTGGGATTTAATTTTCGAACCCGGCCGCATTAAATACATGAGATGGTCCGAAAAAATTAGGTAATTCGTGACTCTGATGTGGGCCTCGTAGTTAGCGAATACGAAGAACGTGCAACAACGGCCATTTAATCGCAGGGGACAATGGACAGCCATTCATGCTTTTTTAGGGAAGAGAGAAAACGAGGGCGGAGGGTGGAGGGGTCCAATTCTACCCTGTTTTCGTTTACACCTGATGGTCATTATGAGTTGTTGACGTGCTGCATCGGTAGAGTGAAGAGCTTGGCTAGGACCGTTTGGGAAAACTTGAATTAAATGGAGTCCTCATTCAATGTTAGTACGATCGTTCCTGTTCAAAATGACAGTAGGAAAACACTACTTTTATTATTAAGAATAGGACCACAATTCCTGTTCAAAACACTTGGTACGAAAATATTACTTTGAAGATTAGGATTATGGACCGACATGTCGAGATTAAAATTGCTTGTGTGTACAAAGAATTTATCCCGATTGTTCCAATCACCACGTGTGTAGGTTCCATTTGTTTAAACATCTTGATGTGGCATTGTCGAATTGCTTCGTTAACATTTTCTCTGATTGCCACCCCTTCCATTTGGCCGAGTTAAAAGCTCCGAGGACGACCAAATGATGCCTGGTAACCTTTTTACTTGGTGCAAATCAGTGGTTCTTCACAGCGCAGCTCGCTTTCACATCGGGGTCTCATCTCTCTTGAACTAAGATCTGATTGGAAGTTGAGCCAGCTTAAATACGCGCCTACACCTACCATCATCATGGAGAAATTGAAGACGGTCAGTAGGGGTAAGTAGCATTTCCATATATGAACAGACTCTCCAAGAAGCCAAGAAGAACAGCACCACATGCCTCAGTTCATCGAGAGAGACATGGAAGAGGAAACTGAGGCCCTGGAGGAGATGGAGAGAGAGCTCGAGGAGATGAGGGAGTGTTACAGGAGCGGGAGGACGATGGAGGCCACTTGGAGGAAGTCACAGCTCAAAGGTTTGCTTCGACTCCTCAGGGAAAGAGAGGAGGAGATCTTCAGGGCCCTCCATCAGGACCTGGGCAAGCATCCTGCAGAGGCCTACAGGGATGAGGTGAACCTAGATTACATTGGCGGCACTTCCTTCTTAATGAGGGATTCATTCATGCACTGAATCTCCGAAATATGTAGGGCCTGAGGTGACTTAAACCTGAAATAACCTGCATGAATACGATCATCTTTTTTTCGTATGTCGCCGCGTGTGTTCGGTGCTAGTTGGCCAATTGAGTGGGACGGTCTCCTTGTCCCAAACATATAAGATAATCATCGAAGCTTAGGCACTGAGAGAAGTGCAAATTCAGCAGATAATTTGCACCCAAGATTTGAGTGAAGATGACGAACACGCTAGCATTTGATCAACGTAAAAATTTGGGATAAATTTATCAATGTTAATAATTTTTGGATGTGTGTGCTGCGGAAGCATGATTTTGGTATTAGTTATAATTTTTGGTTAGTGACGTGTGCAAGTGTATGATATAGTTTGTAGATGATGGATAATGATAGGATATTTTGAGAAGATTTATGGGACAAAGATAGTTTTATTAGCTTATAAAGTTGGGTATACAATAGTTGAAGGAGGTGTTGGTGAGGGAGCTACATAATGTGGTTTTTATGGTTAGCTCCCACAAAATATGAAGCACTTGCTCCTTTATATAAGTTGCTAAAGAAGATTCTGGACTTCTCTTGAATGCTGTCCATGTAGGCTTCTCTAGCTTGTTCTAGGATTTCTTGCTTGCTTGCATTCCCACGTGAATCTTCTAGATTTAGATAGCAACCTCCATTCTCAACAATTCTAGAAGGTTCTCACCTTCGTGATTAAGTTAGTAGTTTCTAGATAGTTTTAGAAAATAGATCACAATTTCCAACAATCGGTAATCACATAGTGTTCACTTAAAGATGTGACAAAGTGGATATTTAGGGTCCGTTCGTTTCGGGAAAATGAGCCATTTCGGAAAATATTTTCAGTAATTTTCCAGGAAAATGACAATATTTTTTAGTGTTTGGCTAAAACTTGAAGATGTTTCAGAAAAAATTTTCCGGTGTTGGATAAGGAAAATATTTTCCACTCACCAGATTGGTGAGCGCGAGCGTCAAGCTCAAGGCTTGCCAGATCGACG
Organism: Eucalyptus sp. ANBG9806169; assembly: GCA_014182395.1. NCBI lineage: Eukaryota > Viridiplantae > Streptophyta > Magnoliopsida > Myrtales > Myrtaceae > Eucalyptus > Eucalyptus sp. ANBG9806169. The sequence goes on from CM024582.1 coordinate 10,449,943, forward strand.
AGCGCGAGTTTGAGATCTGTCGCGACCTCTTTTTTTTTTCGGCGCCTGATCGGGGCGGGCGCCTGGCGGAGGCTAATGGCTCGACTAGGTTAATTAAGCCTGGACTCTCCCAAGTCCACCAATTTACGACTTTAATGGTCAAAGTTTTTAACCTTTGTAAGTTAATTTTTAAAACGGAGTCGCCACTAATCAATTTGGGGTGGGTTGATTAGAAACCCATGCGAAATATTGGGAGATATATTCGCTCCCGCGCAACCGAGAGAAATTAGGATCGGGGACTTGATTACACTAATTAATCACTAATGCCCTTTCGGTACCTAACTTTGTTTAAACCTTGAAGTTTTTGGATGTTTTAGGGATTTTCCACGCATTTTTTGGAAAAAAAAAAAAAACATTTTTAGGGTCCTTTTCTATTTTTGGACATAAAAAGGACTTTTGGATTTTTTTTTTTTCGGATTTTTAGAAAATATAAGTCTTTTTGGCCTTTTTGGGTTTTTGGCATTTTTTTTGGAAAATATGAAATATTTTTGATTTTTGATTTTTCTTTGTGATTTTTTTTTTCGGAAAATAAAATATTTTTTTTTTCGGAAAATAAAGTTTTTATTTTTTTCTTGATTTTTCTCGAAAATAAAATATATTTTTATATTTTTTAATATTTTCTATATTTTTCTGGTTTTTTTTTTTTTAATTAAAATATTTTTTAATATTTTTCGAAAATAATATATATTTTTGATTTTTTTGGAAAAGAAATTATTTATTTATTTAAAATATTATTTAAATTAAAATAAAAGCCGAACGCAGGCGGGCCCGACTCGGATTTTTTTTTTTTGCCTTTTTTATTTTTTATTTTATTTTGAAACTTTTGGGAGGGGGAACCAAAGAAACCCTACCCGGTTCCCCGACCCGGTCCGACCCAACGACCGGAAAAGTCGGGAACCCTAGGGTTCCCGATTCGTGGCGCCGAGGAGGAGGATGCGGATCGACGCGGCGGCAACGGCGGTGACGGCAGTGACGGAGGGGGATGGCGACGGCGACGGCGACGGCTGTGGCGAGGTGGTGGCGGTGAGCGGTGGCGACGGCGAGCGGAGACGCGCAAAGCCTCTCTCTCTCTCTCTCTCTCTCTCTCTCTCTTCCTTCCTCCGGCGAAGCCGGATCATGGCCGTTCGACCTCGGACCTCCCCCGAAGTCTCTCGGTGGGTTGTCCGAGGTTGGCAAGCCCTGATCCGGCTCTCCCTCTCTCTCGATCCGTGCTCTTCACCATCGACGTCGGGGGCTATTTATAGGCCGAGGGGCGGCCGGTCGACGGAGCTCAACCGGTGGCTGCCGCGACTCTCGCCGGCCGAACCGGCATCCCATTCGACGCCGCCTACCCCCAACACGTCCCATCGTCGTCCGTGCCGCTCCACGTGCGTTGTTGTTCATTCCGCTTGCTCGGCGTCGCGCCTCCGGCGTGTGCTGCAAAGGAAGAAGGAGACTCGACCGGGCCGGGCTGAGGTGGAAGTGGGCCGAGGAGGCCCGAGGGAGGGGGTTTCTGCTTTTTTTTGTTTTCATTTTTGTTTATTTATTATTTATTATTTATTATTCGAAAACTTAATTAATAAAATAAAACATAAACAAAATTAAGGCGTCAACAAGATCGACAAGCTTGAGGTTCACTTGGTTTGACGACCGGCCAAGAAAAGAAAAAGATGGGAAACAAAAACAAAAAAAGAAAAGAAAAAGAAAAATAAATCAAATTAAAAAAAGAAAACAAAAATAAAAAATAATTCAAATGAAAAAAAAAGAAAAGAAAGAAAAATAAAGGGGATGAGGAAGTTAGGATTTGTAGAGGTGTGAAATAAGAGAGATCAAGTGAGAAAAATGTTTTCCACTTTTGAAAAATATTTTCCCTACTTTAGAAAACTTTTTTTTTTTTTTTTTTGATGGAAAACATTTTCCTCAAGAATTCATTTTCCGAACGTTTGCCCGAAAATTATTTTTCGCGAAACGAACGGACCCTTAAAGTAGCCTAAACTGAAATATTCTCAACTATAATCAAGACAAATTACCGAACGACAACGGTGACAGGTTCTTTTAGTGTATCATCTGGGTTTATGGAACAAAACTTGGAAACGGGACCCTTAGCGGGCCTAATGTAGTGTCATTGCATCTAACAGCTTGAGTTTTTGGTGGAGATTATGTGTATCGTTTGCAAACAATTGTCTACGCCCCCTCGACATTTTTTAGGGTTTCTCTTCGTGGCTTTGCATTTATGGAGTTCGTCCTTAGAGGCGTCCTTATGTTCACCGACGTTTTGAGGAATGACCATTCATTTACGGTTACATCTGCAGATAGGAAGCTTGATAAAGTCTCTGAACTATGCATTGGACAGCTTGAAACGATGGATGTCTGGCAATAAGGTGAGGGCTTGCACTTTTTTGCTCACGATGAATGCTGAGTGTGCACTTGGAGAGCGTTCCTTGTAACATTCACAGAACGAAACATGTCGCAAGTTATATATGGTGATAACTGATAGTCTCGAACAGCTGATCCTAGCAATCCGACGGGCTCCGAGGTTCCTCTTGAATTACATCGACAAAATCAAACCAATATGCCTATTATTATACTGCAGATCATACAACATGATAACATTCTCTTAAGATTTTGTATATGATTGATAGGCTAAACTGCCAAGAATCGCATTACTCACTAGTGCGAAGATTCTTCCCGAGCCTCTTGGTCTAGTGCTGGTAATCTCATCCTGGAACTTTCCAATCGGTGAGGATAGTAGTTTTTGGAAGGTTAACTCATGAAGGCTGATTAATTTTTGGCTGGGTGATATGTCGCGGTTATCGATCAGTCTCGGTTCCTGATGATATTTGGCCATATGTTTATGCATATAGGACTATCCTTGGAACCGCTCATAGGAGCGCTAGCTGCAGGCAATGCCGTGGTTTTGAAACCTTCAGAGTTGGCTCCGGAATGCTCCTCTTCTAGCCAATGCTATTCCTCATTATTTAGACGACAAAGCTGTGAAAGTTGTTCAAGGTGGTCCTGGCATCGGAGAACGACTTCTGCATCAAAGATGGGACAAAATATTCTTCACAGGTTCAAAACACCCTTGTTTGAAGAATCTCTCCTCCAATATTCATGTTTGACTGAAAGCCGTCCTATGGATGGTTTAGCATTTTTGGTTTCTGAAATTCGTAGGGAGTGTCCGGATAGGACGGAAAGTCATAGCGGCAGCAGCGGAGCATCTAACGCCCGTTACTCTGGAGCTTGGTGGAAAATGCCCTGCCGTGATAGACACTCTCTCCAGCTCTTTCGACAGAAAGGTAATTTTGCTTTTCTTGATTCCAGAATGACCTGGCAAGTTATCTCTTTCGGTTCCTTTTGTCCTATTAATTATCAGGTGGCTGTGCAACGAGTTCTTGGGGCGAAATTTAGTTTCACAGCGGGACAAGTATGCATTGGAGTGGACTATGTCCTAGTGGAGAAGAAATTCAGTTCCGCTTTGGTATGATGCTGCTGATGATTTGTTATTTCCTTCTTAGGTGTTTGATGTTTTATTTGCTTGGCGATACTGATGTTATCTTCCTTGCATTCTTTCCTGTTCTATTCAGGTCGAATTGATGAAGGTGGTGATGAAGAAGATGTTTGGAGAAAATCCAAGGGAGTCGCGAAGTGTTGCGAGAATCGTGAATAAGCATCATTTCTTAAGATTGCGGAGCCTTTTACTCGATCCTCTGGTCAAATCTTCTATCGTCTACGGGGGATCAATGGATGAAGAGAGCCTGTAAGCCGTCTCTTCCACATCGCCTTTCCTGCTCCAACTCGGACTCTCAGTTAGGCTTTGAATGAAGAAACTGTGTGATTAACGATGCTATCTAAGTACAGGGAAAATTCGACCCCAAATAAAAAGTACGAGGAAAAATTTGTCTACAAATGATCAATTTCGAGTGCAGTGATTATCTAAGTACATATGCAGGTTCATTGAGCCGACGATCTTGATGGATCCTCCACTTCAAGCGGCAATCATGATGGATGAAATCTTCGGCCCATTACTTCCCATCGTAACCGTGAGATGCGTAAAACCCGAAAAAGAAATTCATCAATTTGTTTTATGCCATTTCTTCAAAAATCAAGTGGTCGTCGAGCAATCAGTGGCCAGCTGAATACCAATGCTGGTGCAATCTGGTATGACGTTATTTTGTTTTGACAGCTGAACAAGATAGAAGACAGCATCGAGTTCATAAACTCAAGGCCTAAGCCGTTAGCCATCTATGTCTTCACTAAAGACGAGCCGCTGAGGAGGAGCATGGTATCGAAGACATCGTCTGGGAGCATCGTATTCAACGATGCAATCATTCAGGTTTACCTCCAATCCTATATAACATCTACAAATAGCTAAGCTACCGGTGCATTTTTGTCGGTCTTTAAAGAGCAAATCAAGCATCTTTTGCTGGGGCTTGTAGTTGTCTACGTTAATGTTTCTCAGTAACGTTCTTAGAAATGTTAACGAAGAGACTTTTTCGTTCGATCTTCGTATATGTCAGTATCTAGCCGATACTCTCCCATTCGGTGGAATTGGTGAGAGCGGGATGGGCAGATATCACGGGAAGTTCTCCTTCGACACCTTCAGCCACCAAAAAGCAGTGGTGAGAAGAAGCTTCCTCGTCGACTTCTGGTTCAGATTCCCGCCTTGGAACGATCACAAGCTGCAGCTCTTCCGGTCGTCATATCACTATGACTACCTCGGTATCATTTTGACCGTGCTGGGCCTGAAGAGGACGAAGAGAGCCTCGAAAGGCATCTAGACGTCTAACCGAGCCTGCCTGCCATGTCCTATGAAGCATCCTCGTTAATCTAAAGAAGATATAATTCCATATATGGCATCAACTGGCTGCGTTTGCAAAGCTTCCGGCGTCCGTCACTCCCGTATCTTTCACTGAATATGTATGGTGCGACCTTCTACCACTTGAGAATTATGAAGAGATTGCTTTATACATGCGCGAGGAAGAGGGTTGCTTTGTCATAGATTCGAGCTTTCTTTAGAAGATCATTTCACGTACCAAACTCCTGCCGTCTCAAAGATCACGAACCAGATCCTCTAGTTCCGAGTTCATGTACTATTCCACATTGCGAAAGCACGTGTTCATTGAGTTTAGCAATACATCGACACCTCCGATCTGGTTCAATGCAGGAATCGTAAGTCTCCATGTCAGTCCTTGCGCTCGGACTTCGATTCTACCGTACCTAGTAACTCTCAGTCGGAAACGGAGACATTCGTTTGAACCTGAGCCTAGGAACCCTCATCAGGAAAATCAGTAACCAGTGATGTTGTTGGAAAATATTATATGACATGAAAATAATTATACTTATTGGAAATACATTGAAAAATTAGAAGATAAAAATAATGTTAGAGGTGCGCAAGCACTGTTCTTAAGATAAGTTCGCCCTTCCAAGTATGAAACTCGATGTATAAGGCTTCAACAACTATCCTCCCAAGATACAATAGACCTTATTCTATATTTTGTACTGAATATTAGAAGCAACGGAATAATCTTATGTATATAACCAAACAAAGAAATGATAGATACGTAATGGGATAGGAAAAGAGAAATATAAATATTTTGGTTTTGATATATTGATATAGGTAAAAGAAAAAGAGAGCCATTAAGAAACAGTTGTGAATAAATCGATAATTGAAGTAGAAAATAACCATTGTATAGCCATTATAACATAATGAAGAGTTTGTGTAGAAATAAATTAAATGTTAAAAAGCTATTATATGACTGTTATATAGTCGTTATACGGTCGTTACATGACTGCTAAATAGCAGTTATAAAATGTTACAAAATTATATTAATGGCTAACAAAAATTGTTGTAATTTGATAACGGTAAAAAATTGTTACAAAAATTAGTAGCTTACAATTTTTCGAAAATACCAAAATATCCAACAATCCCCCACATATCTGAAAAAAAAAAATTGAAAAGAAAAAATAGAATAATGGTGGGTTATTGGAGAGTAATGCATTGGAATTGGTACTTGTTAGGTTATGAACTAGTTCTAGAAAGAATGAAATATAATTTACGAAATTATTTGTGAAATTTGAAACTTCTATGAATTAATAATTCTTTTTGTGAATTATAATTTTCGCTAATCACATAACACTCCTACAAACTTTGCTATTCAATGCGGTTTTGCGCTAATAGGCCATGTTCTTGCTTGGTTTATGCTCTAGAGATTATCGCCAATAATTCTCATAGGCTCCACACTTATATTGGTGATTCCATCAAGTGTATTTTGCAGTTTATTACACCATCAATAATGTCTATGAAATTTCATTAATAGCCTAGCTTAACCATTTTTCCTTTTGCAATTTTGCACTAGTGTCACCTTAGTAGGGACATAATTTTATTTTTTTAAATAGTGCATTAGATCAACAAATATTTTGTTATTATCCATATGAACCTAATTCATGGGACCGCCAATGACATAAATTGGGTTATCATCACTGTTGAATTTCTTCAATTGGCTTGTCCAATTCCCCTCGATGCATAGTTAGAGGATTGGTCAAAATCACTTCTGACTTAACATAGTTGATCGATATAATTCTTTTTTTTAAGGAATTTTTTTATCACATCACGTCTCAACCGAACGTCTCTCTTTTTACCATTGAAAGTTTTATTCTTTGCAATGGCTATTGCCTTTTGGCAATCACAATGTCTACACATAGGTGTTGTTTTAACATACCCTAAGGAATTTCTCAACTACTCAACCTCCATTTTAATATGAGTTAGAGAAAATTTTACTCTTCCTAAGAACTTGAGTAGTTCTTCAATCACCAAGATAAATATTTTCTTTTCCTTCCTTACTAGAGAGTAGGAGGATAAAGCACTGTGTTTTTAACGTAAATGCTTTGTAGCACTTGAGTCTACTTTCACTTCTTTTGGCTTGGTAAATGAATACAATAATTATGTCGTCAAAATCATTATCTTCAACCAAGTCAATTTTTGGTTTAGCAAGATTGTCATTTCCCCTACAATTTCATTTGACTGTTTTTTATGTTATGACACCTCCACAAGGTAGTCATCTATTCATTTGTGGATTTTGTCTCATATGAATTCGAGATCTACTAAACATCACCATATTCTTCTAATACAATGGAAAATCCACCATGTAAATTACCATAATTATATTATAGCAAGGCATCCCAAAGAGTGGGAAACATATAGGCTTTAGCTAGGCTTCCATGTCATATTGTCATGTTACAAATTAATCTCAATGAATGAGCCATCCCTAACCATGGGAATATCAATCCGAAGAGCAGAATAGCTCATAGCTAGAGCCCGTATCATATACAAACACTCGCCATGTCATAACAAGTGATATTAAATGTATTGACTATCAAACATCAACTATGTTCATGTTAAAAAATGAAACAATGCCAATAAAATAAATGAGAGGCTGAATATTTTTGTCCTCGATAAATATCTGATAAAGAGCAGTTAATGATCTCTGCAGTAAATATCATTGTGCATAGGCTTCGTAAGAATGCTTACTTTTCTAGTAACCAAAGAGGGCAGTCAATTTACCCACCATGACCAAAAGCATCAATATATCATAGACGCTAACACCAAAGCACTAGAGATGTAGAAATTAAATTGTCCAGGTTTAATTACCCAAAAAAAAAAAAAAACAGGTTGCCCGAGCATATCTCACAACATTGCCACTTAATAAAAAAAAGTGAAGGAGAAAAGAAAAGGAAACTCGAAACTAAGGCGTCGCCGATGGATCAAAACTCGAGAGCCGGGGGAGCAGAGGAGGCGATTTGCCACGAATGCCGTGCACTTCAAGGAGCAGTGAGGGTTAACAAGATTATATTAAGTACACAAATCCGATCGATAGTACAGCAGCTACCGCAACTCGTGGATCGAATCGGGTTTTGGCCTAAAAAAATATTGGCTGGCTGATCGAATTGCCAATCATATTCTTGGTCAGTCTTTAAACAGGTCCTGTGTCGGGAACGCTAGCAAATGGCGTTCAAGACATGGGGGAAATCGAGAAATTTGCTAATAGTAGGACCAACAATAGAGGTAATCGGTTCCTGAATAGTTTAGTTTTCACCCAAAAATAGGGAATTGGATCACTAGGATCAATTCTCTGGTGGGCCAATGAAACCGATCCCGTGTTTTTTCTTTTACTGGACCGTATGGGATTCAATTGAGTAATTTTCTCTGCACAAGAGGTCCCATTGCAATTGGGCAAACCATGTAGTTTTCAATTTAGCCCCTCAATATAAAGTCCAATAGAGCCTTGTTTCCGTTGACTGATCAATGCTATATTACTAAACTAACATTCATTAAATAAATATTTTGAAAAGGAGTTCATGCATGTATGCATATTAACAAGATAGAGCAAAAGGTTAAAAAAATAACTAAATTAGTAAACATTCAAAGATATCACTACCGTCTTGGAGTCTTGATGGTTTTTAGTTTTTTTTTTAACTTTGATGGATTTTCAAAATATATATTAAAAAAATAGTCAGTTTGATTTGGACAGTTCTAATGGGTGGTTCTACATATAGAATCGGAAACTAGATTGAAAATCATCACTTATAATTATTTGGAATTGGGAATTGGATCGGTGCTCCCGAAAACTACCTAGAACCGACTCGTTTGATTTGACTAGGAAGTTTTCGATTCAAGCAATTCCTTTTTGCTCACTCTTTACCAGAAGAGAATGTTGGTAATCATTTCATATTAAATAAATAAAAAACCAAGAGAAGAAAAAGACGATGTAGAATTTGTCTTTTAAATTAATTTAGGATAATGATATTAATAGTTCATGAACTTTAGTCCAATGCGCGTTGCGGTTTCAAACTTTTAATTTGTTCAATGTGACTGCTGAACTTTCGATACATTCAATTTAGTCCATGAATTTTATGAAAATGATTTAAGTTCATAAACAACATTGAACATTTTCTTGTAATGCAAAGACTAAATTCGGCATATACCAAAAGCACATGAACTATATCAAATAATCCAAAAATTAGGGACGATATTGCAAAATGAGTTAATGTTCATAGATCGTATTGAACAATTTAAAAGTTCATGAATAATATTATACAGTTAGCTAAAGTTCATAAATTACTTATATCATTTTTCCAATCAGCTTTCATGGTGGGCCATGAGCGCGCAATTGTGTCCTTCATCAGTCATTTTGTTCGTAAATTCGATAATCGTTTTTAAATTTTAATGCAGAAGCCACGGCAGCAGCGGCAGCAGCATAATAAACTCGTGAGTAGTCAAAAAGCAGAAAACGTCACGATTCGGGCCAACGGTCAAATGGCGTTTAAAAGGTCCTCGCTTTGCGAGGGAACTTTTCCCGCCATCTCTATACCGTCATCTCTCTCTCTCTCTCTCTCTCTCTCTCTCTTAGAGACGCTTCAAAACCCTAAATCGCCATTGCTCCCTGGCAAATCCATGGCAGAAACCCCGAAGAGGATCCAGACGCCCCGAAAGCAAAAGCAGTCGCCCTCCAAGCTCCATCACCAGCCCGCCTCTGCGTCGCCGATCTCTTTCGCGCCCCGCACCCCGCGGACCGCGACCCCTCTCCGCCGATCCGCGCGGCTAACGCCCCTCTCTCCGGACAATGGAGCGGCGCCGTCGAAATCTATTGGCTTCGCCGACGAATCGGTCCCGAGTCCGGGTAAAAGGCCCAGACATGCGAGGAGCGCCGGGCCGGCAACGCCCTCTAAGGTCGGGCTCGACAAGCCGGGCAGGAAGTCGCGGCAGAGAGCCGAGAATGAAGGGAACGGGATCTCATTTGCTCCGGCATCGCCGAATCGATCTGAGATTAAGAAGAGGAGAACGAGCGAAAGTGACTCCAAAATGGTTACCAGAGCTAGGACTTTGAGTGCCTCGGACGGCAAGAAGAAGAAGAAGGAGAAGGCTGACGCGGTGCCGAAGAAGAGGGTGTATTATAGGAAAGTGGTGTACGATGGAGGCGAGTTCGAGGTGCGGGATGACGTCTATGTGAAGAGGAGAGAGGACGCGAGCTCTGAAGATGAAGACCCGGAGGTCGAGGAGTGTAGGATTTGTTTCAAAGCAGGGAGGTCTGTTATGATCGAGTGCGACGTTTGTTTGGGCGGATTTCACTTGAAATGTTTGACCCCGCCGCTGAAGGAGGTTCCTGAAGGGGATTGGAATTGCGGCTTCTGTGAGGCCGGAAAGTGGGCAAGGAAGTTGAGTTGCCAAAGCCGCCTGAGGGGAAGAGATTGGTGAGAACCGCAAAGGAAAAGCTTCTTTCTAGTGATTTATGGGCCGCTCACATTGAAAGGTATGGTAGTTCTGCTCATATGAATACTATGGTAGCTATCGTGTTCTCTGAGTAGTTATGAAGTCCGCTGATGTGCAGCTTATGGAAAGAAGTGAATGGAACTTACTGGTGTCGGGTGAGGTGGTACATCATTCCTGAGGAGACTGCCGCTGGGAGGCAGCCTCACAACCTTACGAGGGAGATATATCGAACGAATGATTTTGCAGATATCGAGGTAGGGTATTACACTGCACTAGCTTAATTTTCTCTTACAGTGGGCTTTGATTTGCATGTGTTAGAAACAATTAGCATAAGAGCTTTTACTTTGCCTTGTGGTAGTAATTGAGAAGTTATCGAGCTTAGCTGTTACATTAGCCTTTTCAACTTTCCCCAAGCTATTTGTCTGCTTAAAATTCACAACCAGCACATATCTCCAGTTATGTGAAGCAGCCTGATACATGGCTTTTGCACAAGCTTGTGGAGAATCTTTGTCTGAACTGTTCAATTGGACAATTTATTGGGAGTCTTTGCATTTACTTTAGCCAACCAAGACAGGACACCACACGTTGACCACTTTGAGTGAAAGTTATCATAAAAGCTTCAACTGCTCTTACTTATGGCATTGTCTATATAGTGAAATGCCTGTTGATAAAAAGAAGCAAAACCCAAAACTCTGGGCCATGAGCATACACAAGCATAGTAACCCTGTAACCCTGGTACGTCTTAATTTGGGAAGACCACTGATGCCTGTCTCCATCAGCATAGATTCTTTATAGAAAGCTCTGTCCGGTGACGACAATGTTGATTATTTAGTGTCTGATAAGGCAAGGGGGAGTATCTCATAATGGAAAAATGACGACCATCCTTCAGGTTAATCTGTTGTATGGGAAAAAAAAAGGTTGATGCATTACTATATCTCTCTTCTGGCTAATACTGCAAGAAGTTGTTGAGGATAAATTTATCCATTACTTTAGTCTAAACTGAGCTTTTGCCTCAATCAGTCATACTGGACAACCATGACCAGTAGTTGGCTATAAGCTATTTGGATTGTTTGAATCAGTGAGTGGATATTAAGTAGTTATTACATATTGTTTGATGCCCATATATTCTTCCTTAACTGTGGATGTGATTGGTTAAACAATCACATACTTCTTGTCAAAGATCTCATCTTCCACTCTCCACTGCATGACTTGTAGATGGAATCCATTCTCAGGCTGTGCTTTGTCATGAACCCTAAGGAATACGCCAAAGCCAACAATCGGGAGATGATGTTTTTCTTTGTGAATATGAATATGACGTCCATTGGCACAGTTTCAAGCGTCTTGCTGAGTTTGACAAGGAAGAAGAGGTTTGCAACTGAACATATGTGCTGCAATGTTTGGCTTTTGTTCTTCAAACTTGAGCAGGAAAGAAATTTGAGTTCACAATTTTGTTGCACAGGATGGTGTGGAAGATGACAATGATGAAGATTGGATTTCTCGCGATGAAGCAGACTCCGGAACTGATGAAGACATGGATTATGAAGAAGAGCGTGTGAAAAACCTGCAATCAAGATCATCAATAACTCATGAATGTGCTGCGGTACGAATGAAACTGTTTATTTTATTTTTCTGTTCCTTTCCTTTAAATGGCTTTTCTTCAAATCGGTCCTTGATTATTTTATACAGAACTCACATAGGGGCCAGTTCTTTGGACTGCAAAAGATAGGGACAAAGAGAATTCCAGAGCATGTCAGATGCCACAAGAAAACTGATCTGGAAAGAGCCAAGGCAATGCTTTTATTGGCAACACTTCCTAAAAGCTTACCTTGCCGAAATAAGTAAGCATGTCTACTTGTTTAAATGTTGGTATCATCTGGCTAGCTCTATGCTTCATGAGACATTTTTTATTTTTTGGTAGAGAAATGGAGGAAATAACAGCTTTTATAAAGGGGGCATTATGTCAAGACCAATGTCTCGGGCGTTGCCTATACACACATGGTGTTCCTGGAACCGGCAAGGTATACTTTTCACCTGAATTAGCTATAAAATGTTATCTTAGTTCCTTTGTAGCTGAATATCACTTGATATCTTATTAACTTTAAGCTTTAGACAATGACGGTACTTTCAGTAATGAGAAACCTGAGGTCTGAAGTTGATGCTGGAAGGATCAGACCATATTCTTTTGTGGATATTAATGGTCTTAAGTTGGCATCTCCGGAGAACATATACAAGGTATTTAAGAATATTGACTTGCAAATTTGGTATTTATACTTCTTTTGTGCCTTTTGATGTGATGCAACATTCTTTTAGGTTATTTATGAAGCATTGACTGGACATAGAGTTAGCTGGAAGAAGGCTCTCCAGCTGCTTAATGAGCGATTTTCAGATGGAAAGTATATTGGCAGAGATGACGACCGACCTTGTGTCCTACTAATTGATGAACTTGACCTTCTTCTAACCAGAAATCAATCGGTACTTGCTTTTGGTCCTATCCAAATGACATAAAATTAGCATTGCATCTGGCACAGCACCTGAAGCGAATGCTTTGCTTTTTTCTTACTCCCTTTTTTTTTTCCCAGTTTTGTTAAACTTCTTTATTAGGTCATCAATGTGGTTAACCTTCCATTGTTGCAGGTTCTCTACAACATTCTTGATTGGCCTACAAAGCCACATTCCAAGTTGATTGTGATTGGTATGTCTTGTTCTTTTACAGGGGGTTGTAAGGACAATAAAGAGAGGAAGAAACTAATGTATTATTCCTCTTTGTGTAAATATTTAGGCATAGCAAATACAATGGATCTGCCAGAGAAGTTACTTCCCCGTATCTCTAGTCGCATGGGTATTCAGAGACTTTGCTTTGGTCCGTACAATTATCAGCAGCTTCAGGAAATCATTTTAACGCGACTCAGAGGAATTGATGCATTTGAAAAGCAAGCTATAGAATTTGCTTCTCGAAAGGTCTCATCCTTGATTCTTTTGTTTTTTCCTATATTGTGATATGGGCTTTGACATTTCCCTATCAATTGAATTTCTGGAGGCCATCAGCATATTTGTTTTAAAGGTTTTCCTTACTATTCTCTCACGCTACCCTCAGTTTGACTTTGGATGATTTACATATTTAACAGGTAGCAGCCATTTCAGGGGATGCACGGCGTGCACTAGAGATATGCAGACGAGCAGCAGAAATTGCTGATTACCGTATAAAGAAAGCTCTCAAGACTGCTCCTGCAGCTGGTAATCTTTTTTCTGCTGACTTAATAACCTCAATGTAGAACTTCTAGTGAGCAGTACACTTAACCACTTCTGTGTTCCCAATCCATTGTGTCCTTACAAACATCTAGGTGTATACATGCTCAGATGAGTTGGAAAGCAATCTAAGATCATTTATTTATGAATCTGACTTGACTGAGAAGCTTTCCGCCAAACTAGATCATCTTTAGCGTCATTCCAAGTCACTCGATATGAGGAGGGGTGTGCGTGTATGCTTCACTGCTTTGTTTAAAATTGATCAAAACAAAAAGGAATATAAACAGGGGCTGACTAGATTTTGCTATACATCAATGATGAGAAAATTCAACAGATGATCTCTCTGCACCACCATCACAAGCCTAGAGATAGGTGACAAAATTTTAGGTCATTGTTAAGGATTATGGGAGTGACAAAATCTGTTTGATTGTTTTGATGGGGATGTCATGGCTATCTGTACTACTTGTGGTCCTGAAGGCTCACTCTATTTGATGTACACGTGTGTATATATTGGTAAATGTGCATCTGTTAGCATAAACTTACAATCGCAATAAACAAATGATGTAATTTTCTCCATTTTACAGGGAAAGCTCTTGTTGGGATGTCAGAGGTTGAAGCAGCCATCAAGGAAATGTTTCAGGCACCTCACATCCAGGTGTGTTGAAACATATTCATAACTTGTCATCAGTTACTGCTCACTGATATATTGGTTTTGTTTCTGCAACACATAACACCACATGCTTTGTATTTACGAATTTATTGGGCCATATACTGCGTCATACATAGTTGGCAGGCGCATCATACGCAAAAAGTGTATAGCACCCAAGATAGGGGAAGACTCGCAAGCTATGTGAAGGGGAATGTCAATACTTAAAAGGATGGTTTCAGCTAATGTTTCAAGTTGATGCAAAAGTTTTGGCTTCAGAAAATAGGCTAATATTTTGCTGAAGAAACAGCTAGTTTACAGCTGCAGTTAGGTGGTATAAGTGAAAAGAGTTGATTGCATTGTTTATGTCTTCTAGATGGTGCTCAGATGTGATTCCTTCTAGTAGAGTACTACTTCACTCAATACAGGTGGCTTTCTCCTTATTTATATTTAAGTTTGGCAGGATATGCAGGAAGCTGCAATATGTTAGAACTTTTTTATGAAACTTCTGATGTAGCTTTACTCTTTTGACTTTGCCAGGTCATAAAAAGTTCCTCCAAACTCGGAAAGATCTTCCTGACAGCCATGGTACATGAGCTATACAAAACAGGCCTTGGAGAAACCACTTTCGAGAAGGTCATCTTTTAAACTTATCTTGTTTGGTGCGTGACATAAAGAGATTACTGGGAAATTGCCAGTAAAATTCTAGGACCTTCTATATAGGCTTGTACTTATTGTCATATTCTAAGAAAAATGACCTATTGAAATAATGAAATGTGAAAAGTACATGTAAAACTAAGAAAAGATAATAAAAGAAAGAAATGGACCATGTCATCTTGATGACTAATAACATTGCTAAAAGTTCAGAAGAGTTTTTCACATTGTGAATGCTGATGTGTATTTGTAGGACATTATTATCAGGTTATTATCTCATGGTTATTCTTGATACCTTGCGCTAGTGTATTATTCTATTTCTTCTTTTAGGCATTTGACGCTGCCCTTCTCTATAATGCAGTTGGCAACGTCCGTCTCATGTCTCTGTGCAAGCAATGGAGAAGCTTTTCCTGGATGGGACACACTCTTAAGAGTGGGGTAAGCTCTCTCTACTATATTCTTCTCTCGCTATATAATGAACAAGGAAACCATCTATGAAGTTTTACCGCAGGACTATATATTTAGGCATATGCTTAGGGCTTAAGGGGTTGGAAGGTTTTTGAGCTATTTCAGACCCATGAAAGGCTTGCAATTTCTGTTTCTGTCAATAACACGATGCTCACTTGTGATTTGCATATGATATTAGCAGCATTAATGTGAAGTATTTGCTGTAAGCTTCTACTTAAAGGATTTGTGAAGTAGTATGGCAAATGAATTTAATGAGATGGATACTTATGTAGTGACGTCTTTCATTAAGTGTGCACTACATTGCATAGTACTTCTCGTTGTGCCGCATAATATGCTCTTTTTTTTTTCCCTTTTTGGAAGCTAGCTTAATGATACATACTAGGACCACAATATAAAATATTTTTGGCATTGAGCTTGTTTTATGTCAATTTGCCAATACCCTGAAAAAGAAAAAAAGCTGAAGGAATGGTATAAATAATTACAGCTGAAAATTTGTGTTAATTTGTCATTATTGTACTTGAAATTCATGTTAGCATTACCTATTATAAAATGTATTTTATAAGCCAAATGATTGACTGATAACAAGACGTGTTCATTCATATCGATATATGGGATTATGTATATTGCATCTTGTCATACTCGAGTTTTCCTTGTGATTAGTGTTTTGCCTCATATCTCGTAAATTTACTGTGATCAATGTTGTGAACTCTAAAATGGTTACCTATGTGCAAAAGGACATAATGGGCCTCTAAATGAGGGTCGGTAGAAGGCATGACAATGGATAAGAAAAGATACTGAGATGCTGCATTGACATTAAATTTATTTTCAAGCTAAAGAAATCAGCTCAGCTTTGACATTCCTATCATGTTTCCTCCGTGGCAGCTGTATGCTGGGTGAATGCCGGATCATCTTATGTGAGCCTGGTTCTAAGCACAGGTTACAGAAGTTGCAGCTGAATTTTCCAAGGTCAGTTCTCACTTCTCGAAAAGCAGTCAGCTACAACCTTCATAAGGCATTCAAGCTATGACATCCCTGTTCCTTGATATTTCCCTCTGACGATATGGATTGCTCCATGAATATTTTATCTTCGATCTTAGCCCATACATGCTTGGACATGGCTTAGAATGAAATGATTGTTGTTTTGTTCCACAAAAAAGATAGTAACGATACAGTAATTCTAGGCTGTAATTCTTCTGTTACATTAGAATTTTGCGAGAGCATATTAGAATGAGTTACTTTACACAAACTGTAGCTCAAAGCACAAATTGCATCTACACTATGATGCTAGATGGTTGGCTTAATTTCCTTAAAAAAAAAAAAAAATTTTAGGCTTTGTTTGTTTAATGGAAAATGAATGAAATTTTTTCTTAAAAATAATCCCTTATAACGCTTGAAATAATAAGTTAATGAAAATGTTTTCATTATTGACAACGATTTGTATCTCAACATTTTTGTAAGCAATAAAAATTCTCTTTCCTTGGTTTTTTTTTATAAGCAATTATTTTTAGAAAATTATTTTTCTAAATTATTAATTTTTATTTAAACTAATGGACCATTAAATCCAATCTCAATTTTGCCTCGAAATTGTCTAAAAAAATCACAAACTTTCATTTTAGTCCCAAATATGTCTCAATTAACCCTATTAAGTGGCTGTTGTTGCTTTCAAGGGTGTTGATAAAGATGCAGGTTTGATAATGAACCTTTAAGTGGCCTTGATGTTGATAATTTTGAAGAAACCAGTGGCAATTTTTGGATGATGGTTTAATGTGACAAATTTGGGACCAGAGTGAAAGTTGGTGATTTTGTTTTAGACAAAAAAAAAAAAAAAACGTAGGGTAGGTTAAAACAAAAAAAAAAAGGGGTAGGGTAGAATTATAACTGGACTGGGTGTTATTTAGGGAATTAGGCCCAGATGGTTTTCCAAACTTTTGACCGGAAAGTTTACCGCATGAGCAATAGAGTGATCCTCGTGAGAACTTTCTTCTTCATGGACCTACTTTTTTCCAACCTTAGACCTTCAACTGGTACAGGCTACCTATGATTTAACCCAAGCCTCACTTACAGTGTGAACTACAAAAGGTCTTCATTTGTATTACAAAACAAATCATAGTCTGGGCAGTTGGCTTCGTACAAATGAAATTAGTTGAAGCTTTGAGACTCGACGCACCGCCCACTACCACTAACAATGCGTGAGGCCATTTTATTGTCCACTAAGACAGACGCCATTTAGGTGGGTTGTTTTCCTATTGTGTTCTGCTGCAATACAGGAAAAGTGTAGGTAGACCATTTTGATCATGAAGATATGTCTCACTTCAGAACCATTATCGCTTTCACAAGCGTGTGATTGTTATCTATAATGCAGTTATTAAGATTTTATTATCCATCGTAAGATGTCAACACAGAATTAAAAATTTTCACCGGTGATATAATGGTCTGTATTGTATTGTGGCAGCGACGACGTGACATTTGCACTCAAAGACAGTGGCGAGCTACCTTGGTTAGCGAAGTATCTGTGATTCAAGACAATTTCGGATTTTAATTCTTATCCTGTATTCTTTCCTATTTAGATAATTTTTTTTTTATCATCAGCAGTGAGTGACGACATCAATTACATCAATTTTGAAGTTTTGATTAATTGACATTTTGATGGACCAAAATCAATTTGTTGGGATGATCAGGATATGCTGTTCTTGTCCTTCTTGTTAAGAGGACGAAGACATGCTATCGATTCTTGTCAGACTTAGTTAAACTTGGGAAAGAGTTGCTCTTGAATTTCTGATTGAATCCCTGCTTCAGATCTGATCAAATCATGTGATTTTCTCGTTAAGAAATAGCAGATCCTGCAAGTACTCTATGTGGTGCTGCTGCCGATAAGGTAGTGTTAAGTAATAGCTTAATTGCAGGGACACTGCAAGGTTAACCGGTGTTGTCCCATTTGAGAACCACAGGCATTTTCATGGTGTTCTGGGAATCTCACTTAACCGCAAGACAGTGTCCTTCTGTCTAGGGTGTTGCCAGCCTGGCAGACCTAAACTCTCAAGTACGTAAAGACGCAGAAACTAGGTATTGAAATATCTTTCCGTTGGTCACCAATACCGTTCTTTTCCCTCTGTTTTGTTCCACAAGTGATCTTTTGACAAGAACATCTTACCATAGGTCTTAGCCCAAGTCAAGCAAGCGGCCTAATCGCACCACACATTTCCTTCAAGATGCAATCACACTAAAAAGATTCATGAAACCCATCGTCATGAGCTGAGATATTCACATGCCTTTGAAACTGATTAAGAGCGAGCAATAGTGAAGATCGGGTAGTACTATACAGATGACCACAATCTCAAAAGAAGGACAAAGCATGGCAACAAGCTTCATTCAGTTAATATTACGTCCAGTTATGTCATACACAACCCCCAGGCAGCTCCATTTCGTTTTCTTTTCTTACTTCCCCATGGATTCGTTGAAGGTTATATTCGTTTCCCTTTTTTCCATGACATAGGGTATCTGTCCAATGTCATATCTCTCTCTCCCTCTCTCTCTCCCTCTCTCATACTATTTTACGTTTCCGATATTATAAAAGGTTTTCTTGAAAAACTTGAATCCTAATTAAGCTTCTTCTGGCCAGGGAAAAAAGAAGTCCTAATTAAGCTAAGAGGTTCCATAATTAAAACCCCTGACCATCCGGTTCCCATGGTAGAACTGCTCAGATACAGCATATCACTCAAAGATCTTCCACAGTAGCAGACTTCTCATCATGAAACCTAAGCATCACTTCTATCTTGAGCAGCCACCAAATGTGTAAGCAAGGAAACACTCTGATTCGCCTAAGCTTGAGACAAGTATGAGTTTCTGTACCAAAGTGGCCTGCCCAAGATGGCACTCCCGTGAACAGAAAGGTAAGAAGCATTTAACCTACATCACGAAAGAGAGAGCTGTTATGAATACAGAAATTACTTCCAACTAGCTAATGCCATGCCTTGGAAAAAGAAAAAAAGAAAAAGAGAGGGACTCACTTATCAACATCCGGAGGAGCCAGGGGATCGGTTGGCTCTACAGTAGGAACGGCACCTGCCATACCAGCCATTTCTTGAGAACCTTCAACCTAAAATTCAAGAACAGAATGCTAGTCACCAAAACTATAATTCATGAAACTCCAGGGAAGAGGAAGTGATCTGCAATTTTATGTTATGAGTAACTTTGAATATCTTCTCCCAAGTATCAAAAGGAAAGGAAAGTTAGAGCATAATCACTTTCACCAGGGGATCAGATCCCATTCTAACCAAAAATATGAACTCAGCTGATCAAGTATCTTGTTGAACCAGAATGTTAAACATAAGTCTCTCAACTTATTCCAGAATCTAAGTCTGAAGAGAGAAGCAGCAAAATTAAGAGCTAACTACAGGTGCCACAAAATTTTCACTTCAGAGCAATACCCTCAGGATCTGGACAGTTGTGGTAAAATTCTACCTAGCTCAAATGCAAAGGAGAATGAGTCCTATCCTCCTATTTATTCAAAGAAGGATGAGGGGTTGAATGCAAACTCCATTTTTAAGATATATTGCAAAAAGAACCAGACCATTTAAATCTTTGCAGAAAGAGAATAACCTCCGCTGTTGCAAGTAGCCTCCATCTTTTAAATTGCTGGAAATAGATTCCCAACCATCCAAACACTTTGAAAAGATTACGAGAAAGTTTGCAAATATTAAACAAAAAGAGGGATATCTACTAACAAAAACTCAAGATTTGGCTTGAAAAGATACAATATAGGCTTTAATTTAGTTAGAATTATTTTCAAGGAACCAGCAACACTTACGATGCTAGAACCCATATCATAATAAAGATTTGAAGACAGGAGTATACAAACTATGAAGCATAACAGCACAGATATCTTGCCTGTTGAGGGTATTGCATGTAACCAGCATAAGCACCATATGCATACAAAGATGGATCATGGGAAGCACCATAAGAATACGCATCATAGCCTTGTGCATAGCCATAATAAGCATTCCATTGACTTGGATCTACTTGCTGGCCCCAGCTACCGGGCACGTCCTACAAGTTGATACCAAATACTGTCAAATGCCAAGATGTAATGTATTCAAATGAGAAAAAGGAAGTATACAAAACTATACAATAGCAGTAATACCAAACGTGCCAAATACTATTTTTACCCAAGGATAAGCAAGGAAATGCAACAGGGAAGTGCATGATATTGAAATTCTATTTGATGCCTCCAGAAGTTAAATTCTCTACAAAGGTTCTTCTTCAACAACCTCAAGCCTTATGGCAAATACAGATGAAGGTTAAGAAAGACAGCTAATAAGCCATCTTTCTACTTCACTGGTCGTGATTTGTGAACTAACTCTGCACGTTCTCCAGTGAAAGGGTTAATTAAGGAAATGCAGTCCTTGAAGGTTGGATGCCTTTCAAGAATTAGCAACACCCCAAATAAGCTCTTTAATCACAATTGAAAAAAGTGAAACAAGTGAACGGCAGCCTTTTGAATAACAATAGTGGGATATACTTTAAGCATCATCATTTTCGTTCCCTACATTTTCCGACACCATATTGACAAATCCATGTCTTTGTCAGAAAAGAAAATGAAAACCATGTTTTTGCAATGGTCACTTTCTCCAGGTTCAAATTTTAGGAGCTCTCAAGAGAAGAATTGTGTAACGGGTCTAGAGGGAGGCAACTACTATTAAAGCAAGATTTAATATAGGGATGACACGCATGATTCCAAACCTGTTTAGCGGTTGGGCTTCGCCCCCAAGAAATGCGAACAACTTGTTGACCAATAGTAGCTCCCTGCATCCTTTGGATGGCTTCTTCAGCAGATGCCCTATGCAACAGAATTATGATAAAAATAAAGAGCAGAAACATGTGCCATCGTGTCTAGCGAAACAAAAAGATTGGGAGTGTAAATGCCAAACGAGTAGCAAAATTCATCCATGTCATGCAAAAGTGAAATTCAACTACTGCTGAAAGGGGACGGTACAAGAAGATTCACAACATCTGAAAGCAATAACATATAGAAACCTTGCTCGAAATTCTACAAATCCACATCCTTTCCCAGCAGGAATTTTGACATTTTGAATCTCCCCAAGCTGTAAAAACATTTGCCTCAGCTCCTCTTCTGAAACATTTGGATCCAAATTGCCCACAAAAATCTGCATAGTAGAAGCGATTAGAAGGTTTTAAAAAATGAACTGCATGTACAAGTGAGCATTTCCCACTTACCGTGGTGTTATTTACATCATTATCCACTGGTAGTACTGGTACGGGTGGAGCAGTGTATGCTGCAACCGGGTAAACAGCTGCAAAATGTTTCATAAGCAAACTTTCTATCAGTAAACATACATAAAAGTATTAGACCCAAAAAAAAAAAAAAAAAAAAAAAATACATAAAAGTAATTGCAGCATTATGCATGTTTAGAAAGCTATCTATTGTTTATATCATCAAAGTCCAAGATACATGGAAAGACAGATCAAAAGCAATTCAGCCTTTGATTGAGTACATTCATAGAAAAATGTCTAACCCGTAAGGAAAGCTACTATATATTTCAAATTTCTCACCACAAATTAAGTCTGTTTTTTTTTGTCCTTAGGTGCTTAACCATAACAAACTACAATCCAATACTCAAGTATATACAAGAAAACTAGTGAGAAAGACTGAAGAAGCCCGTAGGAGAAGTTGATATGATAACAGAGAGCGAATGAAGCACTGCAGGGGATAAAATCATGGCTACTGAAAGATAATGCAGTTGCCTAAAGTGAATGTACAATACGAAAGTACCTTTCATAGCAGCATACTGCTGAGGCATTCCAGTCGTCTTCTTTGGTGTTGCCGCACTAATACGCATCGGCCTAGTTGAACAGTACATGCCGTTCATTTCTGTCATGGCACGGTCCCTTTCCATTTCATTCGCAAATTTAACGAATCCATAACCCTTTGAGCGCCCAGTACTCGGATCAGTAACCACCTTCGCTCCTTTAACAGACGGATAATGAGCTCGGAAAGTTTCTTGCAACAGGTAGTCCGTAACATCGGGTGCCAAATCACCCACGAAAATAGAATGCTCGGGTCCAGCATCAGCGCGCCTCTCCCCCATACCGAACGACGCCCAATTCAACCTAAACGTCTGCTCCGTCCCAGGCATTTGAGTCCCATTGTACGTCTGCAGAACCCTCTCGGCAGCCGCATGAGACATGAACTCCACGAAGCCATATCCCTCCGGCTGCCCCGTGAGCTTATTCCGTATGATCTTCACCGACACAACCTACACCAAAAAATTCGAGCGCACGTCACGGCCCTGGACAACCAAAACAGCAACAGAACTCCTTTGCCAATATCCTAAATATTATTTATTTCCTGCTAAACATTCCAAGAACCTGCTAAACAGGAGCAATTCCAACCCGCGACATTCGCCCGATAGCGAGGCGAAAGAAAAAGGCAGAACCAGCAGCATGAAGCGCCACATGAGCTCATGGGGGGAGCTCGAAAGACTCACACCCAGCGTTCAAGAAGGGAAGGGCTAAAACCCAAATCGCAGCAAGACAAACTAATGAATCTAAACCCACTTCCGGACTGAAGCGCCCACCAAACTAAACGAACGAACCCTACGGAAGATACATCAATCGCCGAAGAGCAGAGAGAGAGAGAGAGAGAGAGAGACCTCGCCGGTGTGAGCGAAGCAGCCGTAGAGAT
The DNA here is from genome assembly GCA_014182395.1 of Eucalyptus sp. ANBG9806169. NCBI lineage: Eukaryota > Viridiplantae > Streptophyta > Magnoliopsida > Myrtales > Myrtaceae > Eucalyptus > Eucalyptus sp. ANBG9806169. The sequence goes on from CM024582.1 coordinate 10,472,944, forward strand.
AAGACTCGTCGACCCAGTACTGCAAGTCGCCGATCCAGAGGGTCTTCACTTCTTCCGCCGACGCCGGCTGGTGCGGCTGCTGGAACTGGTACGCCGGCGCTGCCGCCATTCTTTCTTTCTGCCTCTGCCTGCTCGCTGGAGTTTCGGCTTCCGGAAGAGGAGAGACGTCTCTTTGGATGCTGCCGTGTGCTATATGTCATTTTATTGGTTTCTCCAATTTTTCTAATTTTTTTTTTCTGTTTCTTTCCATTTTTTTTTTCCATCTATGTTGATAAATTCGTGAAGATGTTCGTAATAGTCAAATTCCCTCAGTAACTCAAAAAAATAAAATAAAATAAAATAAAAGTTGATTGGCGAATTATTACTTGCTTGATCTGTCGGCAACTCACCCACGCGTCCAGAAAGGTATCGCCTTTATTTTTTTTGGGTTAATAGAGCCCTAAGCATTCATCTTCATATCACATTTAATTTAATTAATATTAATTTCATAAAAAATCTCAAATTTGTACCCTCATATCATATATACTCCAAACTAATATATCCATGTATCATTTACTCGAATTGTGATAAATATAGGATTTTTTAGGGTAAATGTGGCATGGATGCACTAATTTTGATAAATATTACGTGGATGTAACATGTTTGGGGTTTTTTATGAGATAAAAATTAATTTAGAGTAAATGTAGTTAATATTGATGACTTTCTTAATTCTTTTAAATTTTTCAATTTTTTTTCTTCTTTTTCGCTTTGTGTCAAGTCCCGACGATAGCCACAAGGGTCGTGCTCACCTAGATCTGTGCAAGGACATTGTCACCAACCTTGCCGAGCTCCCCTAAAGGGAGGGTGACCCTCACTTGTGGCCATTGACATCTGTAATGCCTTCACCCAAATTTGGGCAAGTGTAGCGCTCACCGGCCTCACAAGCGAAAAGAAAAAGAATAAAAGAAAAAATTCATACCATTTTAAAAATGAACTTGCAAAAATCATTATTATCGGTTTTAATTGCGCCACATCGGATGCCTGACGTTCACATTAACAATTTTTGATTGGATGAAATACATGGGATAATCGTCGGGAAAAGTATCAAAAGCGTTTTAAACCTATTACATTGATATCAATTTAATCTTAAATCTTTTTGTATTTATACCAATTTAGTTTATTCAGCCAATTTATACCAGAAATTGCTAATGTGGACACCAATGGTTTTACGTGGCACATTAGCGTGGAAATTTTTTAATTCCTTAAATATTTTTTCATATTTTTATATTTATTTATTTATTATTTTTTTTTTTTAACCCTCTCCGGTAGACCATTGGTGGCCAAAGGCTAGTCTAGGCGAGGGTCGCTGCACCCTTGCCTACCGTAGGTAAGGGCATTGGGCCTTCGCCTAGATCCAAGCAAGGGTTGAAAACCTCGCTTGTTGGCTAGCAAGGGCCATGATGCCCTCGCCTAGGCTAGGCAAGTGTGTCACAACCCTTGCCAGCCATGGGGGAGGGCCTTCGCTCCCTTGTTGGCCACATGCGAGGACGCGAAGGCCCTCACTTGTAGTGGGAGAGGACCACGATGCCCTGGCCCCTATGCCCTCGCTTGCGGTCGACAAGGGCGTAGAGACCCTTGTCAGCAACCTTGTCGGCCAACGGGGTACGAAAAAAGAAAACAAAGAGAGAAAGAAAATAAAAGAGAAATAGGAAAAAGGAAAAGAAAAATAAAAAAATTGAAAAAAAATTGAAAAAATTAAAATTTGTTTACATCAATGCCAATATTGTGCTACATAGAACCATCGGTGTCCATGGCAACAATTTTTGACATAAATTGGCCGGATGGATTGAATTGATACTACTGAAAAAATGTTTAAAACTAAATTGATTCAATTAAAATGTTTAAGATTGAATTAATACCAATTCAATATGTTTATGATTTTTATTTTATTTTATATTTTTCCTGAAAACCGTCAAAAGCTTAGAACTAAATTGATCAAAAAGTTTATAATTGAATTAGCAACTATTTAATATGTTTATGACTTTTTGAACAATTATCCTATTAGGGGGATTCGTTCCCTTCTATCTTTTCTAGAAAACACAATATATAAATCAAGAAAAAAGGGGTGATCCTAATGTACATTTCAGCAGTCGACTGTTGCATAAATACACACACTTACTATATTTTTGAATTAATTTTTGTTGTTCAGTCTGAGGCAGGCTGCACATGTTCCCCCTCTTTTTTTTTTTCCTTTGATTTTCGATCAGTTGTGTCTGTCCCCCCACACCCTTTTTTTTTTTTTTGGTTCGGAATGTCTGTACTTGATTTTATATCTCTCATTAAATTTCGGGTTTCCTTTCCTTCTCTTCTCGATGAAGACTAGACCAAACTTTCGACTGCTATTTTTCCAGCCGAACCCAATTCATGTTCTTTCATTCTACCTCCAAAAGAGAACTTTAGTCCAACCAAACGTGAAGTAATCGATGTAACGTTCACGTGATCGATCGCACAGGCTCTGCCCTGCTCCATGTGATCCCATTTCAGCCACCTTTTGGCTGCTGTACGTGTTCTCTGCGCTCATGATCTCGTTCACGTCGACAACGACATCCCAAGTTGGCAAATTTAGAGAGAGAGAGAGAGAGAGAGAGAGAGAGAAAGAGAGGGGAAAATGGTTGGCACATGCATGCGGGGGATGAGTATATGGAGTCCGCGCATCAAGCGTTCGAATCGGATTACAAATACACCAACCCTCTTCCCAAAACCATTTCTTTACTCCAAAACCAACCATTTCCCTCTCTCTCTCTCTCTCTCTCTCTCTCTCTCTCTCTATAGCAAAGCCTATTGTCTCAGAAGGCATTGAAGAGGTGGCCGTGAGTTATGGCGGTCCCGGCAGCTCTCGTCATCGTTCCCATCGGCATGCTCTTCATTCTCTCCGGCCTCCTCGTCAATCTTGTTCAGGTACCCATCGGTGGAATCTTTGTTATGATGTTCTTGAGAGCTTTCTTTCATTACTTGATTGGTCACTGTTCAATTTGCTCCTTTTTTAAGTTATAAATGATCAATGTGGTCCCAGATCTCACATTTGTTTAGAAAGTTTTCATTTTTGGCCAAAACAAATAAAAATGAATGAGATCAGATCAATTTCGGTGCATGATTAATGGAGGTAATGGCTGAAGGTGTGGATTTAAAATGGCTTCATTTGATGGTCTTATAAGTTCGAATGGGATGCCACACCTCAATATTTCCAAATTCGATGCTTATGGGTCATTTTGCCTAGATCTTAATCTGCAAGATTTAGGCTTTTACTGCTGAATTATTCACCAGACGTTTTGGATCAGTTCGTCTGATTTGTTCCTAGACTTTGCAATGATGTCAGAATGGAGAGATGTCATTGGGGAAGAGGGCATGAACAGAAAGAGTTTCTGCTTGATTCAGCTCAACGATGACCCCAACCTCTCTAGCATGATACTTCAATGTTCCTTTCAGGGCTTATAACAAATTCCTCAAGTTCTCTTTTGAAAAACTATGACTTGATTGGTGCGTAATCCCATTGTATATATCTGACCTCAGTTTTTTGCCGGCTTTCATGTTCTTGCAGGCATTCTTCTATGTCCTCATTCGTCCACTGTCGAAGAAGACATTTCGAAAGATTAACAAAGTAGTTGCCGAATTGCTCTTGTTGGAACTCATATGGCTTTTTGATTGGTGGGCGGGTATTAAGGTAGTTTAACTAGCCCGTTCAGTTTTCACATTCTTTCTCATCTTCATGTCTGTGCCCTGTAACTCCTCGTCTGCCTATTCGAGTCCACTGTACCAAAAAATTTTAGGTATCTTTCGTCATCACGTTCTCGGATTTTGGTTGCTATTGCAAATGCTTCAAGCAGTAACATTAAAGTTCTCATCAAATCCTTTCTGAGGCAGTTTCTCTTGTCTATCATTCTGGTAGTATTCTGTTGGCACTTTGGTAATCAATTTCGGATATTTGGGCTTATTAGTACAATTGCGGTCCTGCCCTCTGGCACTCCAAAAGGATAGCGCTCCTTAAGAGATGAAAACATGCATATGCACGCACATAGAACCGCCATGTTCTCATCCCATGTCCAGTTTTGTGTCCTGAGTAGCTTCCATGCACATGCAGGTAGAGCTCTACATGGATTCTCAGACTTTCGAAATGATGGGTGAGTCAATATATTCATTATCCTTTGAAAGTTAAAATATTCTATTTTCTGCACTGGTAGCCCTGATATTCACATGGCTTTGAATTCCCTAACATGGAATATTGTGTTTGACTTTAATTGATGAAATTCCCAGGTAAAGAACACGCACTTCTCATTTGCAATCATAGGAGCGACATTGATTGGCTTGTTGGGTGGGTCATAGCTCAGGTGCTTGTCAATCTTAATTGTTACTTCCAGTGACTTAGTTTATGTCGTTCTGCATTTGTAACATCAATGCCGCATTCTTCTTTCTTTGAATTTGAATGTTCTTTCGTTACCTATACTCTCTTCAAACTGATAATGGTATTTATATAGATCATCTTTTTTATTTTCTTTAAGTTAGGCTTAGATACTTGAAAATATGAATTTCATCAGACTCCTGCCATCTCAATGTTAAAAGCAAAAGAAGTGAGTTACCGAAAAGGGGAATGGAACTGTTCTGCTTCAGAACTCATCCTGTGTCTTTTACTATCATTGTCCAGTGATTTAAGGTTAAACTTTTGTGCAATTACAGACATAGCTTACTTGATTAAATCTTCAATCTGTTTTGCACGTAGACTTTCTTTCCCTTTCCATCGAACTAGGGCATCATCCTTCTCTCTCGCTTGAACAGAAGGGCCAATGGATTTGCTGTGAAAACTCTTCTCACTTCAGGGGTCGCTCCCCAAATAGAGTGAATAAACAGAGATCCAAAGTTCCACTCTATAATAAAAAATCTTCAATCATACCCGCTATTCCTGGATTCTGTCATCAATGTTGGTCCTATGGACTGTGAACAGTTTTGCCTAGTCTGTGGCGCCTTCCACCACATCACATTTGTCGGGTTTCTTAGTTTCATTAATTACAAAAAAAAGTAAAAAAAAATCTTTTTGATAATTCTCTTGGTCTTGCAGCGTGCAGGTTGTCTTGGCAGCGCGCTTGCTATCATGAAGAAAGAGGCTAAATTTCTCCCTGTCAGCTTCTTTCCTGATAGTTTACTAGATTATATAGTGTCATTAGACTCTGCTATGTCTTTCTCCAATTACACTGATCAAAGAATAGCTTTTTTGCTGAACACATGCAGGTCGTAGGTTGGTCGATGTGGTTTTCAGACTATGTTTTTGTGGACAGATGCTGGGCCAAAGACGAGAACACATTAAAGGTGACTTATTTGGACATCTCAAATATATTTGGCTTTTCCTGCGTGCTAGGTTTATATTGGATCTGACTGAATTGTGCGCTCCAGTCAGGTTTCGAAAGGCTCAGTGATTTCCCGATGCCATTCTGGTTGGCCTTATTTGTGGAGGGAACTCGGTTCACGCAGGCAAAGCTCCAAGCAGCTCAAGAATATGCTGCCTCCAGAGAGTTGCCTCTTCCTAGGAACGTCTTGCTTCCTCGAACTAAGGTTACTCACTTTGACATCTTCAAATGAGCAGTGACCATGTCACTTTACTTGGGTCTTAAGCTACTTCACGAATTAAATAAGAAGTTTTAATCTGGGTGACTTTCTATCTGTGAAGGTTGTAGGAACTGGTTTAATGCTAGATCGAGAATCAACCAGTAGGCAGTGGCAGTCAATTTTTGTCTTCTGGAGCTTGGCTAGGGCAGAGTACTAATTGTTTTTCTAACCCAGAATATTAATTAGAATAATGTTGCTTGTTGATTCAGGGCTTTGTTTCAGCGGTGACTCAAATGCGCTCGTATGTCCCTGCCATTTATGATTGCACGGTGGCTGTTCCGAGTAATCAGAAACCACCTACATTGCTCAGACTTCTTAGAGGACAACCAGCTATTGTAAGCTAACAAAACTATTGATGAAATAACTCAAAAGAGCAGCTTGAATTCACACCTCTCTGCCATTTTAGTCATGATACGTCAGCTTGAATCCACATCTATCTTTCGTGACTTTACACATTGCATCTGCTGATACCATATTTTGCAAATTTATTCCCTAGTGCAAGGTTTTCTTTTTTTCCCCTCTTTCGTTCAGAGGAAGGTTTCAGATCTAATCCATTTCTTTTAAACAGGTGAAACTGCAAATCAAGAGGCATTCGATGCAAGAATTGCCGGAAACACCTGATGGCATTGCGCAGTGGTGCAAAGATCTGTTTGTGACTAAGGTATCGTGTATTTGGACCAACTGGAATTTTGCTTTGATGAGAACTTTCTATAGTTGTGAATCAAAGCACTATTTCACTTATCATTTTGCCAAAATTTTGGACACACATGCAGCATCTGCATTTGCTAGAAATGAATCCCCTTATGAAATTCTCAAATTGTGACATGGCATTTGCGACTCAACTCACAAACTCAAAATCCAAATTATGATCCTATTCATGTGTGTACTGACATATCTAATGCCTCTTTTTTTTCCCCCCCAACAAGGATGCTTTCCTGGAGACATACCATGCTAAAGACCTGTTTGGTACCGAACAACGTCAAGATATCGGACGTCCTATAAAGTCTCTGTTGGTAAGTGTGACTCTGCGATTTTCCCCTAGTAGTCCTTTCGTTGGTCCTCACCAGTCGCCTCTTCCTTCCTGCCCATTAATCATCTCTAAATACTGGCAACAGGTGGTCAGTTTTTGGTCATGCCTACTGGTCTTTGGAGTTGTCGAATTCTTCCTATGGTCTGCCTTGCTCACCTCATGGGAAGGCGTCATGATCATAGTCGCGGCTTTGGTACTTGTAACTCTTGCAATGCAAATCCTCATTCAGTCTTCGGAGTCCGAGCGCTCAACTCCCGTTGAGGCCTTTCAGCAAGGTTCTGAAAGGGAGAGACTTCTCCAGAAATGAGCAGTGATTGGTACACCCTGACTTATTAACTTTAAAAAACATGTTTATGAAATCTCATAACCACAATGCTGAAAATTCATGGGCATGTAATTTTTCTCAAGCAGGATTAAATGTTGCTTTTGTAATCTGTATTCCGTGGGCTTTTTCCTAGTCCATGGCTCCACATGTGTATCAAACTTCGACATTGTTTTTCAAGATGATGTTGATTGAATTGGTATTCGTAAAACTCGTGGTAGCATTCTTGGAAGAAACAATACTTAGCAATCAGAAAATAGGATTTGGCGACTACTTTAGCATCTCAACCGGGAGTAACTCTGAGGTATCTGATCTAATTCAGTTATTTGGCTAAATTCAGAGTCTTTCGACTTATTGATGACTGCCTAATTCCAGCATTAGGTGGTTGCAGATTCTAGAATTCCAAAGATCTTATGATCATGCTTTGTGAAGTGCAGAGTCCGCAAACTGGCCTGACCTTGAAAAAAGGTACAGCTAGTGAACTGAAAAGTTAGGTGTTCGAACCCAACTTGCCCAGATACAGATCACATTATTAAGAAAATCGGAGTGAGCTAGTCATTATTATTCTTCTATCTGCATCTGCTTCTGGCCGAACAGTAACTACTCTATCATTGTCATATTGAGCCCAAATTCCGACACAATTCGTTGCGATGTTAACAAAAACTTGAGTGGACGCAAGTAATGCTTCAAAAGTACTAGCAAGGAGACAGGCAGTGAGCCAGTTGGGTCAGGATCGGGTTAGCGCTGCATCACCAAAATATATGAATGCTTGGTTATCTGTCATCTGCTATGCTGTTATGATTGTTCTGATAAGAGAATGAAGTGGTTTTAGAGACTATTCACATGGTCATGCAAGTTGAGGCTTGAGCATGTGTTCTGGGAAACGTATCTGGAGTTCAGTTGCAGTATCTAGGCTTGAGCATGAGTTCTGTTTTGCGCTTGGCTCGTAACACCATTTAGCCAAATCCTACTTTTATTGACTTTTACTTACATTAAAACTAATTGATTGATGTTGTCAGGACGATCATTTACTAACATCCTTTCTCTGTAACCTACACTACTCTCGATGGGTCTAAGAACAGTGGTCCTAGGCCTCAGCAATTAGGCAGCCAAAGGGCTGTTGAAACCTATGTCCCGACCCACTAGTTTGCTCCTTGAGGATAAGCCATAGGCTAGCTTCGAAACATGGCACCACGGGTATAGAACTGAATCAAGATATGGAACAACATCTCTTCGACGCAAACAGATAAGTCGATGAAGAAGATGCTGGTGGAAAAGTAAAGGAAGAATATGCTGCATAGGATGCTGTCGAGAACTAGCTAGGTCCTTTAGACCTAGTGGGAATACCATCCAAGGTTATTCCCGGATCTAAATTTAGACTGTTGGCCACATTAGCTCCTTTGAGACAACAAGCTTCTTAGGAAGCAAGCACAGGGAACTGAAGATGATATGCTCATTCTACAGATATCGATACTCGTTGCAACATTATGCTTAATGCAACCCAATGTGTGATTTAATGGCACGATCTGCTTGAGGGGTTTGAGGGACATTCAGCATCATCATCTCGGCACAACGTGACATCCTCCTCAAATAATCAGAGAACAAGATTAAATTTAACATAATACTTAGTCTTCCATGATTGGTTGGTGAACGATCACGTGATGCTTCGAGAGCCATGTATACCTCATAAGTTCATCCGAAAATTCTACTCTGAGTACGACCAACTATGGAAATGTATACTCGCCAAATGTCGAAAAGTAAAAAATCAAAAATAGAAAAAGAAGAAGAAGAAGAAGAAAAAGGAATCCCAGCTCTTGAAAAATAGTTACAATTAAGTCAATACACATAAGGTCACAAAATATCTCCAATTAGCATACGGATGTTAGCACGGTGAGAATTGACTTTAAGATCGATCTAAATTGAATTATTATTTTCAGTCATAATCTTCCTTTTGCCACATCACCATGATCTGAAATGATGATCGCATCATTTTTTTTTTTGGTAAAGGTAAGAATTATATTGACTTTAAACCAGAAAATTATATAGAGTTATACATTGAAATCTCGGACCCAAAAACTTGCACTCACATAGACAGAAGTCAGAGCGAGTGGAAGGGGGCCAAGGTAAAAGGAAGATGATTGCATCATTAATATGCATGGAGTTCAATAAACTACCGAGGTAGGTTATGGCCAAAAACATTATGGCATATGGAGTTTGGCTCTTGCTTATCGAAACTACCTCCCCTAGTTACGGTAAACCCTCGAAGAACTCGTCTTGGTTTCGCTGGGGATTAATGTGAAAAGCTTCTAAAATGTGGTTTTGCTGATGCTGTCATGACAACTTTGGGGTAGCTGCCCTATAAATCTATGTCCGAAGCTTGAAACCAATCGTTTTCCTTTCACAGGGTTTTGTTAGAAACGCGACCTCCCTTTTTGTCCCTTCAACTCAAACGTTCATATATACATATATACAATGCATTAAGTAAATCGACCAAATAAATACATTAAGTAAATTCTAGATTACTCGTCCAGTAGATTCCAAAATACCACCATATTTAGATTTATATGCATAGTGTTTCTACTCATGTTCATTGCCGGACTTTAGTTGACTCTACCAAGCCGGCTTAGCAAAGCATGCGCATGTTGATCTATTGATGTGATAGAATACCGATTTGCTTGCTTTTCAACCAATCATTGGACAGCAAATGACTTGGTGCCAATTCATTTCCCTTTCATTCTATTTAAATATAATCCCCTTTCTTATTTGGAAAAAGCCATAAAAGAACCCAAAATTATCTACTATTGTACATTTATCTTGAACGTTTTTTGCGACATAAAAAGTCTCAAACTGTGCCCATTATAACATATATATATATCCTAAACTCAAACACATTTACCTTCTGTTAAGGTCACATTATATGACTTTTCAGCCATACACAAAGTTGTTTTTATTTCATTTAATGCACGTGAGAATCATGTCAATATTGTTTGTTTTACAACATCCATATAAGTAGATTTTTAATGGTACTTATTGATGGAAGGTAAATGTGTCACATAGATATAAGTTGGGAATTTTTCGTGTCACCGGAAATTTTTTTAGTGTAAATATATTATGGTGAGTATAATTTTGATTTTTTTTTCCATGACTTTTGCCCTCAAAATTAGTGATCTTCTAGCTTCTTATAGAGGTTGTTGGGACCTATGAGACACGTCACTCCACACAACTCACCAATCGGACTTTTAAGAATTGTTTAATAACTATTTTCGAAAACAATTTTTGATAAAAAATAATTCTTTTTATTCTATGTTCTAAACAAATTTCTAAGCATTTGAAGACGTTTGGTAACTGTCCAAAATTTCTATTTCCGAAATAAAATTGCATTTGGCATTGCCTTGAAATTTCTAATCCAAACCATTTTCTTTTTCAAGCTTTGGTTGGTTGACGGTCTTAGGGGTGACCGACAACAAGCCAAATGAGGGTCGGCGATCTTAGTGAAGCGTCGTCGATCCCCAGTGAGGCCGCGCCTCGTTGGTTGAGCCTTGGTTGGGTGAGGCTCGACCTCGCCTATCTATCGGCGAGGCTTGACTTCGCTAGATTTGGACGACGCTCACCAGTGGCTGGGTGAGCCTCGCCAGACCTCACCCAACTGGTCATTAGTGACCGGCAGCGGTGGACGGTGGCGGTGGCGGTAGAAGAAGAAGAAAGAAGAAGAAGAAAAGAAGAGAAAAAAGAAATTTGGGTTGGTTTAATTTCGAAATTGTTCCCGAAATCAAAGAAGTAAATTTTTTTTATTCCTTGTTCTCGGGAATAAATTGGGAACAAAAAATTTACAAAATGAATTTCCATTCTTTTTTTATTTTTGAAAACAAAAGAATATAGCCAGGAAGAGTTGTAATTCAGCTCAGAATCTCTGTGGCCCCACGACGGCCCAACGAGATTTCAACTTCCAGCGGCTCTCTCACTCACGCCAACCCCATTCCCATTCTCGTCATTTCGCCTCCAGCCCCAGATGAATCTTTGGCCCTGAAACTCCCGGCGCGCTGACGCTCGAGACCACGTCAGCACTCACGGGGAGCCCCACGTCGGCAAGTCGCCGCTCTCTGATTGGTCCTCCCCCTGGGGAATCGCCTCGCCCTTCTTTATCCGACGTCAGCTCCTCAAATGGCTAACGTGGAGTTTGGCTCTTGCTCACCCAAACTGCCTGCCCTAGTCATTGTAAACCCTCGGAAAACTCGTCTTGATATCCTTGTCTTGATTTCGTTGGTGATTAATAGGAAAAGCTTCTTAAATGTGGTTTTGCGGATGCTGTCATATATATATATGAAATCAGCCTCCACATTGGCTTCTCACTTGCGACATTGTCATTGTGTTGTGGCGATGGAGTTGGAAGTGATAGCCGTGTCGATACCCTTTGGCATCATCTATATATATATATATCAGCCTCCACATCTTCTCACTTGCGACATTGTCATTGTGTTGTGGCGATGGCCTTCCCTTTGGCATCATCTTCGTCTTCTCGGGCCTTCTCATCAATCTCATACAAGTAATTCTTGCCCTTTCTTGGTCATTCTTGCTCATCTTGGTCGACTCCACCCTTGGTCAACCGTGCAATGTCAGACATTTCACACGGTGAACGTGCTTGATGCTGATGTTTTTTCTTGGTCATTCATAACATCATACAAGGAGTTACTACCTTTTCGTGGTCAATCTTGGGGTGAATCCATTCTCGCTCTAGTTAGTTTACGAGTGAGTTTTCCGTCAGATCACAACTAGCTCGACTCAAAGTCAAACTAGCACTTAGGTTATTCTCTCCCTCCTTTTTGTATCTGTGAACAAAAGGGAAAGTGTAAATTTCCATTTTAATGGTTACTTATTGACTTCTAGATTCAGCGAAAGCACCAGAGAAAGTATCTGAGGATTGTACAAATTCCAATTTCAGTAAGTATAATTTAAAAGATCAATGAGCACCACAATCTCAATGATGTTGCTGGATGAAATTTGCTTTCAGGCGATATGCTTTGAGACAGTTTGGCCAGTGTCTAAGAGAGCATTCAGAAAGATGAATGGGGCAGTATCGGAATTGCTGTGGTTGCGGCTTGTTTGGCTTATGGAGTGTTGGGCAGGCCTTAAGGTACTTGATGTTTTTTATTTTTTATTTCCAGTAAAATAACATTTTCTCATTGTACAATGTTTGGTATTCATCTGACCTAAATTTCTTTATTAAACTTTCAATATGTCTTACATCGAAGTGCTTCTTTTGACGAGTTGAGCTTCTGATTGGTAGGTTGAACTCCACACTGATCCGGAGACTTACGAGTTAATGGGTAACGGAGCACCTCCTTTGCTTTGGATTTTCGGCGTCAGAGCAGAAAATGCATCGAACGTCCTGAACTTTGCTTACTGAAAACAATCCAGCCCTAAACATTAAATAATCTGAAATTATTCTTTTTGACAAGGCTTAGGATTTGATTGTGTCGGATGACATGCTTACAATCTGATCATATTCCATAAGAAAAGATTTGAGACTTTCGATCTCCTTTTCCTTGAAATTTTGCATGGGCCCGCGTGATGCACAGGCGAGTTTCTAACGTCGAGTCACTTCGATACAGGTAAAGAACTTGCATTGTTGATGTGTAATCATCCTTCCAATGCGGACGTACTTATAACATGGCTTTTAGCTCGGGTGTGTTCTTCTTTCTCTACTATTTACATATATGCAATGATGGATAAGTAAGTGTAATTCAAGTTTTTGCTAGAGATCATATCTTTCTTTCATAAGAATCTGATACGATCTCTATAAGATTCCTCCTCCAATTGATATTCAGTAAAATTTTGAGTAATCATATCTTTATCCACAACATCCGAAGTATTTTGATCGATCAATAGTACAATTTGATCCGAACTACTCTATTTTGAAATGATATCCATGATTTTTGCAAATTGAATTTCTTTCTTTCTCTTGTAATAGCGTCCATAAAGTGATGACCAAATTAAGATTTGTGCATGTCTGAAATGATGATCGTTGGTCTGTAATTACAGCGTGCGGGCTGTCTCCGGAGCACATTGATGGCAGCAAAAATACAAACGCAACAACAGAACAATAAACAAGCATTCATCTACATAAATACGTACAATGAACTACGTGTACTATGATGACGGTCACCGTCCACTAGGACGAGATAGCATTTTATGTGTTGGTAGTCGTTGTCATAGTGAACCAAGTCGGATCAATGCTCGAGTCATAATTGAGGGGAAAATACCTGTGGTAAAATTTCACGAAAACGAAATTGAAAACTTGATCGATTCACTATATACACTGAGATAACGTGATACGACATATATATATATATGCTTCTACTGTTCTCCCGATTATCTCAAGTGTTCCGTTCTAATGTTCTCGATTATCTCGCGACACTAAGTTTATGGACAATGTGTCGCAGATCTTCGGCTGGGCAACCTGGTTTTCCGAGTTTGTGTTCCCGGACAGAAGGTGTGACAAGGGCGAAAGCAAATTGAAATTACGGATTTGAAGACTTTCCAAGACATGCATATAGCATATTAATTTCACGAGTTTCGTCTTCTTCTGTACTTCGGGAGAAGTACACTATAAGTGCCATAAGTTGTGTACGGCGCTCACTTTGGTGTCAAAAGTTTCCGTCGGATCACTTAAGTGCCAAATCGGAGGAAAAACAATCACTTTGGTGCCATCGGCGAAAGATTTTGGCCACCGGTGAAAGATTCTGGCCAAAATGATTACGTGGCTTTTAAAAAAAATAAAAAATCGACAAGGCCTTCAAACAACGTCGTTTTTTGTCTTCCTTAAGAAAACGACGTCGTTTTGCCGTCCTACATGGATGGCCTCACAAAAATGACACCGTTTAACTCATTTGGGGATTTTTCCGACCTAGCTCGCTCGGCCGTCGTTGCTCGGCCTCCGCCATCGCTGGGCCGCCGTCGCTTGCTCAGCCGCCATTGCTCGGCACTGTTTGGATGCCCTCGACGGCACACAAGGGAGCACCAGCCTAGTCGCGGAGCCTAGGTACTGGAAGACGAGTGGCCATCGTCGGGGGTTGGGGTCGGGGTTGAGGTCGAGGTCGGAGCCGGAGCCGCCAAATGGCCATCGTCGAGGTCGGGGTTGGAGACACGGCTGCCGAGCGCAGGGGCCGTCGAGGACGGCGACTGGCCGGAGATTTAGGGTTTTGAATTGGGGGAGACACCGAACGACGTCGTTTTGTGTTAGGATGCTGACTGTACTCTTCGGTGAGTCACATCAGCTTCAAAATTAATAAAAAAGTGTCATGTTGGATTTTCGGCCAATCAAATCGGAGTTGGCACCAAAGTGAGTGTTTTTCCTCTATTTGGCACTTAAATGATTCGACAGAAACTTTTGGCACCAAAGTGAGCGCCGTATAGAACTTATGGCACTGATAGTGTACTTCTCCCTCTGTTCTTCCGTTTTGTTTTGTGTATTGGTTTGATAATGATGATGATGATGTTGCAACGTCAAGTCTCCAAGGGATGAAGGATTTTCCAAGGTCTTTTTGGCTGATTATATTTGCGGAGGGCACTCGCATGCCCCCAGAGAAGCTCAAGTCGGCTCAAGACTTTGCCACTTTGAAAGGCCTGCCTCTTCCTATGAATGTCATGATCCCGCGTAGTAAGGTATTACTCAGATTATTTAATTGATCATGTACTTATTTCATGTTTTATTTAAAGTAATGATCCACTTTGGGAGATCTCAATATACAATTGATCACCGAGAAATGAGATAATAGCATAAATGATCTCTAAATTTTGATCCAACGGTCCAATTTATAATGCAATCCATGAAATTTTAATATGTGTAATGTGGTTCCTAAACTTTGGTTTAATGTACAATACCATCTCTAGACTTACAATTTGTTCAATACAATCCATGAACCATTGGTAAATGTTCAATATAGTTCCTATATTATGTGAAAATGTTTAAAAATTCAATGATCATATTAACCACTGAGTCAAAGTTCAAAAATCACGTTACACAAATTAAAAGTTCAGGAATGATTTGCACATTTGCTCAAAGTTCATTAATTATTTGTGTAATTTTCCATGAGGAAATCCTATATGTGAATTCTCGAAATTTTATAAGACCCAAGCCGATAACCATTGTATGGATATCGGAATCGAACAACACCCAAATTTGTGCCAATTTTTTGCATGTTGAGGCATCATTTTTTTTTAAAAAAATTTTTTGCGGAAAATTCTATTTTGGCTTGTCTGTTTAGTTGGCTTAAAAGAAGCCAAACCAAGCAGGGTTATTGTCAGTATTCACATGTGGGATCATTTCTTATTGTTTTTCTGGGGTTTTGTTTTGGCCCGTGAAACACATGCGATCATCTGTTCCAGCACTTTACAATGTTACGCTAAGCCATTCCCAGAGGACAAGCCACTCCATCGCTTCTTAGACTTCTTAAGGGGCAACTAATGGTTTTATAAGTGATGGGCTTAAGGCCCGTCCGCCCATGTTGGGCCTAAAGGCCCGGCCCACAGGAATAAGGCCCGTGGAAGGAGGAACATATAAAAGGGATGAGAGAGAGGGAGAACACACCTTTTCACATTTAGTACGTACGTTCTCCTTCTCTTCCAAAGTTCTCTCTCTCCAAAAAGGACAGTAAGTCAAGAAGAGACGCCGTCTTCCCTTCACGGCGAATTATCGTCATCGGATCGAACATGACTAAATTCTCTTCCTCTTTTTGGCGTCGGTGTCTAATCTGTGGCTAACAAGGTACGCTCGAATCCGTGGTGTGCTTTACGATCGGTGATACGTGATTATTCCCGGGCTTGTCTTCCGCGTTCGTTTAGGGGTTCGGTTTAAGTGTCAAATCCGTTTTTAGGGATATGTTAATCCCAACATTGGTATCAGAGTCTTAGTTCACGTTTTTCCCGACCTGTTTGATGTTTATGATTGATTTTTCGCAAAAAGCAATTCGGCCGTACGGATTGGGGCGAGAAATCCCGACACCCGAGCATTGTTCGCCCATTTTTCCGATTTTTTGTAAGTCGAAATCAAAATCTGATTCCATAGGGAGGAAGGCGACGTCGAGACGAGTCCGGCGACATGTCGCACGCCGCCGAGGGACGCCGCACGCGCACACCCGCACGGCCAGAAGCCGCTGCGCGTGGGCGCGACGCGCCCAGACGCGCTGGTTCGTCCAGCGCGTGCGGCACACGCGCCGGTCGGCGAACCGGCGCATGCGCGCCGCCGGCGGGCGAACCGGCACGCGCCGGTCCACGGACCGACGCGTGCTGACGTCATCGCTGACGTCAGCACCAACGTCGGTTGGCCGGGCAGTCACCGGCCGGCGACCCGACCCGCGGAGGCCCGGCACGCACGCGGCACGTGCAGCCGACGTCGCATGACGTCAGCCCACGCACGCGCGCGCACGTGCGGTCGGTCCGTCCGACGACCGGGCAGTTGACCGTTGATTTCCGTTGACCGTTGACTTCTGTTGACCGTTGACCCAAAAAAAAAAATTTTGTTTCTTTTTTCCAATTGAGTCAATGTGGATTATATGTAATCCCTTATTTGTTCTGCATTTGTTGCAGGAACAATGCCTCCCCTTCAGTTACGTACGTCTATTCTCGTGATTACCGATAAACAAAAGGAAATGCTTTCTAAGTTGATAGCTGAGCTGACTGATTATCGATGGGAGAATTGTGACTTAATTGATCATGTTCTTGAAGTCAACGGGAAGATACAACAGGTCATATGGAATGGTCGTCCCATGCCACAGTCAGAGATGGTGCGATTTTTCATTAACACTCTTCCACCTGAATGGCAAGATGTGTTGAATCGCATATGGGATGTCAACGGTGCTGCTTCATATAAGAAAATTGTGATAGATTTTGTAAAAGAATATTACTGCATTGTTACAAGGGAAAATATCAAGAAATTGAACAAAAGAGGATCTTTCCCAGTTCGTGTGATGGTTTTGTGTTAAAAATATTAGCTGTTTTTTGTTAAGTGTGCTTAGTGGACACCTTATGTAATGTTAACTACCTGATTGTTGTTGTTGTAGCAACATATATGTTAGTTGTATTATCTGAAAGCATTATTATATTATTGTATGTCAATTATCTGTTGCTTTCTGTTGTTGCTGGTTGCTGTGGGTAGTTAGCTGTGGGTAGTTATAGAAGTTTTTGTAGCTTCATAGAATTGATTTTGCATATGACAATCATATTAATAATAGTTTTAAGTTAGGATTTTTGGAGGATGATTGGAAACGTAGTGACCTTTTGATTCTAAAACCATACTTGAAATTATTCATTAATATGATGGGTCTCGTGCAAAAGGGATGCATAAATGATAGGCATTAATAACTCGTGCATATATGTCTCGATGTGTTCGGATCAATGGCTTCAGCCACAAAGAGCATAGTTGCCGAGCTGAACAAAGGTGAAAAGCTCAATGGTGACAACTATGAAATTTGGCAAATGAAAATCCAAGATGTCTTTGGAAGAGCAAGAAGCACTTGAGGCTCTTAACCCGACCATGGTAGAACTTGAAGAAGGAAACACTACACAGCACAAGAGAGACAAGGATGCTTTTGCTACGTGGAAAAGAAAGAACTCTCTTGCTCGCATCACGTTGCTGAGCAACATGGAAAATGACGTCATGCGAGAGTTTAGGCATTTTGACAATGCCAAAGATATGTGGGAAGCATTGGCGGCAAGATTTGGTCATACTTCGATGACCAGACTGAGGCAGCTCACTATTAGGTTTGACTCTTATAAGAAACCTCATGGTCAGACCATGAAGCAACATCTTAGAAAGATGTCAAACATGATAAATGAGCTGAAAGATGCTGGCCATGTCCCGACGGATGAGCAGCAAGTGCAAGCGGTGATTCGTTCATTGCCTCGAGTTGGGAGCATATGAAGGTGCACCTGACTCATAATGAAAACATCAAAACCTTCGAGGATGCAATGCGTCATCTTGAGCTGGAAGAGGACCGCCTGTTGGCGGCTAAGCCCGATGCTGAACTCTATCATGCTAGTTCTAGCTTAAATGGAGCTTCGAGCTCCAAGCGCAAGCGCCCTAATTGGTTTAATAAAGGAAAAGGCAAGGAAGCAGGTCCTTCAGGGAAGAAACCCAAGTTTAACCAACATGAAAGAGGAAAGCGTCCTCGCATGAAAAAGCTTGCAAGGGTGAAATGCTACAATTGTGACAAGAAGGGTCACTATGCTCGCGACTGTCGTGAGCCAAAGAAGGTATGCACCCCTTGTATTTTTCAGAACTTTGCTTTTGTGTCGAGTTCGTATTCTTAATCGAGTCTAATCCTTTGTGGACTGTGGATTCGGGAGCGACAGACCATGTAGCGAAGGATAGAGGATCCTTCGTGGAATTCCGACGAGTACCAACTGAACTAAGTGGATCTATGTGGGAAACAACTCCGAGCTGAAGTGAAATGAATTGGCACATGCCAACTGAATATGCGTGGTGGACGCACTTTGTTCCTACATGATGTGTTGTATGCTCCGGAGATTCATCGGAATTTAGTGTTCGTTTTAGTGTTGGTTAACTTAGGTTTTAATATGAACTTCTGTGATAGAGGTGTGGATTTGTTTTTGAATACAAAATACTATGGTTGTGGTTATTTTCTGGATGGTTTCATTGTATTGGATATTGATTATGTTAATGCAAATGTTTGTTATTCCCTTCTCACGTCTCCCAATACATATGATAATTATGTGAATGTATGGCATGCTAGACTTGGTCACATTGGCCAACAACGTATGAATAGACTAGCCAAAGAGGGCTTGTTGGGCAACATTGAAAAAGTCGATTTGCCCATATATAAGCATTGCCTAGAAGGGAAAACGACAATTTGGAAAAGATAAAAGAGCTGAATTTCCTCTGCATTTAATCCATTCTGATGTCTCGTGGTCCAATGAATGTGAGAGGAAGGCATGGGGTTGTTTATTTCATCACTTTTATAGATGATTATACTCGATTCGGATATGTCTATTTGATTTCTCACAAATCTAAAGTAGTAAGTTGTTTCAAAAGGTTTATGAACCTGGTAGAGAATCAATTAGACAAGAAAATAAAAGCATTAAGATCCGATTGAGGTCGAGAATATTTATCTGATGAGTTCAGAAAATTATGTGATGAAAAAGGAATAGAAAGACAATTGTTTATTCCATATACTCCTCAACAAAATGGTGTTGCGGAGAGAAGAAACAGATCCCTACTGGAAATGGTTAGGTCCATGATGGCGCATGCTAACTTACCTATCATCTTTTGGAGTGATGCGTTGTTAACTGCTGCCTATATACTTAACCGAGTGTCTTCCAAATCATTTACTTCCACTCCATATGAGTTATGGACAGGTAGAAAACCGAACTTAAGTTTTCTTAAGCCATGGGGTTGTGCTGCCTATACACATGAGTCCTCTCACAAGTTTGGGAAATTGGGTCCCAGAGGAAAGAATAGTATTTTCATAAGATACTCGGAACACTCAAAAGGGTATGTGTTCATAGGTGAGCAGGAAAGTGGGAGTATAACTGAATTTGAATCACGGGATGTCACATTCTTAGAGGATGAATTTCCTAAGAAGGGCGAAATAGGAGAAGACAACTCCCTATTTGAAACCTCGGATCAAGATAATGATCTTAGTGGAGTTCGTCCAAGTGAGAGTAATATGAGAAGTGATGAATTGAATTCCACTCATTCTCAATTGCAACCACATAATGAGACGACATCATCATTATCTAATCCAAGTGGGAGCATAATAGGGAATGATGTACAAAGTGTACAATCTCCCATACGGCGAACAAGTCCCCAAAGTATTCCCCGTCGACGTTTTGACATTGAAGGAGAAACTTTTATGGTTGCTCCACAAGATGAGGATGAGCCAAGAAATATTAATGAGGCTCTGAATTGCCATAGTAAGGAAAAATGGATTCATGCAATGGAAGAGGAAATTGAGTCAATGAAATCAAACCAAGTCTGGGAACTGGTTGATCTTCCAAAAGGACGCAGAGCTATTGGGAACATGTGGGTTCTCAAAATAAAGCGAAAGGCTGATGGCTCGATAGAAATGCATAAGGCTCGCCTTGTGGCGAAGGGGTATAATCAACAGGAATGAATTGATTATGAAGACACGTTTTCTCCTGTAGTGAGATTTAACTCGATTCGCATTATTCTGGCAATAGTAGCTAGTATGGATCTTGAGTTACATTAGATGGATGTAAAGACTGCTTTCCTCAATGGAGAATTAGAGGAAGAAATATACATGGAACAACCTACCGGTTTCATAGTGAAAGGCCAAGAAGAAAAGGTATGTCGACTTTTGAGATCGATATACGGCCTTAAGATCGACAATGGTATATACGTTTTCATAATGCCATAATGGCATATGATTTTACAATGATTGATGAGGATCATTGCGTATATATCAAAAAGATCCAAGGATCAATTTGTGATCATATCATTATATGTTGATGATATACCGATTGCTTGCAATATGGAGTTTGTTCATACTGTCAAGAGTTGGTTGTCTTCCAACTTTGAGATGAAGGATATGGGTGAGGCTGCATATATTCTTGGAGTTAAGATTTCAAGAGATCGTTCGAAGAGATCGTTGTCTCTTTCGCAAGAAACATATATAAATAAAGTTCTTGAACGATTTCGTATGCAATATTGTAAACCCATAGACACTCCTATTGCAAAAGGTGAATGATTGAGCCATTCAGTGGTAAAGAGAAGGAACAATGCTTATGCTAGTGCAAATGGGGAGCTTCCTTTGTGTATTATATATGGTGACTTTATTGGAAAGCCGTTAAGAGAATACCGAGGTATCCGAAGGGAACCGTTCTATTCGGATGTTTCCATGGAGCAAAGAAGAAGCAAACGTGTATAGCCTAATTATCGGCAGCGAAAGTAGGTCCATTATTGGTTAACCTAGGCTGGACATGATCCAAAATATCATGGCAAGACCAAACATATAGTGTCGGACAGATAAGAGATTAGCCCACTTACACGGGTAATCGCCTCTATTTACTATGTGATAAATAGAGATGAGACGGTTTTTAAGCTTATTATCTAGGTGATAATCGAGAGCTCAAGCTTAAAATACGTATGTCACCTTAACTGAGTGTTAAGATGAGGACATAGTACTTACGATGTCCGAAAGTAAAATAACCCACACATTTTACTTTATCGACGTTCCATGGCAATAATTTTTCGCTTCGTATTTTGTCATTGTATGCCTCGATTCTGGAAGGTGAAAGTGCACGTGAAGCGATATTCGATGGAGAAACTGCTCGACAACGATGCGAGCATCGCGCAGCGGTGAAAGATAAATTCACGGAGAAGGGATGGAGATTTAATTATATACGACACGCTCGGCCCAAAGATAAGTATTCGAGGCCCCGGCTCGTCGAATAAGAATGTTGACTTCCTTTTCATGAGCTGTCTCATGTTTTACAATTCACGATGACATGTTGGGCAAAGTCCTAGCCAATGGCAAATTCAAGGACGAGGAGATAAACTATGCTGGGCGATCAATGTCCTTACGATTTGTGAGTTGCTATAATCTCCTTACCTTTCGATTCCTTATCTTCAACTCCTTTTTGCTTGTCTAAATTGTGTTTGATCATCTTTTGCGGCCCCTAGATCATCACCTAATTTCGGTTTCTCGTCCTTCATTTCTTTTGTTTTCTCTCTTTGAAAAATAGGGTTTCTCGCTGGTGGAGCTGTGTTTTATCTTGGGATCTTCACACTCTGCAAAAAGCTGTCTCTGTTATCTACGTGGAAAGGGGCTTCAGTCATTGTAGCTGGATTAGCCTGTGTTGCCATATTCTCACACGTGCTCATCGAGTATGCAAAGCCGTCATTGAAGAAGCCAGGAGAGACTTTGGACAATTATATCAAGTGATGTTCACAGTATATTTTTCTATCGCGATTTATTGATACAAATAAAGGGTGAAAAATGTGGGCTGAGATTGTTAAATAATGTCTCAATTGTGCACTGAGATTACTTTTGAAATGTAATATTGATTTGAGTTGGTTCCTCTGAGAATGTCCACTTCTGGTCGGGAAGCTTTCTTGCTATTTGGGTGAATGTTGAAAGTCATCATGTTGAGTTTGCTGAAAATGTGCGTGCATGCGCTTATGGACGGAGAGTTAAACTGACGATCCATCCTTTTTTGAAGCTAACGGCGTGTTTAGTAACGATTCTGTTCCCGGGAATAGATTTTGATCATAAATGATTATTTTTTATTCTATTGCCAAGAATAATTTCTAAGTAAAAGAACGCGTTTGGTAACTGCACAAAATTTATGATTCTGAAATAGAAAAAGAATAGAAATGTGTTTGGTAACTACATAAAATTTCTATTCCAATTCTAAAATTTTATCAAATCATAGAAATTCTATTAATTAATTATATTTATACTAAGTAATAAACATATTAACTAATCAAATTTTTATTAAATAGTGAATAATAAACTAAAGTATAAACTATAAATATAAATAATAAATTAAAATACAAAATTAAATATATATTCTATATATAGCAAAATTTTCATTCATACTTCAAATCAATTTTTTTTAATTTTTTTATTAATTTATTCCTTTTTTTTTCCCCTTTCTTCCTCTTCTTCTTCTTCTTCTTCTTCTTCTTCTTCAAGGTGGCCGGTCACTAGCCTTGGGACTACCGGAACCGGCCGGACAAGGGCCGGCGACCTCACCGGAGCGTCGTTGGCCCTCGGCGTCGTTGGCCCTCGGCAAGCCTCGCCCGCCTCGTCGGCGAGGCTTAGAGCCTTGGGCGGGCGAGCGGCCTCGCCTAGATCTAGCGAGGCCGAGCTTGCCCATCGTCGGCGGGGCTCGACCTTGCCGGGCCATTGTGAGGCTGACGTTGCGGTGGCCCGGCGAGGTCGAGCCCCGCTAGCGGCTAGGTCGAGCCTCGCCCGGTCAGGCGAGGCTCTCCGGTGGTCGAGGAGGACCTCGCCCGGCCAGGCGAGGCTCTCCAGTGGCCAGGGGAGGCCTGCTTGGCCACCGGCGAGCTCGCCAGGCCTCGCCGGCGACCGGCGGCGACCGGCAAGGGGCGGCGGCAAACGGCAATGGCGGTGTCGCGACACTTGAAGAACAAGAGAGGAAAAAAAGAATAAAAGAAGAAAGAGAAGGAAAAATTAGGTAGAATTGATTCTAGAATTGTTCAAGAAACGAAGAATCGACTTTTTTTCGGTTCTTGATTCTATTCCAAGTTTGTTCCCGGAAACAAACGGGAACAAAAATTTTACCATGCGATTATGTTCCAAAATTACTCCTGGAAACAAAAAATCAGAATCGGGTACTGTTTGGATGGTTACCAAACAGCCCCTAAGCCTTGAGATCATGTCGTGCCATGAATCTATTTACAGAGTGAACCAACAAAACATTATTTGAAATTCAGCTTTCTATCATAAATCTTCACTCAAAAGCGTATCTCCTTCAAAGTCTCAATAGTGCTCTTAGTGAGAGGCAGTGCTAAGCTTTAAGTTAGCCTCTCTGCCATTTGCAAGTTAGCTTTCCTAGAAGTTTGATGTGAATCGATGATCTCGGTTAAATGTGATGGCAATGGGTTCCCCACGCCCAAATTGAATTGTGTTACTTTGGTGCCATTGCCAATATATGTATGAATTTTTTTTATTTTTTTATTTTATTTTTTATGTATTGCGTCACTAAGAGAGTACCATTTTGCATCAAGTTTGGCGGTGATAATGTCAACTATGGGAATTGAGATGGGCACGAGAGATAATGATTGCATTCAATTATCTACAAAAGTTGGAAAAAATGCAATAGCAATCGCTCAGTAGGCTGCTGCCCCCGCGATTGGATTAGCCACCAGTAATTGCTCAGTAACAGTTCCAGCTCCGACATTTCATGAGCCATAAGTTGTTGCAACCGGCCCCCACACACGGTCGTCGTCATTTGTCACAAGACTAGGTGAAAAAGAAGAAAGATCGTAGGGAAGAATTTAGAGAGGAAAGTGTATGCTTCAATTCATTGATTGTAATCTGTGTACAATGGTGTATAAAATACAAAAGAAGTAACAATAAAGAGAAAGTGTATATTTCCTAAATATTATGTAATCTTTCTAATCCTAAGATAGACACAATCCATATCAATTTACAATCTGTACCGATCTTGTAAATCATATCTTCCAACACTCCCTCTCAAGTTGGTGGCTTGTATATGTCCAAGACGCCCAGCTTGGTCAGAAGATATGCATGTTGTCTTTGACAGAGAGGCTTAGTGAATATGTCTGCGGGTTGCTCCGTGGTTCCAATCCCTCTCGTCTCGATAACTCTTTCTTGAATCTTCTCTCAAGTAAAATGACAATCAACCTCTATGTGTTTTGTCCTCTCATGAACTATAGGATTTGCTACAAGTTTGAGTGCTGAATCATTGTCACAAAAAAGTGTAGTCGGTCCCTTAACTTGTGCCCCGAGATCCAGAAGCAAACCCCCTAAACAAACTATTTCACAAACAGTTTTGGCCATAAATCGATATTCGGCTTTAGCTGAAGATAAGGACATAGTAGACTGCTTCTTCATCTTCCATGAAAGTAATGATTCCTCAAGTTTGATACAGAAGCTAGTGATAGATCTCCTGCTCATAGGACATGTAGCATAATTCACATCGCAATGAGCCGTCATTTCCATGTTGCATTTCCGAGAAAGGAGTATCCCTAAGCCTGGACATGTCTTCAAATATCTCACAATCTTCAAGGCTGCATTCATGTGAGATTATTTTGGATTGTGCATGAATTGACTAAGAGTCTGTACTGCATAGCAGATGTCTGGCCTAGTCATGGTAAGATATATAAGTTTCCCTACGAGTCTATGATATCCCAATGGATCTTTTAATAATGGATCATCAGAAGAAGAAGATATGCCAGTATCATAGTCAACAAAAGTCAGCTTGGCATTATGCTCAATAGGAATAATGGCCGGTTTGCAACTTGACAGTCCTACTTTTGACATAATCTCCATTACGGATTTCCGCTGGCTAAGTGAGATTCCCTTATCTGAACGAGTTATCTCAATTCCAAGAAAATACTTAGGCGAGCCTAAATCTTTGTAATGAAAAATGGAATGTAGATACTCTTTTAGTTTCTTCACAACATAATCATCATGTCCCATGATAAGTATGTCGTCAACATAAATCATCAAGTAAATAGATGACATACATTTCATCCAAGTGAATAAAGCATAGTCATATTTGGATTGTTTGAATTCAGCAGCCGTGAGAGCATTAGTAAACTTGGCATACCATTGTCGAGAGGCTTGTTTTAGTCCATAAAGAGATTTGCGGAGATGACATACCTTAGACTCCTCCTGTCTCCGTAATCCTGGTGGAAGATCCATGTAGATTTCTTCGTCTAGATCACCATGCAAGCATTATGGACATCCATTTGATGTAATGGCCAGTCACGAAAAGCAGCAACCGACAAAAAAGAACGAATTGTGACATCTTTGGCTATTGGGGAAAAGGTTTCGTGGTAGTCAAAACATTCTCGCTGTGTAAAGCCTTTGGCCACCAATAGGGCCTTATACCTCTCTACAGAACCATCTGCTCTATATTTAATCTTATATAACCACTTGCATCCAATTTGTTTGTGATGAGTAGGTAATGGCACGACATCCCAAGTATGATTGTTTATTAGGGTTTGTAATTCTGCCTCCATAGCCCTTTGCCAATGTGGATCATGCATTGTTTCATTATAACTAGAGGGTTCTTGTTCCTCAGAGATATGGCTCATGCAACATAAATGTTTTGATGATAGCCTATCGAATGAAATATAAGACAATATAGGGTAACGAGTACCTGATGACCTTGAGGAAGCACATATATAATCCTTCATCCAAATTGGTGGACGACTAACTTGACTAGATCGCCGAGGTTCTTCATGTTGCATCAAAGATGATTCTTCAGTAGTGCTTGATTCTGGAGGAGCCGTCATTTGAGAGTCCCTTTCTATTGAAGGTTTTTCAAGTGAATGATCCGTAGAAGTCTCAGTAGACATCGGAGGTGATGCAGCAGATGATTTTTGATGTCTTGGAGGAGGAACAATAATATAGGATACTCCAGAAGATAGATCTTCTTATGATAGAAACTGCTTATTAGCTGTCCTCTCATCTTGAGGTAAATGATTCATATCTCGGAAAAGGAAAATGTCTTCATGAAAAACAGCATCCATGCTCACAAAAAATTCTCTTGTGGATGGTTCATAAATCCGATATCCCTTTTTCAGAATTGGGTATCCCATGAATATGCATTGACGTGCACGAGGTCCCATTTTATCCCTGTGCCCTACTGTAGTCACATAGCATAGACACCCAAAGACTCTAAGATGCCTCAGATCTGGTTTCTTTCCATACAATATCTCGAAGGGAGTTTTCCCTTTTAGAATGCATGATGGCATGCGATTGATCAGATATGCTGCTGTGACCACACAATCTCCCCAAAAAATTTCAGAAATAAATGCCTGAAACTTAAGGGCACATGCTACTTCCAAGAGGTGACGGTGTTTTCGCTCAACAATTCCATTTGCCGTGGTGTATATGTGCAAGAGCTCTCATGCAAAATTTCTTTCAAGGAAAGAAAGGAAGCACATTCACCATTAAAGAATTCTCTACCATTATCAGTGCGAATGCGTTGAATGGATTTCCCAAATTGATTTTTTGATAGGGCAAGGAAAGTCTTTAGGTGAGAAAGAACTTGATTTTTTTTATTGCAATAGGAATATCCATGTCGCACGTGAGAAATCATCTACGATTGTGAGAAAAAAATCGACACCTATCATGATTCAAAGTGTGATAAGGCCCCTAAACATTAGCATGAATTAATGAAAAAATTCCATCAACTCGAGAAGTGCTATTTTGGAAAGAGGCACGTGTCTGTTTTGCTAATGGGCAGATAGGACATTAAGGACAGGGAAACAAAGGAATATGACCCAATCTTTGATGATTAAGGAAGTTCTTATCATTGATAGTAGTGTTACACAATGATTTATTGAATTCAATAGAAGACAATTGAAGATTGTTTGAAAAATCCATCTAGAAATATAGCCCTTGAAAGACTCTACCCAAGCCCATTAGTTTCCCAGTCGAAAAGACCTGAAATAAGCATTTATCAGAATTGAATAAGACGTGACATGAATTTTCTTCACAAGCTCGAGATATTGACATGAGATTGAAGTGGAAATCAGGGACATAAAGCACATTTCGAAGTGTAATGAGGGAACTGAGATTCACAGTGCTAGTCATTTCAACTTGGTGGTGTTTCCATTTGGGAGTTGTATTGATATGGGAAAATATAATTTTTTGATATTGGAAAGAAAACCCTTATCACAAACGATGTGGTCACTAGCACCTGAATCAATAATCCATGCATTCTTCGAAATTGAATTCATCAGACAATAAGATGTACTTGTGAAACTTCCAGTTTTATCAGAAGCATCCAATTTCCTTAAGGCTTCCATCAGCTCCTGATATTGATCATAGGAAATTGTCTTGTCTATTGGTTGCCCCGATACCTGAAAAATTGTTGAAAATTTCCCTTTTTCCTTTTCTCCAAATTTGCCATGCAACTTCCAGCAGTTTTCTATTGTATGATACATACATTTATAATAGTCACAATACATTTTACATTTTCCTTTGGAAGTAATGTTTCTCGCGGCTGAGGAGGACTTGTTTGTGGGTTGCAAGACTTGGGCCAAAGTTGGCCCATATGGGCTGTCCAATCCATTGGCCAGAAATCTGCGTGAGCCATCCAGCCCATAGAAGCTGCTTCCTCACGGCCCATCCGATCCAGTCAGGTTGCTCCCGCGTGAGCCATCGGATCCACTCGCTGCCAAAAGTGATCGTGGACCATCCGATCGCTCAACAAAATCGAAACCATCGGTCATTCTCTTGAAGCCTCTAGGGTTTTCTTCGGGGAACCTTAATTGCGCCCCTCTCTATCCTCTGCCCCCTGCGTTTCTTGACAAAGGGCGGGCATAGCTTCTTGTCGCCAGAACCATTTCGTCTCCGCCTTTGCTGTAGTCTGACGTCCTTTGTTGATTCTCCTCTTGGATGGCGAGTTGGTAGATGCGGTCGAGGCTTGGCATGGGCTCCATGGTTAGGATTTGGGAGTGAAACGAGAGGTAAGTCTCGTTTAGAATAAGCAAAAACTTGGTTGCCTTTTCACTTTCCCGCATGCTTTTGTACTGCTGGAGAATAGGGTCGGGCCAGTCAAATTTCTCTTTGGCTGCTTCCAGCTCATTCCACAAAATTGAAATTTTATTGTAAACGGCTACGATGGTCATATTCCCCTGTTTAAGCTCCGAGATTTGCTGTGTTAACGAAAGTTTTTTGACTTGATCGAGTTTTCCATACATCTCTTTAATATTCTTCCACATTTGTTTTGAATCCTCCGTCAGGGGAAGTCTAGCCGCGACTTTGGATGTGATGCAATTCCCTATCCATGTTCTGACTAGTTGGTTGCATTTCTTCCAAATCCGTGCCATTCTCTAGTCGAACGAAATCGAAATCGTTCCGTCAAGAAAACCTCTTTATCTTTTGTTACAAGTGCTCACCGGAACTCTCGTGACCAGCTTGAGTAGTTGTCGGCACTGGTCAACTATTGGCTGATGAGCTTCAGTTCCGATCCATCGGCGTTTGTTGTGTGAAGTGGGTCGCCGGGCTCCGGTCGGCCGCTGACAGCAAAGATCGGGTATGAAAAAATTCCGAGTTTGAGATTTGAGTAGTGATTTCCTCCCAACCTAAACCACTCAGTCCGGTTCCCTAACCCGCATGACCCACATTGAGAAAAACGGGGTAGGGATTCGTTCCCATACCCGGTCCAGTTGACCCGCCCGTCTACTCTGGGCCGATGGTTAGGCTTGCCCCTTCGTCGGTTGGTGGGCCTCCATCGGTCCCAACGTTGCTCTGGGGAGATGGCTAAGAGGGAGTTCAAGTCCGAGCACATTAACATATCTAATTGAATTAACCTTCACTGAAGATCTTAACCCAAGTTTGATACCTTCACTTGGGGAGATGGCTAAGAGAGAGCTCAAGTCCGAGCTCGTCAATATAACTAGTTGGACCCACTTTTACTTAAAAGCTTACGCCAATAGTTATGGATCAAACTATGATATATTAATTGCTCTACCAATTCTTAATATAACTCATTCACATGTACATCCCAATAGAATCAAGGAAATTATTTGAAAAAAATCATATATTTTTAGGTTGATTTTTTTTATAATTAGATCACATAAACAATTTAGCTATTTTCTTGAACTTCATATTGGATGATATCTAGAAAGTCACTTGTCATTTAGGATTAAATCTCATTGACATCTCATGCAGACCTTCCACAACGTGTGCTTTAGAACTCATCATACCTATCATTTTCCATGTCATTTAGTAATTTAATTAGCGCATGTAAGTCAATTCCCGCCATGTAGATTTTTAGGTTCATTCATGCTTTTTTCTTAATTTATTAATTAAGTGTAGAAAATATTAGTACAGATTGTATGTTAGTTATTAATTCATGCACAATCATGTATAACATCCATGCTTTCTGTCCTTTTATCTTTTTTTCTTTAGTAATAGTTTGCAGAAATTTTGTGATCGAGGGATAGAATGTGCTTTGCTTTGCCTAGTGCATCCGATTTCTTTTAATTTCCTATAATCTATTTATTGCTTTGATTATTGAGTGTTATTTTCCTAATTGTGAATTCACATGATCACCCTTGCTAGTGGCATATAAGTAAAATTGACCAAAATTGCATACAAAAGTACATTTTTGAAATAAATAGAAAATGAACCAAAAGAACGTTGGATTAATCTAGCGTAACCAAGTCTAAGAATCCATTAAATCTCTAGTTCACAATAATAAAATGTTCTTGTGCATCTTACTTGGGTGTCTAGTCAACCCCAACTGATTAGTGATGATTTCAAAATGTTCGAGAATTGAAAGTCAAATCGAGTACAAGGTTGCGATTGATAGGGTTTTGGATAGTCCGTGCTAAACATGGGCGATTGCCTCATGTGAGAAACCTTTGTTCCAGTTTAATAATCCATTAGCTTTTCATTGATGGTTCACTTTCGAGAAGGTCATGAAATTAACTAATCCACTATCGCCTCTAATACCAATTGTTGTAAAATAAAGCGGTAATGCTAATGGGTCTTGTTATTAAATCAATGCGAAAATCATCATTGAAATAAATAAGAAGTGGTTTGATCTGAGTGTTGGTACTTACTTCACAAAAGAGCTAGTAACGAATGATTCACTAATCAAATCGGAGAATTCAAGTCACAATCACTCACATACTTTAGTGTTTCCAACACCTAAATTAAGCATAAAGCAAAATCACAAGTATTATTTCCCAATCTCACTCGAAAAACTCACAAAGAGAAAATATGATATTTCTCTTTTTGTTCTGCTTTATTTGATATCAAAGTAAAATATAGACATATATTATGAGACATATTAGGAATTATTTTTAGGAAACCTAATCAAATTAGGAAAACTATTGAAACTAGGGACTTATCCTCAACAGCAATTATAAGATACCTATTTTAAAATACCACCTTAGGACATGAAATACTAAGTAAGTAAAAAAGGGGAAGTGATTTACAAGGTGATGGCATCTATCATTTACTTTTTATGGCAACATATGATACAGTCCTCCTAATCTAGAGTTCCATTTTTAAAGTCATCAATCATCGCGCGTCTCCATTGAAATTAGACCCAACCAATCGTCGCTCTGTCCAAGTCGCTGTTTTCAATCGGATTGGAGCAATGGCGAGCGGGACTCAAAGACGTGTTCTTAAGTTAAAGAATCGTTAAAGAGCGAGGACGAATTGGAGCAGATTCAGGAGGCCTCGAAGGAGGCGATCCTGTACGTGAACGGGTTGCGGAAGGTCTTGCTGGACGGGCTGGCGCACCTAACGCTCCTCGAGTATCTATGAGGTACGGTCGACAGCGGGCTTGAGTCTCGATCGAGCTTAGGGAATGCTCTGACTTAGTTCCGCGCATTCGGATTGAGTCTCGATTGAGCTCGTCTTCAATAGCTACGCTCGAACTAATTGATGTAGGGGTGAGCATGGTCTGGGTTGGGCCGATCCACCCCCTAATCCTAGGACCAACCCACATAGTGCTGATTCTCAATTTTTGGGACCGGGGATCGATCTTATCGAGCTTGGGACCAAGGACCGGACCGACCTAGTAAGTTCCGTCTGGTTCCAAGTCAACTGGGGACCTGATAATTTTTTAACTTTCATATTAAATTCTCAAACGTCAAAATGATGTAAAGAGAGTTTTTCATTGTTATAAGGCCATCCTTTGTAAGCCTTCATAAGATTTTATTGGTCATAAGGCAACTCTCAAGGCGCTGACCTGCGCCACTCCAAAAATTATTCAAGCGATAAGCCAATTGAAATTTCTAAAGTTTAGCACAAAAATATAATTCATTTCCTAAAATTTTCAAAAAGCATAATTAAATCATAAAACTTGTTACGAAGATACAGTCAAGTTCTAAAATTTTTAAAAAAAAAAAAATTCAATCAATTCTTAAAACTTATAACGAAAGTGTATTTAAGTCTTAAAACATTTAAAAAACACAATTAAATTATAAAACTTGTCATGAAAGTGCAGTCAAATTCTAAACTTTTGAAAAAAATAATTAAATTCTAGAACTTGTTATGAAATTGCAATCAGATCCTAAAAGTTTCAAAAAACACAATTAACGGAATAACTTAATTGAATCAATTTAATTGCACTTTTTGAAAGTTTTAAATTTTAATTGCGTTTTCGTGACAAGTTTTAATACTTGATTATGTTTTTAAAAAAATTTCAAAATTTGATTGTACTTCCATAATAAATTATATGACTTTCGAAATATTTATCATAACGTGCATGGGACGGCCTCGCCATGCTCTAGTCAACCATAATAATTATTTAAAGATGTTACATATAATAATGTCTTGACTTCCTAAGCTCTCGTCCATCAGTTTTCGATCTTGACGTAGAAAGTCGCCTCGAATTTCAAGACCTTTCCACGATAATCTTTTCCCCTTTTACGGCCGGACAGATGTGAGAAGAAGTACGATCCCGTAAGTCCATTTTCGACATCATCGATCGTCACCGTGGGCCCGGGCCTCCCTATAAAACGACGGGGCTGTTGCCGTATCGAAACGAAGAAAGAGCGAAAGTCAAGTTGGAGAAAGCTCTCTCTCCATCTCTCGGCATCCGATCGGGATTGAAGCCACCGCGAGCTCCGGCGACGGTCATCGGGCGGCGGCGGCGAGCTCTCCGCCATGGGATCGCTGAAGAGCGAGGAGGAGCTGGAGCGGATCGATGAGGAGGCGGCCGCCTCGAAGGAGGCGATCCTGTACGTGAACGGGTCGCGGAAGGTCTTGCCGGACGGGCTGGCGCACCTGACGCTCCTCGAGTATCTCCGAGGTACGGTCGACCGCGGGCTTGAGTCTCGACCGAGCTTAGGGAATGCTCTGACTTAGTTCCACGCATTCGGATTGAGTCTCGATCGAGCTCGTCTTCAGTAGTTACGCAGGAACTGATTGATGAAAGCTGAGAAGCGTAGCGGCGAGAACAGAGTGGAAGTGGCGACTTGATATATGTAATATGTGCTGCATGCCGACTTGAATCTGAGGAGCTGATTGTTCTTATATAATGTGAATTCTACTTGAACAAGCCGGTTTGGGAATCAACTTTTATGAACTCAGTTGGTGCCGAGATGAAATTTTCAGCTCGATTTCGTGGGTGATTTTAGAGCTGCTGTGAAATCTCTCACTTTCTGATTGTCTCTTTTGAAAGACTGGGGACGTTGGAATTGAGTGCTGGCCCTCTCGAAAGAATCTAGTGGGCTATGGGCTTTAACTGCTTGTCTATGGAATACTTATATGCCCTGAAAATCGGCATCATAGGCTGTTGCTGTACTCTCTTGTAGTATTTAATCTGTTTCTATGGTGTCTTTTCATTGTCCATTGCTTTGGAATTCCTGTTTCAAGTCAATCCTATTGAGATTTTTCTTTATACTAATGTAGGCATAGGTCTGACGGGGACAAAACTCGGCTGTGGCGAAGGTGGTTGCGGGGCATGCACGGTGATGGTGTCTCATCATAATAAAAGTCTCAAGAAATGTCGGTGCGTCTCTCTCTCTCTCTCTCTCTCCAGTTTAGACTTCTGTCTGTACTCAAAATTACTGAATTAGTTATTCATCTACTTCTTACAGCCATTATGCCGTCAATGCATGCTTGGCTCCGCTATATTCTGTTGAAGGAATGCATGTGATCACAGTGGAGGGAATTGGAAATCGAATGCATGGCCTGCACCCAGTTCAAGTAATTTACACATAGTTTTTGTTTGTTTTGCACTAAGCATGCTGTTTTTCCTCTTCGCTCTATTAGTGTCTTTGGCTGGTCTCATATGAAAGGAGTTCTACCCTAATATTGTCTTTGTCTGTAAGCAATGCCATTATTTTGGGATATTCTAAGAATGAATAGAGTAGTTTTGCTGCTCCTTATGACCTGACCTCGGTAGTTATGAGATTTCTAAATGCATTTCCAATTCTTTCCCAATCTGTGGATTCTATTTTAAGTATTGGATATGTCATCTGAAGTGAGGATTTGTCTCTGTGGGTCAATATGGAACAATTCATTGATAATTTCTTATTTAAAATTTAGAGGGAGAACTGATGCAAACTGTATTGTCACTATTGTAATCTTAAGTTACCAATCACTCAGTTGTGGGTCTTTCTTTTAGCAAAAAACATAATAGGCTATTCTGTCAATGACTTTTTTGTGTGATTGAACGAGGATAGGTGTAGAGACTCTATGGGAGCTGTGTGCGATAGATAACCAACTAGCTCATCAAGCACGACAAGGAAAAACAGATGACAATTTATGTATCACCTTTTGTCATTTCCAGATTTTTTTCCATTTTCATAAAGGTTTCACTTTCATCAAGGACTTAGAAACCAGCATCCCATTAGCCATTTTTTATCAGGACATCGCATTTGGCCAAGCATCGGTTTTACTGTTAAGTAAGATATGGATTGTCATGTGAATACAATTCTTTATCAATACTTTGTACTTTGTGAAGACTCAACCTTATTTGCATACTTGTTTTAGCTCGTTCTGTCCAGCTATTTGCTTAAAAGAAGTTTGGCTACGGATTTTTGAAAAGCTGCTTTTCGTATTGCTCCACAGGAATCACTTGCGCGTGCTCATGGTTCACAGTGTGGATTTTGCACGCCTGGTTTTATCATGTCGATGTATGCTCTGCTGAGGTCAAGTCAAAGCCCACCCTCTGAGGAACAGATTGACGAATGCCTTTCAGGAAATTTGTGTCGATGTACAGGTTACAGACCGATTCTTGATGCTTTTCGTGTTTTTGCTAAAACAGAAAATAGCTTATATGGTCCTCAGCCATCTTCATCATCTGTTGAAGAAAGCAATTTTGTCTGCCCTTCAACTGGTAAACCTTGTTCGTGCCGATCAGGAAGTCAAGTTGATTCAGAACCAACCAGAGAATCTATATGTTGTGGACAAAAATATAAAGCAATCTCCTACGATGAGGTTGACGGTAGCCTGTATGCAGAAAAGGAGCTTATATTTCCCCCTGAGTTGTTATTGAGGAAGATATCTTATTTGAGTTTGAGCGGCTTCAATGGTCTCAAGTGGTACAGACCCTCGCGACTTAAGCAGGTATTGGAATTAAAATCAAGATATCCAGATGCCAAATTGCTAGTTGGCAATACTGAGGTTGGAATCGAGATGAGGCTCAAGAGAATGCATTATCCAGTTTTGATATCTACTATGCATGTTCCTGAATTAAATGTGTTGAGTGTGAAGGATGATGGAGTGGAGATTGGTGCTGCAGTAAGATTGTCCGATCTTTCGCCTGTTTTCAGAAAGGTTGTGACAGAGCGAGCTTATCACGAGACCTCGACATGCAAAGCTTTCATTGAACAGCTCAAATGGTTTGCTGGGACACAGATAAAGAATGTTGCTTCAGTTGGTGGAAACATATGTACTGCTAGTCCAATATCAGACTTGAACCCTCTTTGGATGGCTTCTAGAGCAAAATTTCGAGTTATTGATGGCAAAGGAAACCTTAGAATCATTTCAGCTGAGAATTTCTTTCTAGGTTATCGGAAGGTGGACCTTGCAAGTGGAGAGATTCTGCTCTCAGTGTTTTTGCCATGGAGCAGAAGTTTGGAGTATGTAAAAGAGTTTAAACAAGCTCACAGGAGGGATGATGATATTGCCATTGTAAATGCTGGAATGCGTGTTTTTCTTGAGAAAAAAGATGACAATCTGGTTGTTGCAGATGCCTCGATTGTTTATGGTGGAGTGGCTCCTTTATCTATTGCTGCAAGGCAAACGAAAGAGTACTTGATTGGAAGGACTTGGAATCAGGAGCTTTTGCAAGGAGCTTTGGAAGTTTTGAGGAGCGACATAATTATCAAGGAAGATGCTCCAGGTGGGATGGTTGAGTTTCGAAGGTCTCTAATACTCAGTTTCTTTTTTAAGTTTTTCCTCTGGGTTTCTCATGAGATGGATGGGATGAGATCCATCAAGGAAGAGATACCATTGTCACATATATCTGCCATAAAACCATTCGAAAGACCATCTGTCATTGGATGTCAGGATTACGAAATTGTAAAGCGTGGGACTGCCGTGGGATTTCCTGAGGTCCACCTTTCCGCAAGGCTTCAGGTATCCTTACTACGTCTAGGAATCTAACACGAGGAGATTCTTGCATCTATAGTATGGATGCCATTGCATATTCTCATTTGCATCACCGAACTTAATGCTATTCTCCTCAAGATTATTGTAGTTTTTGTGGTTGCCACAAAATCAGCATTCGGTTGCAATTCCTTTCCTCATGTGCTATGAAGTTGTGGTCTACAAACACGTTGATAGAGATATACACATGGTAAAAAGCATGATATGGCTGCATTCATTTCACATTATTTAGGTCACAAACTTTAGACATTTATTTGCTTATTTGCTTGTTATAAGAATTCTATATGAAGCAAGAAAATTTCAATTAGTCTTCTTTGCTTCCCATATTGATGTGACCAATTTTTAAGTAGCAACACATCACCTGGCTACAAATCCTGATGCTTATTCAACTCAAAGTTCCAACTAACTTGAGATGCCAATGCGATAGTTTTTCTTTTTTACTTCACATGAGTTTACCACTAGATAATATGTTGAGAGACAGAAATTGAACTGAATGTTTGGTTAGGTCGATGACCCCTAGCAATTTTTTTTATATAAAGCCAAAAGGCCAAAATTACAACTGAACCGCCAGACATTGTCTAAGACTTTGCCCCGAAAAAGTGTAAAAGAAGCAATCGAACCACTAAAACTTGCCAGAAAAGGCCAAAAATTGGATCGAAGTCCTCTTGTAGTAAGCTGAAGTTGTCCTCCAAATATCAGGTAAATCAGATCTAGGGAAGGCAAAAATTGATTTTTCAAGGTTTTGGAAACCTTAAAAAAACGATAAGAACCTTGAAAAATCAATAATTCTGATTTTTTGGAAGAAATTCGGAGAAAAAAAAATGGAATATGGTGGTCCACGAACTGCAGTACTTTGGTCTTCATACTCGAGATAATTGTAGGCTGGCGGCAAGGCAAAACAATCTCAAACAAGAAGATCCAATAAATCGCAGAAGAAGTTGAACCACCTATGCAGATTGCAACAAAGCTTTAGTTTATCTCATAGAGGTGAAATTAAGGGCAAAAAATAGATTCAAAGAATCACCTCATTAGTGTCGCCCTACACTGTAAAAGAAAGCAAAGGAGAAGGTGAGAAGAGAGAGAGAGAGAGAGAGACTGCACAGAGAAGAGATTGGGGTTAGGGTTTTAATTCAGCCTTGTCTCTGATATCATGTTGAAAGACAAAAACTGAACTAAGTGCTTGATTATGTTAATGTGACCCTAAGTTATCTATTTATAATAAAGCCAAAAAGCCAAAATTACAATATTACCC
Source organism: Eucalyptus sp. ANBG9806169 (assembly GCA_014182395.1). NCBI lineage: Eukaryota > Viridiplantae > Streptophyta > Magnoliopsida > Myrtales > Myrtaceae > Eucalyptus > Eucalyptus sp. ANBG9806169. Next base: position 10,509,972 of record CM024582.1, read on the forward strand.
TTATTACCCCCATACATAAATAATAAAGGAAATAGAAAAATATACCCCTATCAGACAAATACTCTCAACATAATTTTAAAGTCAAATTACGAATAATGGCCAATTTATTCAGGGGGTATCTGTTTTGCTCTCTCTTGTGAAAATATATAACTCTTCCTAATCTCCTTTTTCTCTTTCCTTCTTTGGAGTTATACTTGTTTTCAAGGTGTGATATCCTTGTTTCTTGATTTTGTGTATTTATCCTGTTGCGAATTCTCTGATGCATTCAGTACGCTAATATTGCACATAGTCCTGACTGATACGCCTTTAGTGGCATTGTTTAATGAGTGAGCGAAGGTTTTTCTCTTACCTTTTATACTGGTGTGCCCTGGAGCTGTCTTCATGATGTGATCTGTAAATTTTTTATTTCCTATTAGTCACTTTTCCCGTATGCTGAGAATAACCGTTTCACATTCTTATCTGTTATTAATTCTTTAGGTTACAGGTGAGGCAGAATATGCTGATGACATAGCCTTGCCACCTAATGGTCTGAACGCTGCATTAGTGTTAAGCAGAAAACCTCATGCGCGTATAATTTCGGTGGATGATTCACAGGCGAAATCTTCTCCTGGATTTGCTGGCATTTTTCTTGCAAAAGACGTCCCACAAAAAAATAAGATTGGGCCTGTTATTTATGATGAGGAGCTATTTGCTTCAGAATTTGTCTCCTGTGTTGGCCAGGTACATCATAGCAGAATTTGTACTCCGCTGAACAAATTAAACTTTTGAATTCAACTGGGGCCATCATTTGGAAAAAAATTTAAGATTTGGCCATTCGACAAGGAATTCTTTTGACAGTTTTTTGACTAGTTCTTACTCATTTGCATGTTAAGTCATCTTATTTCCATAAATTTGTCACAGGTTATTGGGGTAGTTGTTGCCGATACTCTAGAGAATGCGAAGCTAGCGGCGAGAAAGGTTCATGTTGAGTATGAAGAACTTCCAGCTATCTTATCAATAGAAGATGCCATCAAAGCTAAAAGTTTTCATCCCAACACAGAGAAGTTTCTGGGAAAAGGTGACGTGGATCTCTGCTTTCAATCAGGTGAATGTTACAAAGTCATACAGGGGGAGGTTCAAGTGGGAGGTCAGGAACATTTTTACTTGGAACCACAGAGCACCGTGATATGGACAGTGGATGGTGGAAATGAAGTCCATATGGTTTCTTCCACTCAAGTGAGTGAGGCCTTTGACCAACATTTGTGTCTTCTCTTTATGTTGAATTTGCCAGCAGCCAGATCAAGTTGCCAAGTGTGAATAGGAAAAATTGATTGATAACTGAAGTCAATTGTGGTGGGTTGCCATGAGATTAGATTCAGCCAGATCATTAGTGTGGTAATTTAAAATATAACTAGAAAGAAGTATTTGGGTGCTGGGTTCTGTTCTTCGCCAAACTTCAGGCTATTTAGTGATATGATTAGGGTTTTGGACAGGATTGTTGCTTTGTCCTCACTAAGTTTGATGACATTACGTCCCTATTTTGAGAGATTTACATATACATGTGCTTGTATGTCCTAACTACCCTTTGTTCTTGTATAAAAGGAAATTGATTTCAAAACTTTGTAAATAGTACTGTAACAGTATTCTTCCTCTGCAGGCCCCTCAGAAGCACCAGAAGTACGTCTGTGATGTGCTTGGTCTGCCAATGTCAAAAGTCGTCTGTAGAACCAAGAGACTTGGTGGTGGATTTGGAGGAAAAGAAACGAGGTCAGCATTCCTTGCTGCCGCAGCTTCTGTCCCATCATATCTCTTGAATAGACCAGTGAAAATTACATTAGATAGAGACGTGGACATGATGATAACCGGGCAGCGCCATAGTTTTCTCGGAAAGTATAAGGTGACATTCTATTACTTAGTTTATTCTTTGTTTCCTTTTGTGCAAAATGTAGTTACTTTGTTCCACATTATGTAGTTGAAACTGCGGAATTCTATTCTTAACAGTGGAACTCTTTCTTCTTCCCCTTTTATGCTTCAAAGACCAGTATTAAATTGTACAGAAACTGGTATAAAAAGTTGTTTTGACATTTCGAATCTGGATGTTGCTGTTTGGGCTTGTTGCATTATAATGTGCAACAGCATGTTAAATTTGCTAGGGGAAAATATATTCCTGCTTACAGCATGGTGACTAATTAAATTACTTGATACAGGTAGGATTTACAAAGGAGGGAAAGGTGCTGGCACTGGATCTCGAAATTTATAATAATGCTGGGAATTCTCTTGATTTGTCTCCCGCTATCCTAGAGCGTGCCATGTTTCATTCTGATAATGTGTATGAGATACCAAATATAAGGATTAATGGAAGGGTTTGCTTCACTAATTTCCCTAGTAACACAGCATTTCGAGGTTTTGGGGGTCCACAGGGTATGCTTATAACTGAAAACTGGATCCAGAGGATAGCTGTAGAGCTTAAGAAGAGCCCAGAAGAGATAAGGGTAAAAATTGTTCCTCGATTTGTACTTTTCCTGGTTATTTTCTCTATGCTTTCTTTTTAATTTGTCTCAAATTGAGTTTCCATATAGGAGATGAATTTTCAAGGTGAAGGGTCGGTACTGCACTATGGACAACAACTTCAGCACTGTACACTGGATCAGCTCTGGAATGCACTGAAAGAGTCTTGCAACCTTTTGAATGCTCGCAAAGAAGCTGACCAATTCAATCTTCAAAATCGATGGAAGAAGCGTGGAGTTGCCATGGTTCCAACAAAATTTGGCATATCCTTCACAACAAAACTTTTGAATCAGGTATTGAAATATTGGATATCTAAATGTTTTCTCCAAGCTTTTAAGACAGTTCTGGCAATTATTAGTGGTCTCATGAAGATTTTGTACGTCTGATTTTTGTGCAGTATGATATAGCATATTCTCCCTCTAGAATATTCTCCAGGTCGCTTTGTTAATACCTTACCTCATTGAAAAAAATTTTGGTTTCTTTAGGCAGGTGCTCTCGTTCAAGTTTATACAGATGGGACTGTTTTAGTTACACATGGAGGTGTGGAGATGGGTCAAGGTTTGCATACAAAAGTTGCCCAAGTTGCCGCTTCTTCCTTCAACATCCCTCTCACTTCTGTGTTCATATCAGAAACCAGTACTGACAAGGTAGCAATGCATCTTAGGAAATAGGCAAAAGAATATTATTATGATGTTCAGGAAGCCAAATCTTAAATTTTAATAGTATCTTGTGTGAATCCTAGTTTGAGCGACCATAAAACATTCTATCCTTCTCTGTCTCTCTGTCTCTCTCTCTCTCTCTCTCTCTCACTCTCTCACGGAGGAATAGGGGTGAGGTGTGTAGCGAAGTTGATCTTGTTGTTGGACATGTTGCTCAAATCATTGGTCTGGTACTTGGTGAAGCCTTTTTCCCCCGACAAGATCATGGTCGCATATTCAACCTTCGAGGCTCCAACAATTGTTTCAAACTTTAAAAAAAAAAGAAAAAGATATCTTTATTAATGAAAGGTACTACTTATCACCGTGTCTGTATTGTAAATATGCAGAAACAACAAATAATCCAGTTAAAGTAATAGAAATTAGACGTAAGACGAATCCAGCTAAGAAACTTTTCACAGCCAATTGGCAGAAAATTTGAGGAAATATGCTATTAGTCCTAGTAAGGATAGGTAAATTCATTGATGCTTGCTTTCTAGCAGAATCTTTGGACTTTAATTGTGTAGTTCATTACATGAGATACTTTATCTTGTAGATGCGAACATAAGTCACTGTTATTAAATTCATCCGTGCCTCTATTCTTAAAATTTTCTTTGTCAATGATAATTCATCTATCTGTAATTTTTGCAATGCCTTTGTTTTAATCATGTATAAATCCTTATAGGTTCCCAATTCATCACCAACAGCTGCGTCTGCAAGTTCTGATATGTATGGAGCTGCAGTTTTGGATGCTTGTGAGCAGCTAAAGGCACGCATGGAGCCAATTGCTTCACGGAAGAATTTCAGTTCTTTTGCTGAGGTATATCCATTGTGTTGAATGGAAAATCATAATAACGTGTGCAAGTTCTGAACTTAATATATAAAGTTCCTCCTTTTAAGTTTCTTAACCACTATAATTTTACTCGATCTGCTAGTCTGCTTGATATTTTGGTCTGAATCACATGTTTAAATAGACTTGAAGCTGCTAAAAGCTGTAAAGTAGATGAGATACTCTGATCATGGCTCCTAAGTAATATTAAAGCAGATGACGTTCCTTATCAATCTTGAGGAACTTATATGTCTTATTTAACTTTTCTCTTCTTCTTTTTTCCAGCTAGCTAGTGCATGCTATGTAGAGAGGATAGATCTTTCTGCTCATGGATTTCACATCGTACCTGAGATAGGATTTGACTGGAAGACTGGCAAGGGAAATCCTTTCCGTTACCACACTTATGGTGGTGCATATGCTGAGGTAGAAATCGACACTTTGACTGGAGATTTTCACACGAGAGATGCAAATGTCTTCTTAGATCTCGGATATTCTATCAACCCAGCTATTGATGTTGGACAGGTACCCCTTACATTTGAATCTTTCACTTGCAATCATTATTTTGTAATGCTTAAGCCTGGGGTTGATATAAGGTTCAAAACCTCCTAACAACATATTATAAATATGCTCTAGCTAAGTCTGGGGCAGAGTTAAATCCAACTCTTTAGCATGGATTCGGTATCTGTTACCATTTCATACAGATAATAGATTGATTCTAGACTTCAACAAGGACCTTCTCCATGCAAATTTAGTGCTCCTCTGATGCTTGATCTTGATATAGTAAAGAGGGAGTGGGAGTTGGGGAAGAAGCTTTCACAGTATATTTAGTAGTGTTTGGATTGATGAAGGAAACTATTCTCCCTAAGCCATAACATGTGGATTACTGCAGCATTGATCTCGATTCTCTTGTTTGTCATCTGCACTTACTCCCTATCCCCCAAAACTTGTGCATGGTGTCCTTGATTTTTTCATGTAAACTTTTCGGCAGATTGAAGGAGCATTTGTACAAGGTCTGGGTTGGGTAGCGCTAGAAGAACTAAAGTGGGGCGATGCTGCTCATAAGTGGATTCCACCCGGATGCTTATACACGTGTGGACCTGGAACCTATAAGATTCCTTCTGTAAATGACGTACCTCTGAAATTCAGCGTCTCGCTTCTGAAGGTATGCTTTCTTTCTCATTTCTCTTAAGCCCTGATTAATAAATAAAAATATATCCATGGGAAGTCCTTGATCAGCTCTTTCATCAACTACATTAGACCAATAGGAAGAAAAACTGATGTAGTGGAAATTATACTGCAGTTCAAATATAATGAAGCAAGACAATGGAATTTTAGTCTTTGAAATTATGATATGCATTTCTAGGGATGGCCTTATAAAAAATACTTGGAATGCATGCATGTTTCCTATCCCTTCCAGAGGAATAACTCGATACCAACACAAGTTACACTTTGATCTGCATTAGGACACCAACTCGGAACGTCTCAATCTGCTTTTTATTAGAGATGTTATCGCATATAGGCTGAATGGGGAACTTAGATCGAAATTAAAAAGCTTATATTTGTTCTCTGTTCTAAACAGGGCCATCCCAACGTAAAGGCCATCCATTCATCCAAAGCCGTTGGCGAGCCTCCATTTTTCCTAGCGTCATCCGTCTTCTTCGCCATCAAAGACGCCATCATTGCTGCGAGAGCCGATGCAGGGTTCACAGACTGGTTTCCTCTCGACAACCCGGCAACACCCGAACGTATCCGGATGGCGTGCTTGGACGAATTCACGGCACCGTTCGTTGGCTCCGATTTCCGTCCCAAGCTCAGCGTCTGATCATGCTGGTTGGCCTTTTATGGCTTACAGCCTATACACGTACACGAAAGGACATTCCTAAATCCCTTGTATCTTAAGTTATAACTATCTATTGACCGAGCTCAAAGTCGGCTGATGTAGATCTGTACAAAAGGATGGGCTCGGATCTGAATAAGAATAAAACACGACAATCAACCAGAATAAATATTTCTCCGTTCCACGCTATTAATGTAAATGTGTAGTTTTACATTTCTATCATATGTTTGAACTATCTTTATTAATTTTACATTTCATATCATATTGTATATAAAAATTATTCATGGGTAAACATCTGAGACGTCAAGCCATCACGACCTCTTTTCCCAGCCAAAGGCAAAGAGTCTTCCCAGTTATGATAGTATAACAAATTTGGCGGTTTGCAATTGCCCGATCTAAAACCACATGCTCTAGAATTACGATTTGAAAGTCCAGTTGACGAGTTTCTGTGCTATCTTGGAGTAACTTTATGTTTCGCGCACATGGCGCTCTTTGCATCATTTGAAAATTGTTTCTGAATAATTTTTAACTCCCGATCGACGCTGTTGCTCCCATGTCACATGAAATGGTCATAAACCATATGAATGGCGGTGCACAGATCAACTTGAATATGGTTGTGACGAATAGGTGCCGCGATGCACTGGCCACTGGCTAAGTCTAAAAGAAAATAAGATTGACATCGTGTCTGTTCTTTTCTTTTTTCATAATATATTTTCAAATCTTTCGACCGAATTAATCTTTACAGATACACGCAAACTACCTTTACGATGAAACTTCAAAAATTACTTTGAATGGAAGACGCTATGATGTGAACTCAGTTCTCGCATCTAAACAAAAAATCTAACAAATCAGTCGATCTAGTTGTGTCTCATGTGGCTCTACATGTCTTCCTATTCTTAGAGATGGTTTTTTCGTATTACTCTATGTGGCATTCGAATTGACCAATTCAAGATGCATGGACGTGGGATTTCATGTAGAGGCTAGTGGGATCCCATCTTCCAAATTGTTAGTACTTGGAGTTGGAAGCTCCAAGCCCCATGCCCATTAAAAGACTATGCTTGTTGCTTGAACGCAATCACTGTATAAACTGGGGCGTCCCTTTAAGTTCATTCAACAATTCATTAACAAACACAAAGCCCTTTCCCAATGGCTGGTGCAACCAAAATGGCCACTCATAGGCCTCCTGACTTCTTATTTGCCTTGGCCATTTGCTTCATAGCCACTGATGCAGGTGGGGATTACAAGCCTCACAAATATTCATTTCCATCTTCGCCGACTTACGTTTATAAGTCTCCACCGCTACCGACTCTATTGCCGCCTCTTCCATATTACTACAAGTCCCCCTGTCTCCCGAGCAAAAGCTTAAGACACCGCCTTCTTATCCCTACTCATTGCCTACACAGGCCCTACTCATTGCCTACACTTGACGTTTACAAGTGTCCATCACTGCCATGGATAAAGCTAGTAGTCACAATTAGAGAGAGGATGGATAGGTGTTTAAAAGAAACATTGACAAATATATACGAAATAAATTACACTTTTTCTTCAAAGTCCGAATGAGGATTAGAAACACGAAACTCCAGATTCTATGATAATCAGAAAGTGTACAACAAACCATAAATGAAGGGGAAAGTACAGCCCAAGTGCCAAAACTTGGTACGGGGGGACACTTAAGTGCCAAAAGTTAGGAAAGTGACACTTAAATGTCAGTTTTGGAGTAAAGTGGAACACTTAAGTGTCACTCCGGTCAAAATCCGACCAAATGGCTGACGTGGAAATTTTCCGACGAGTTGGGTGCAAAACGGCATCGTTTTGCATGCTGACGCGGCTAAACAATACAAAAACAACGTCGTTTTGATGCCAACGTGTTAAAAGAATTAATATAAAAATTAATTAAATTAAATTAAAAACGAAATTTATTTAAAACATTTAAAAATAAAATAAAAATTTTAAAAAAACTAATTTTCTAAAAATAAATAAAAATATTAAAAAAAACTAATTTTAAAAAAACTAAAAAAATATTAAAAAACTAAAAATTTTAAAAAAAAACTAAACTTATTTAAAACATTTAAAAATTAAATAAAAATATATAAAAACTAATTTAAAAAAAAAAAAAAAAAAATATTAAAAAAAAAACTAAACTTATTTAAAACATTTAAAAATTAAAAAAATATATATTAAAAAAACTAAAATTTTAAATATATATATTAAATAAACTAAAATTTTAAATAAACTAAAAAATTAAAACATTTAAGAACTAAACTTATTTAAAAAATTTAAAAATAAAATAAAAATATTTAAAAAATTATAAAAGGGGGTGGCCTTCCGGTGACGGCCCCCTTTTTTTTATTTTTTATTATTTTGTATTTTAAATGTTTTAAATAAGTTTAGTTTTTAAATGTTATAAATTTTTATTTTTATTTTTTATTTTAAAAAAATAAATGTTTTAAATAAGTTTAGTTTTTAAATGTTATAAATTTTTAGTTTTTTTAATATTTTTTATTTTATTTTTAAATGTTTTAAATAAATTTAGTTTTAAATTAAATTATATTAAATTTTATATTAAATTTTTTAACATGTCAGCATGCAAAACGACACCGTTTTGCACCAAACTCGCCGGAAAATTGCCACGTCAGCCATTTAGCCGAATTTTAGCCGGATTGGCACTTAAGTGATCCATTTTACTCTGATTTTGATACTTAAGTGTCACTTTCCTAACTTTTGGCACTTAAGTGTCCCTTCGTGCCAAGTTTTGGCACTCCAGGTGTCCGCAACTCCATAAATGAAGGATTTAAGGAAAAAGAATAATGCTCACGAATTTTATAGTGGTTCGGCTTAGATTAAGTCTACGTCCACTCTCTCACGCTGATAACTTACTAGCTGGATTCCACTATATGATCAATCAAGAGATTACAACTCATAAGCATAGACTTAGTGATGGAACTCTCTAACTTATTAAGACACTCTTTTATGTTTTCTCCGTTGATCACAATTTATAATGCTCACAGATAAAGATAAGTAAAATGAGATTAGCTTCAGACTTTGGAATCTCAAATTCACGTTCAGACACTCTTCTAGACTGAATGACCTCCTTTAAATACTCCTCTACACTATACTAACCATTGGCAATCTCCAGAGGAACTTTCTTCCAATCAAGCCGTTGGACATAATCAATCAAAAGGATCTTGTGGTTGTTGAAGTTAGGATTAGAATTTCCACTTAATTTTGATTGCCCATACAATCAAAATTTTGGTTTCTATAAATAAATGCTTCCCAAAAAAGAACATGTTTTAAATAATTGATTTCATCAATTTGTGATTGATTCCATCAACTTATTTATAAAAGGTAAGTGAAATCATTTGCTAGAGAGCTAGACGATGTAGAATAATTTCATAATAAGTTCATTCTGGATCTATAATTCTGCACTCTTCCTCGTTATGGACATGATCTCGTTATGGACTTCATCAGAATGAGAAGTGCTTTTGGGGATGAATAGACTTTTGCAAAAGTCTTCAATAGTTCCTTAGAAACAACTTTTAAAGCTATATGTTCTTAAGATTAGCGTTAGATCTAGAGAGTTTTATCAACTTCAAAACTTAGTGGGAGTTTTTTTCAACAATCCCTCCATTTTATTTTATTTTGTGACAAAACTTTCATGAGGATTAAGGATAATTTCTATATTATCCTGCAAAACAACACTTAAGCAGCACAACTTATGGAACAAACAGTCATAAGCAAACAAGATCGATATAGATACAATATTTCTTAAAAGTTGGCAAAAAAAAAAAATCTCATAATCACATTAGCACACCAAAACACTTAAAATCTGCGCAAAGTCTCTCCATTTTTGTCAACAACAAGAGGGTCCAAAAAATCAGCAGATTAAGAAAACAGACCAAACCAACAAACACACTAAAATGATTAGAATATTTAAAGAGATGAAGATTTTTCGAAAATAAGAGCTTTCTAGGAAGTCGGACAAGATGGAAATCTTCCAAGTTTTGCACAGTCTCCTCAAGCTTGGTCATGCATTAACCAAAGGCAGCTTCAATCTTAGTCATATCCTGGACATTGTGCTATTTGTTATTATGAACATCTTCTACAGGAGATTGTACCTGTCCACTAAGAGATTGTGCCGTGGAAGCAAGAGAGGTGTGCAACTTTTGTATTTAGACCTCCATACCATACTGTTGTGCTTTGATTTTCAGGAGAAGTTCAACTATACAAGGGTAGTTCAGATTTAGTTCGGTCTGAGCACTAGGCTCGACAAAGTGAACTGGAGGAATATCCAAACTTGAAATGAGATCAGTTTGTATCTTGGAAGTATTTTCCTCCCCCTAAACATTAGCATGTTGTTCCTTGTCGCCAATAGAATCCTTAGAAAAATGAGAGGCATAGACATCCTCTGCGTCTGGTGGAGAACAATTGATGCTATTACTTAAAGTTGATTCTACATTATGCTCTTGAGGAGTTTTCTCATCAACTCCCCCTGTTTCTGTGCTATCAGTCTGAGCAACCGGATTTCCTCTTGCTGTATCACGATCCTTTACAGTTTCCTTTTGTTGTTGATCTTGTCCCTCATTATCATCGCCTGCAGCATTGTCAGCCTTGTCCCCTGTATCATCTCCTCCCTTGTCGGATTCTTCCTTATCACCATCATCCTCGTCTTCTTCTTTGTCTTTCTCCTCTCCATCTTTTTCATCTACTTCTTCTTCATCACTCTCATCTTCGTGGTCCTTCTCACTCTCTTCTGCTTCTTCTTCAAATTATGCCATGCTTGCGACAATATCAGAGAGAATCTTCTCTTCATCTTTTTCCTTGTCCTCATCTTGTAACAATAGGATAGGTCTTTTTCTCTTAGGGATCTTGGAGACTATGCTCTTGCCTTTCCTCTTTTTTCTCAACTGCAGACTCAGTCTTAGTCAAACTAGCAGACTCAATCTTTACATGCTCCTAAACTTCAGAAATTCCCTTTAATCTCATCTTGGAAATCATCTTAAAACCAATTTGCATGGGAGGCAGCATTATAGAGCAAAAGCTAGAAGGAGATTGAATCTGGAAATGCTCGAAGAGTCTGGTTACCAAGGCGCCATAAAGAAGTTGGCATTTTTCCTCCATCAATGTCCTGTACTTGTGCGGTGGAATGGTATGTGATAGAGAGAAGGCTACTCCATTGCAAATCGCCCACATCATTTTGGCCTCAAACTTAAAGACATCAGTCTTAGATGTTGCCTTGGGTTTGATGCAATTTATAATGATTTTATGAAGCAGAATATTGGAAGTAGACAACCTAAAGTAGGTTATACTACTCCTTGGAATCTTATCCTCCACCAAAAACTTAATCACTTCCTCACTGGAGTTATTGATAGGCATAAAGTCGCTTCTTTCAACTCCTAGAATATCAGTCGGTAAATTAACATCCACATCAAAAGCCTTTTCACATACAATAAATTGAATCTGTGCGGAAGCCAAAACAGACAAATTGGAATAGAAGTAAGTAGTTAGTTTTGGATAAGCATGAGACATTTCTAGACAAAAGTTTTCCAATTGAAATTTAGCAAACTGCTCCCTCATATTCACTTTGATTGTCTCCAAAAAATCAAAGTCCACAATGCAAGGATTAATCACACCTCTGTTCAGAAATTTAGCATAAGCCTCTTTATGCTCTTTAGACTTAAATAATTTATTTTTAGAGCCTGTAACTGCAGCAGCAATATCAAGTTTAGACTGAAAATTTTTAAATATCGGCTCATCACCGTCTTTCATCTTACCTTTAGTTAGACCTTCAGTTTCAAAGCGAGGATCAATAGGAAATACCGTCAATTCCTCCTCCGCTCTATTAGATTTCACAAACCCAAGTTTTTTCATGGCTTTCAAGAATAATATCTCGTTTCTATACCCATTTTCTTTTAGGAAAGTAGTAATTAAATCCATAGGACTTCCTCCCTTCTTCAAAAACTCATAATACTTAAGAAGAACATCAGGCTTCCTTACCGAAAGAGGGGTTGCTTTCTGAGTGACTTCCTGTTCCATGGAAGGTCGATTGGTGCTTCATGGAGTTGTGTCTCTAGTATGATCGAACTGTGTTTGAGTATCCTTCACAAGTCAACGCCCTCGACTGGCTATGTGGGATAATTTTCGCTAGGAAGAGATCGACACTGACTTGGAAGATTTTGAAGACATGATGGAGAAGTGATTGAGGCTAGGGTTTGCAAAGAGGAAGTTACTCAAAGAAAAAGAGAAAAGAAGGTTTCTGAAAATTAGGGTTTTCAGTTCGTGAGAATTAAAAGGAAGAGAGAAGCTTTTTAAAGAGACTAAATTGAGGCAAATAAATAGTCGTAAAGGAAATTAACTGCACATTTGGAAAAAAAAAATCGAAAAAGATTCAGAAAATATTACGAAATTTCGGGAATTTTTTTATTCTGAGAAAATTAGGAAGTAATGTAAAATAACAATTCCCAAAAACTATAAAAGGCAAATAAATATTCGAATAAATATAAAATACTCATACTTGTTTGAAATGGAAGGAAGCTTACACGCCAAAATTTAAAAAATAACTACCTAAGTCTGAATGAGATTCCAGAAGAATGTCACTTCCAAAAGGTTGCCTTTGAAAACCCGTCTTGCATAGAACTTAACCAAAAGGGTAAATTATGTGCAGTTTATTATGAATGAATTCAAACGTACCTTTTTCCAGAGGCTTAGTGAAAATATCTACTAGTTGACTCTTTAAATCAACAAATTGAATATTGATTTCACCACTTTGCACATAATCTCTTATGAAATGGTGTCAGATTTCGATATGCTTTGCTCTTGAATGAAGAATGGGGTTCTTAGTAAGGTTGATTACGCTGGTGTTGTCGCATCTAATTTTAGTACAATAATTTTCTATTCCAAAGTCTCTCAATTATTGCCTAATCCATAGAATTTGAGAACAACAAATATCAATAGCAACATATTCTGCTTCTGCGGTTAAGAGGGTCACGGTGTTCTACTTCTTGGAGAACCAGGACACCAGCATCTCTCCCAGAAGTTGGCAAGTCCTAGAAGTACTTTTTATGTCGACTCTGCAACCAGCTAGGTCAGCGTCTGAGTATTCAAGTAGAATAAAGTCTCATCATTTCGGGTACCACAAACCTAACTTTGGAATAGTAGTAACATATTTAATAATGCCTTTAACGGCACTAAGATGTGATTCTTTAGGATTAGCTTGGAACCTAGCACATATTCACACATTGAATAAGATGTTAGGACGTGAAGTAGTGAGATAGAGAAGAGAAGCAATCATGCTTTTATAGATATATTGGTCTACTTTCTTCCCATCTTCATCCTTATCAAGTTTGGAGGAGCTTGACATAGGAGTTTCGGTCTTCTTAAAATTTTTCATTCCAAACTTCTTTATGACATCTTTGGCACATTTCTCTTATAGATGAAAGTCCCTTTTTTAAATTGTCTAACTTGTAGACTCATAAAGAATATCAATTTATCCATCATGCTCATCTCGAACTCTTTCTACATAAACTTAGAAGATTTCTTGCATAGAAATTTATTAGAAGAACCAAAGATGATGTTGTCTACATATATTTGAACAAGTAAGAAGTCTTTACCTTCTCTTTGATAAATAAATTGGTGTCAACCATACCTTTCTGGAAGCTATTATTTACTAGAAACCTACACAGTCTCTTATACCAAGCACGAGGTGCTTGTTTTAGACTGTATAAGTGCCAATAAGTCCCAACACTTCTAAATTTTCCTTTCCCTTGGATCTAGTACGGATTCCTTATTCTATATTCCCAATAATGAGATATTGAGGATGACTTGACTTGTGCTTCCAATTTTTATTATATTTTTCCTTTCATTCAAGAGTTTCCAATATCAGAGAAAGTTCTTCTGACTTTTCTTTAATATGGACAAGCTCACCAAAAAGCTAGTTTTGTTTAGTAGGTTTAGACCTAGTTAAGTCTGAGACCAACTCAGATTCTTCAAGTTGAATATGATCTTATTGATTCTGAAAGATTTCTTGAAATTTCATATTCATTGATTTTTCCACAGTCTGGATATTTTTGTTGAATACTCTATATGCCTTGCTTATGGTGGAATAACCAAAAAAAAATTCCTTTGTCTGACTTGTCTTTAAACTTACCCGAATAGTCACTTGCATTTTTCAAGATAAAACACTTGCAACCAGATACATGAAAATAAGAAATATTTGACTTTTTACTTTTATAAATCTCATATAAGTTTTCTCTAAGATAGGCCTTAGAAACATCCTATTAATTATATAGTAAGCAGTGGAGACTGCTTCTGCCTAGAAGCGAAAAAAGACCCTGCTTTCAATTAGTAGAGTTTCAGCCATTTTTTGTAAAAACCGATTCTTCCTTTTTACGACTCCATTTTTCTCTAGAATATAGGGAGAGGAGAAAATATGTTGAAGACTATTTTCATCACAAAATCTTGTAAAATCTTGATTTTCAAATTCTCCCTCATGGTCTGTTTTGATGCTAGAAATAGCATAGTCCTTCTCATTTTGAACATTTTTAGCATATTATGAAAAATAGGAGAAGGCTTATGTTTTTTTTGCCAAAAAGAAAATCCAAATAAACCTTGAGTAATCATCCATAATTACCAGACAGTATTTCTTACCTACAATGCTTTGGGTTCTCATTGGTCCAAAAAGATCTATGTGAGGAAACTGCAGATTATAGTTAGTAGAAACATGGTTTATAAATTTAAAGGAACTTTTAATCTATTTTCCCAAAGTGTATGCAGTGCACAGCTTAGACTTCTAGTAAACCATCCTTGGAAAATCACGGACCAACTTTTGGGTAGATAGTTTGACAATTTGCTTCATGCTCACACGCCCAAGCTTGCGATGCTACAAATTTGCTTCATCTTGAATTGAATAAGATATAGAGAATTTTCTGGATTTATGTCCAGAAGATATATATTCTCATGCCTTCATCTTGTGAAAATCTTAGAGAAGTCTTAACCGATTCCAGAACAAATATTCTTTTGGAAGTTGATTATGAACCCTGTGTCACACAGTTGGCTAATATTTTTAGAAGGTTATAATTGAGACCTCTCACCGAGGAAATATTATTGATGATCAAACTATCAATTTTCATAGTTTCTTGTCCAATAATTTCTTCCTTGTTGTTTCCACCGAAGGTAACACTTTTTTCCTTTTTGTTTTTCAAATTTGATAAAGCTACTATAGTATCTTGTCATATGCCTAGAACATCCACTATCCAAATACCATTCGTTATTTCTCTTCATGGTAACCTGTAATCAAAAGAAGATCTCAAATTTTTTTTTGTACCCAAATTTTCTTGGTTTCTGAAGAGTCGGTGATAAAAATTATGTTTGCCCAGTCCTTCTTAATAGGCTCTAGACTATAGGATATTCATTCTCAAAATGTTTTGAGTCTCCACACCTAGAACATTTAAGAGTACTTCGACCAATAGATCTTGTAAAAAAAAAAATGGAAATGATTTTGTTAAGCAAGTCTGAGAGGTCTCTGTCTAAGTTTTTTCTTGACTTTTGGAAAATTAATCAAAACATTGCTTTCTTTATTAGAACTCAAACCATATATGTTGTAATAAGGAATTTGAATGGAAAGAATGTGTTCTAAAGTTTTTGATCCTTTTGAAAATTCCTTTTTAAATTTTTTTTTTTTTTTTTTTTGGAAAGTGTATCACGACTTTATTTTCAAATCATCATAATTGTTTTTCAAATTCTCAAACTTTTCTTTCCAAGAAATTTTTCAGTTGTCTAAGTTTAGAATTTTTCCTCTTCAGTTCGAAAATCCTTTTAAGAGAGGATTTAACATTCAAACAAAGTTCATCAATGTACTTAGAAACTTTAATTGGAATATCAAAATGACTTACCTCAATCTCCTTGTCTAATTCAAAGCTGAGTCGAAATTAGATTCTGATTATGAGTCTGAGGCAAATTTAGCCATCAGACAGATGTTTCCATACTCCTCATCACTTTCTTTACATTTTATGTCGCTCCAGGTTTTTGCTCTAAATGCCTTCTTGTACTTCTCGTATTTACCTTCTTCTTTTTCAACAAATGGTAGTTTGGCTTGATATGTCCATTATTCTTGCACTTAAAACATATCATATCCTTACTTGATTCATCTCTTTCCATTGACATTTTTTGGGAATTTTGTTTGTTGTGTTTCTTCCGTTGAACTTTTTTTTCCCTTCTTATTTAGCTCTCTAAATTTCTTGATCAAGAGGGCAAGTTCTTCATTGTCCAAGTCATCTTCTGAGTTTGCATCATCAGAATCGGCATTAGATTTAAGTGCAATAAACTTCTTAGTTTTTTAGTCGTCTTCATCGTTAATCTATTCCACTTTATAGGATTGGAGAGTGCCAATGAGTTCATCAACAAAGAGTAACATGATTCTCTACGTCTTGTATTGAGGTCTTAACATGATTCCAATCATTTGATAATTTTCACAAAAGTTTGTTGACCTTCATTAGTGCAAAAATTGATTGTCCTTGATAAGTCATACCATTTATAATCTCTATAAAACAACTGAACATATCTCCAATTGACTCTCCTGGCTTCATCATGAACGACTCATATTGGCCAAGCAGAATGTTCACTTTTGTCTCTTTCACACGATCAGTCTCTTCATAAGTAACATGAAGTCTATCCTAGACTTATTTAACTATTTCAAATGAAGAGATCCTATTATACTTAGTAGGAAACAGAGCACAATATAGGGAATAAATAGTTTTTGCATTAAGAGCTTGTCTCTTAATAATTTTGACTTGATCATATTCTTTAGCATCCTTGTCACTTCTTTGCCTTTATCTGAATCTGAAATAGAATTAGCCTTTGGATTGATCCCTTTTTCCACAACATCCCACTCCAGAGGATCTTTGGATTTAAGAAACGCATTCATTTTGTTTTTTCACATATTGTATTATTTTCCATCAAAATATGGTGTTCCAATGTTGCTTTGTCCTTCCACAAGTCTTGATACCAAGATATTTGTCATAGAAGATCTTTAACTCAAAAGTAAAAATACTTCAATAAAACAAGCACTCAAGCTTTGATACCAATTGATAAAACTAGTACTTACTTAGAGGAATATGAATAGGTATTTAAAAGAAATCTTGACAAATAGGTATTAAATAAAAATAAAAATTCTTTTTCAAAGTCTAGATGAGGATCAGAAACACGAAACTCTAGACTTCTATGATAATCAGAAAGTGTGCAACAAACTATGAATGAAGTAGTTAAAGAAAAAGAAAAGTGCAAACGAATTTTATAAGGTTCGGCTTAGATCAAGCCTATGTCTACTCTCCCTCGCTGACAGCACTATATGATCAATGAAGAGATTACGACTCATAAGCATACACTTAATGGTGGAACTCTCTAACTCACTAAGACATTCTTTGTGTTTTCTCCCTTGATCACACTTTGTAATGCTCACAAATAAAGACAAGAAAAATGAGAATAGCTTCAGACTTTGGAATCTTAAATTCACGTTCCCACACTCTTTTAGACCGAATGACCTCATTTAAATACTCCTCCACACCATACTAGCTGTTGGCAATCTCCGAAGGAACTTTCTTCCAATCAAACCGCTAGACGGAATCAATCAAAAGGATCTTGTGGCCGTTGAAGTTAGAAATAGAATTTTCACTTGATTACGGTCACCCATACAATCAAAATCTTGGTTTCCATAAGTAGATACTTCCCAAAAAGGAACATGTCTTGAAGATTGATTTCATTAATTTTTGATTGATTCTATCAACATATTTATAAAATGTAAGTGAAATCCTTCGCTAGAGAATTAGACGATGTAGACTAATTTCCTAATAAATTCATTATAGATCTGTATCGCAAAATCGATAAGTCTAATTGTGCACTCTTCCTCGTTCCAAACATGATCTCATTTTGGACTTCATCATGATGGGAAGTCCTTCTAGGGATAAATAGACTTTTGCAAAATTCTTCAATAGTTCCTCAAAAATAACTTTAAAACCTATTTGTTCTTAAGATTAGCGTTAGATCCAAGAAAGTTTTGTTAATTTCAAAACTTAGTAGGAGTCTTCTCAATAGCTACCACCATCGCCTCCCCCTCCGTATGATTACAAATCTCCGCCGCCACCATCCCTATCACTACCACCGCCATTCTTTTACAAATCCCTACCACCACCATCCCCATCACCTCCGCCACCACCATCCCCGTCGCCACCCCTCCACCACCACCATCCCTGTCACTACCAGCGCCATTCTTTTACAAATCCCTACCACCACCATCCCCATCACCTCCGCCACCACCATCCCCATCACCACCCCTCCGCCGCCACCACCTTCCCCATCACCTCCCCCATCGTATGTGTACAGATCCCACCTTCACTGTCCCCTTTCCCACCAACTCCATATGTTTAAGAATCGCCACCACCTCCTTCGCCATCCCCACCTCCATTGTACATCCACACGTCTCAACCCCCTCCATCGCCCTTTTTACCTCCTCCTTATGTAAATAAGTTTGCACCTCCTCCCGCGCCATCACCTCCTCCACCATATGTGTATACTTTGCCACCTCCACCACCACCTTATTTTCATAAGTCTCCACTGCCCCCATCTCCATCACCTCCTCCTCCATATCTTTACATGTTGTTGCCACCACCTTCTCCATCTCTGCCCCCTCCTTATGTCTATAAGTCCCAATCTCCACCGTTGCCATCTCAACCTTTGCCTTATGTATACAAGTCTTCACCTCCACCCTATCCATCACCCCCTCCTCCACATATCTATGTCTCACCACCTCCACCTTCTCCTTTGCCGCCTCCTTTATACATTTGTAAATCTCCACCTCCTTCTCCATACGTTTACAAATCTCCACCGCCACCTTCACCATCCCCCTCATCTACATACATTTACAAATCGCCTCCACCCATCTCCATCATCTCCTCATCTATATTTTTATAAATCTCCAATGCCATTGTTGCCATCCCCGCCTCATCCATACATTTACAAATCGCCTCCGCTGCCATCTCCATCTCCTGCTCCATACGTCTATAGCTCTTCGCCAACACATTCACAATCTCCACCGCCACTTACGTCTATGAATCACCCCATCCTTCATACATGTACAAGTCCCCACCTCCTCCATCTCCTTCTCCCCCTCTGCTGAGCATGTACAAGTCTCCACCACCTCCAAGCTATGAATACTAGACAATTCACACTAGCTTCAAGATGTAATAATCGAGGGAAAATCCAAGCAAACGCTCTATTGGAGTTTCATCAAGGACTTTCTTTCAAGGGCGTTAAACGTGACTGAGGGAACATTGTCAATGCATAGAGACTCAATGGACTAGAAGTTTTAGTCGAGGCCTTCCCCTTATACCTTTGCTTGAAAGTTTTATAATTTGTACTCTGATTTTTTTTTTCTTATACAGTTTTCATTATATCATTATATTGGTGGACCAGGTTGGAAGTACCAATAAGCAAGAAGAAAATTCACGTAGTTTTCTTTATGTAATCTGAACTATGATTTTTTATCTGATATAATTTTCACTATATCATTGCACTACCGGACAAGGTTGGAAGTACTAATAAACGAAGAAAATTCCCGTGCTTTTCTTCATCTCTCTCTCAAGCTTTCTATTAATGGAAGTTCTTAGAAGTTCTTAGGTCCAGTAATCGAATACGTAATATAATTACTCGCTAAAGTTTGTTTTCATTATGACTAGGTGCGTGAGTTTCTTTTTCCATTTGTGTAGAATTGATGTATGTGTTTTGTTATTAATTGTTCATTGAATTCTATCTTATCTCATATGAACCTTCCTCTTTTGATCAAAAGAAAGGTGAAATTCTTAATTCATATAATAAGTTAACATACAATATTGGGAAAAGTACCAAAAAAGTCCTAAACCTATTACATTGGTATCAATTCAATCAATTCAATCATAAACCTTTCAATTGAACCAACTTAGTCCTAAACATTTTCATATTTGTACCAATTCAGTCAGTCTAGTCAATTTAGGCCAGAAATAGCTGACGTGGACATCAATCGTCTAACATGACATGGTCAGCACTAATATAGACATTTTTAAATAAATTTTTAATATTTCTTATTTTAAATAATTTATTTATTTTTCTTTTTTTTTCCCTTTTTTTGCTTTCCTTTTTCTTTCATTTTTTTTTTCCTTTGACTGTAGTCAGCGATCGCCACAAGCAAGGCTAGCGAGGGCATCACTACCCTCCCTGATCTAGCAAGGGCAAGACCCTCGCGGCTTGAGAGAGGGGGCCCTTGTTGCTTGGGTGCAAGGGCTACCCTCACCAGATTCAGTGAAGGCATTGAGGGTCAAGCCCTTGCTAGACTCAACAAGGATTGAACCCTCACTAGAGTCGGTGGGGGCCACCCTCATCCAGGCGACAAGGGTTGAGCTTTTGCTAGATCCAACTAGGGCCCCCCTCACCTAGGCCGCAACGCCCTGGCTGGCCCTTGCCTATGGCTAGTACTAGCCACAATCCAAAGGAAAACGAATATTAAAAAAAAAAAAAAAAAAAGGAAATTTTTTTTAAAATAAAAGAAATATAAAAATTTAATAATTATTTAAAATTTCATGTTAGTGCTAACCGTGTCACGTCAATGTCCACGTCAATAATTTCTAGCTTAAATTAGCCGAATTGACTAAATTTGTACCAATGTGAAAATGTTTAGAACTAAATTAGTCCAACTTAAAGGTTTATAACTAAATTGATATAAATGCAATAAGTTTATGACTTTTTTGGTACTTTTTATGTACAATATTAGGACTCGATAGTGTTGTTATATTGAATGGAAATTTTAAAAGTAATCACCAAAATTATTGTAATAGTAAAAGAAAATAGGAAAAATCTTCAAAGGAAATACCTTTACAGAATAAGTCACATAAATTGTTAGAATTTCCATTAATTTCTAATTGAGGCGATTACAAGTCCTAGTTAGAAGCGAAATCAGTGGCGAGTAAAGAAAAATACTCCCCGCAACAAAAATAAAATTTCTTTTAAATTATAGTCACATGTGTCACTTTTAGAGACAATTCCAAAGAAAGAGTTTGTTATTATATTTATATATGCGTGTGTATATGCGTATTAAAGTCTTTTTATGGTGCAAAGGTGATTGCCAGGGTTTAAAGGGCAAAGTATACAAAATGGAAAAGAAATGGCCTGGGCGAAGAATGCAAGAAGGAGCATCTGAAATTGGTTATGATCAAGGGAGTTCTGGCATGTGCACTCTGGAGCGATAGAACTCTACTAACATAAGATGAAGTAATATATATTCGCAGAGAGCATCAACAACGTCAGGATGGCCGAGTGGTCTAAGGCGCCAGACTCAAGTTCTGGTCCTCGTGAGAGGGCGTGGGTTCAAATCCCACTTCTGACATTTTCCTCTGTTTTTCTTTTTGCCTCATCTTCATTTTATTTCTTTCTTCCTTCTTTTTTTGTTATTTCCCTACTTAACAAAGATCCAGTTCTCTGATGATGGATTTAGAGAAGAAACTCCTTTCAATTAATGACGATTATAAGGTGATCATATTAGCACATACAAGAATTTTATTTTTTTTTTTTTTCACTTTTCACATTCTCGCCCTGTATATTTAATGGGCCATTTCTTGCTGTGTACACGTTCTTATAGACAATGTCGTGACGGTGGTGGTGGTGGTGGTTTATACACATAAAGAGGCGGCAGTAATTGTGATGGAGGCGGAGAGAACTTGTGGCGATGTGGTGGCTTTTTATGGTGTGCTTTAGTGGCAGAGGTGGTGATATATATGGTGGAGGACAATGTTTTAGTGGTGGGGAAGACTTATGGTGGTACGGTGCATGAATTGCCTGGTTAGGAGGAGGTGGAAACTTGTGATGATGAGATGGGTGAATCACATACTTTGGTGGTGGCGGTGGCGGAGATTTATGATGTTGAGGGGGATGAAGTATATACTTGGGAGGTGGAGGTGGTGAGTTGGAACAGATGGTGGCGGCGGCGGTGGGGACTATAAGAAGGGGTTGGAGATGGAGGATGATGCATAGGTGTTGGCAGAGAAGGTGAAGGAGAATATGTTGGTAATGGAACCGGAGAAGGAGGTGGTGAAGATGTTGGTCGTGGAGGAGAATAAGTTGGGGGTGGAGGTGGAGGAGAATTCATTAGTGGTGGCTGAGTCAAATATGTTGGTGGTGGAGATGGAGCAGTATTTTTTGGTTGCGGCGGGGGCGAGTAAGTAGGGGACAGAGGTGGAGGCGAATTCTTAGGTGGTGGCGGCAGTAAGTAAATAGGGGGTGGAGGTGGAGGAGGATTCCTAGGCGGTGGCGGTGGAAGAGAATACATAGGTGGCGGTGGCGAATACATGAGGGGTGGAGGTGGAGGAGAATACTTGGGCAGTGGTGGTGGAGGAGAATGCATAGGTGGCGGTGGTGAATACGTAAGGGGTAGAGGTGGCGGCAAATATGTTGGTGGCGGCGGTGAGTAAATAGGGGGAAGAGGTGGAGGAGAGTTCCTTGGTGGTGGTGGTGGTGGTGGTGGAGGAGGAGAATATGTAGGAGGCCGTGGCGAATACGTAGCAGGTGGAGGGGAATTCATAAGTGGCGGTGGTTGAGAATACGTTGTTGGCGGAGGTGGAGTATATTTTGATGGCGGTGGCGAGTAAATAGAGGGTGGAGGTGGAGGAGAAGTCCTAGGTGGTGGTTGTGGAGGAGGATCATATGTATGTGGCGGTGGCGAATACATAGAGGGTGGAGGTGGAGGGGAGTGAGTTTATAAGCGGCAGTGGCGGCAAAGATGTTGGTGGCGGCAGCAAGCAAAAAGGGGCTGGAGTTGGGGGAGAATTCCTAGATGGTGGCAGTCGAGGAGGAGAATACATACTTGGTGGTGGCGAATACATAGGGAATGGGGGCGAAGGGGAATATGTTGGTAGTGAAGGTGGAGGAGTATATGTTGGCGGTGGCGGTGAGTAAATGGGGGTGGAGGTGGAGGAGAATTTGTAGGTGGCGGCGGTTCGTCGCAGAGGAGAATAAGTAGGGAGCGGAGGTGGAGGGGAATTCACTGATGGTGGCGGTGGAGATGGCGAATGTGTCGGGGTGGAGGAGAGTAAGTTGGCAGTGGAGGTGAACGTATCGGCACTGGGGGGAGGCGGAGGAGAATATGTCGGTGGTGGAGGAGAATTCAGGGATGGTGGCGGTGGACGGGGCGAAGACATTGGTGGTGGAAGGGTGAGTAAGTAGTCAGTGGGGAGGAGTAGGAGGCTCGTAAGCATATGGCGGCGTAACATAAATTGGCGGGGAACTATCGTAAAGGTCATCGGCAGACGAGACAACTGCGACGAGGCAAAAGGAAATGGCATAGACCAGCCTAGGCCAATGCCAAGACCACCTCCGAGTTGCCATGGTCGCTCGAGCTTGTCGATTACTCCTGATTAGAACTAATGTGGGGAAGGATCAGTGGGCTCTAATACATTATAGGGAAGTCTCTCCACGCACTTACTAGGGTTAATAAATCTCTTCAATGAACTTAAACAGGCTGCATTCCAGATTAAAGTAAGACCCATCACTCAAAAAGCCCCCCACCACGTTGCAAATTCTTTCTTTATACATATCGAATGGGAGGATTTTCTAGGAAGGATCAGGGATTCCAGGCACGACTGGCCAATTAGCAAACCTACGAAGAACGACAGCAGCTGAAAGGTGCCATACAGAGAGCCCTCCAATCCAATGCAATTATACTACGCATCCATCTTTAGTTCATTACCGAAGGAGGACAAGAATGAGCAATTGGTAGGCATCAAACCATTTAACTAGCGGGCATCCCAGCAACATGCAATCTTGCAATGAACGTAACCCAGCATCATGAAGGCCACGAAGCATATGTAAGGGGAGACCATTCATCAATCCAGACTGCATAGTCGTCGTTTATGATAACTTAATTGACGCTGGCCACTTTGCCGGTATGCTGTCGTAGGTAGTCCTCAATTCGAGTGTGAATGAATTGGCACTTCAAGGAATGCATCAGACAACACGATCCTAGCACGATCCTAGCACATGTCAATAAGCTGTCAAAAACAATACTTGATTGCACCAGTCAATTGTTAGTATTTTTAATATCAATATTTCGTCACGTTTTCCTTCAAGTATGAAAACTCCTCATGTGGAGAAACCATTTTATGTCCGTTTTGCATGTCAAAATTGTCAGCTACTTGAACCTGAGACATTCGTTGCCATTTGGTAATCTGGGGCTTTATAATGAATGCAGCATCACTAATAAACCGGGATGAAAAGTAGAGGACAAACATGGCATGTAGAGAAACGAACATCCTTTCCAAACTATGCCAAGGTAACTCTGGTCATGCTGTTTTTTTTCTTGTCACGAACCGGCCAGAAAGCATGAGCTCCTAAAGACCACGGTGAAGGCAATTTGATCCGGCTTCAGATCATGTCAATAAAATCGACAACCGTAATCCGAGTTTTGGTTATTGCGTCGAGAGAAGCAAGATGCAGTCGGTCCCAGCAGGTCAGACCGGCAATTTTGACCTCCCCTATTCAGTATCAAATCAATAAATCTATTGCAAGCAAATCAAAGATACAAACGCAATACTACTCAACTCCCTTTATGTTCATGGTAATAGTTAAAAACTAGAAGAATTATCTCATGATGCCTTATCTTGGATCTGAGGATAATCATCCCTGTTTTACCATCGCGCAACGAACAGCATCGCGTCAAAGTCAAAAGTCAGAGTAATACCAGGGCCTATTAATCGTTTCCAAGCTTCACCAGAAAATGATACTACGGCTGAGCTAGGCAATCCAAAATATAGACGCCCGGTGGGATGGACGATTGACTCTAGAGGCTGTGGTCAGCAGTCAATTATATTTCTGATATATAGAGCTAGTCACATGTTTACAGCCACTCAGATTTAGTTTATCACGGTCAAAGTTTTCCTCATTCCTCAGCATTCTTCCTCAACACATTTCTGCATCGCAATGCCGAATCTCGTGAAGCACATTCAAATGAATCATAAAATTCATGAGGGACAGTGCAGCTAACTATGTAAAAACAACCTGAAAATTTATAGAAAATACAAAGTCCAGCTATCTGACAGCTGTTTCTGTACCTACTTCATAGCTCAGCTTTTCATATCAAGTAAAACCCATTGTTTTACTAAGCAAGGTGCAACAAACAACCTCTATGGTGCACCACCCAAGCTCGAGAAACGAACAAAAGAAATGAGAATTCGCCTTTGAGTTCATTAATGATTACTTTTTACTCTTTTGGATGCATCCACGAACACCTCGGTGTAACAAATAGGGCAAGCCTGAGAGAAATTGAGAAGTTGCAATCAGTAACTTCTAGCATCTGGCAAAGAAAACGAATAGTTTCTCCAAGAAAATGATAAGCCAATAAACAATGAAATTTGGCAATTACCTTGTTGATACTGAGCCATTTGGCACCGCAGCCAGCATGGTACATATGATTGCAAGGAAGGGTCATACGCCGGTCTCCTCGTTTATACTCCATCTGGCAAATCACACATCTGTTTACATCACAGAGATTGGGTTAGAACAAACGACAAACCAGGGCAAAGCTGGCATTAGTTTCTTATAAATGCTGTACTGCAATCCCTATTGATAATCTCATTCACTTGCAGGCATCCAAATGAATAAGGAAGTTGGTACTGCAGAGAAGAAGATTTTAATGTACTCGTACTTTACCAAAATATAAAATATTTATCTGAATTTCAAAAAAATTATGAAAAAGTTATACGTGAATCTACATGTCAACATTTATATGTTGTGAAAGACTAAAAGTTTCAGATGTTTTGAGTTATTGAAATTTTGGATTAAGCAAAAAGCAAATATAAAACTCTATCCAGAGACACCCGCCTTACTTTTAACTTAAGTCATGGGTTAAAATAGACAGACTAAAGACAATGACATCAACTGTACCTCTCATCTCGTGATCTTCTCCTGGAAAAAAAAGCCACGCTTGTATTTGGAAATTGGAAGCAGACTTATTTGTTCTTGTGAAAGACCTCGACTCTGAGTTCCAACAGTTTCACCTAACTCAAGTAACTCCTGTGCAAGATATATCGTATCAGCGACTCTCACTTGAATGCGTAAATCACATGCAAGAATACTAAATTTTGAAATAAAATAACTAAGAAAGGCATCACAAGCCTCACTGGTCAAACATTAGATGTGAAACAGTGAAATATTAAGCTCAAACCTCGTAAGTCATGTTGTCAGGATCTATGTTGTCTTGCCAAACGACCTGCATTATCGGCAAGTTTAACCATGGTTATCAAGATGGTTGACATTTAGAGCACAAATTACTTGAAGAACAGAACTTGATTTGGATAAGCCAGAGCTAATCAGCTCATTATAACTTTTTAGAACCTCATCTTGGATTTTATAAGCACATTCAAAGATAACCATAAGCAGTCATATACTCATTGTCATTGCAATCAGATAAACCACTTTTCAAGTGGGATGTGTAATCCAACTGTAAATACCACTCCTTGAGAACATATTGATGTTCACTGGTATGAAATAGTTAGTGCAAAGAAAATATAACAGGTCGACAATATGATTCCTACTTTGAACCACGCTAGAAGTGATAAGACTACAAAGCTACAGACCTGATAATCCTGTGAATTGTGATGCCTTCGTGGACCTGAATAGCACAGAATGATTTGAAATAAGATTCAAAAAATTTAAGTGACAAAAATTCTATATTACCCAAGAAAAAGAATATCAAGTAGCCTGAAGAGATTTGTGCAATGCCTTCAAAGATGGTCACAACAATATTTTGAAACCCAAAATGCATATACAGGAAAATGAAACACCGAGTTAAATCAGCATCACATTCCCTGGAAGTTTGTAATAGAGCTGCTACTGTGTTTGCTTAGGAGATAGTAAGTAAACTCCATAACAAATTAGAAAACCTAGTCTCCACAAATGAGGTTGAGATTACTTGTATTTAGAGTGATAAGAGTATATGAAGTGTCTCGCTGCATATGAACAGATGCCCACGAGAACAACCTGGATAAGTTACAAGGAGGCAGGCCAATAAACTAACAATATTACTCTGACGGCATTTTCTTTTGAGTATCAATACCTGGTGCATCAATATCACCACACAACAGCCAGGATAAAATTGTGCCAATAAACAATCATTACGAAGGTAGAGGGAAGTTTCAAGGATGACCAGATGCTTCTTAGAATAGTGTTTCTTAATAATGGGAAAGACTCTTTTAACTTTGAAGATGTGACAGTTGCTAATGCTTAGATCCAACCAAGAAGAGGAAATAGTTCTCCTCCTTGTAAGTCAAGATGGCCATCTTATCTTCAAATCCACCAATTGATCAATGCCCATATTACAGGTGCTTTTATGAAAAGAAATGAATTTGTCGATTTTCAGAGTAAACCATGCAAAAATTGCTCAGTCCCACCATTGGATAAGATCTTAAGGAAAAGCTGTGTCTGATGTTATAAGCCGGCATTGTGATATTCCAAACCACTCTTGGTACCAGGGCAAAAAAGGTCATCACAAACAAAAGTCAACAACATCCTATATCCATGGACAGCCACGAAAAACCATGCCAGTGACTTATGATGAGAATTAGGCAATGCTTAATCACCTTCTAATGAGATTAAAACAATAAAATCTTAAACAGTACCTCTGAAAAAATAATTTTACACTGTCAACAATAAGGTTGATGCACTACTGTAAAACATAGAACTCACATGCTGCAGAGCGGTCACGAGATCCACTATTTGCATTCCCCTCCCATCCACTGCTTACTGCAGGAGTCTGCTCATTAGTCATAGAAGGGCTAACCATAGGTCTTCTAATCTCATGATAGGCTTGTCCTTGACCATCCACTTCATACGAATGACCATAATCGTAATACGAGTAATTATTACCATATTCTGATGAACCCATTTTGTAGTAGTTTGTATTCACTGGTGGATATATGCTCTCCTGCATAATATAAGGAAATAAAAGCAGAATTAGTGCTAGACTAAGATCTGAAAATACAGGAAACCAGAAAGATGCCCACAAATGCTCCCATAGTTAGATTGGCAAGTATAAATTACGACGGAAAGTAGAGAAATATTGAGTCCTGCCGTGAATTCTCCTCTTCCCAAAAAAAAAAAAAATACTGAGAAGCAAAAAACCTACACAGATACAGACCAGCCACCTCTCCAGAAATGGAAAACAACATAATCAACTAATAGGTACCTGAGCATGAGAAGCACCAGAAAATATGAAATTCACGTGTTCATATGTAAGACCTTCGAAATACTCCATAAAACTTTCGGATGTATTGTACGGATAGCCAGTGTTAACATATTGAACATCCATGTTCCAACTCATCTCAGACCACTGTCAATTCCCACCTGGAATGTTAATGAAAGCAGATAAACATTCACCCCATATTAAAGTATCAGAGAGCACGAACACAAAGGATCCAGAAATGCATACCAAGTCTAATCTCTCGCAACCGAGGCTTGCAAATCCATTCAAATACAGTATGCCCCATCCATTACGTGATCCGGGTATCTTATCTTGTCATAGATCCTGCAATTGAGATGACAATAAAATCGAGCTCAGGCCAGGAAAGAAGCATCTCACCGGAACAGCACTCGCACCCAATGCTAGCCATGCTTATAATGCAGCAGAGATTACACGGATATCATAATTTTCTGCAATAATATGGCGACCCCTTAATGTTAGCCCTGCTTATAGTGCTACCGCGCTTATAACGAATGGCGATCGAGGAAATTCGAGTAATTGCAAACAACAGCCAAGGAAAAAAAAAAATCTTTTTTGGGGGCCGGTGCATGCATGCTGAAAAGAACAGTAATTCATGGTGATGTAGTGCAATTCTCTGTTTCACCAGCACACATGGTAGCAAAAGACGGCTCTCGAGATCGTGCTCTGCGTACGTCCCCTGCATGCGTCATCGCTCGATGACAAGATAGAAGCCAGAGCTTCGAGCCTCATCAGCGGACACCCGCCCGGAAGCAAAAAGAGGAATTCAAAAAACGCCAGAAGGAAGAAAGAAAGGCGACCGAGAGACGCCAATGCCGTTCCAATTCCACACGATCTCCTCTCTGATCAGATCGTCGCCAAATCAAAACAAACCAAAAGAGAAGCCGCAGCATTGGCCGAAAGCCGCGCGCCCTTCCAGACCGCAAGAAAGAAACTTCGAAATCAGAGAAGACGGCACGCATAACGAGAACAGCAACGGGACCCACAAAAGAGAAAAAAAAAAAAAACGCCCGACGATCGCCTCTCCAGTCTCGCATTTACCGGTGTCGCCTCGCCCGCAGGCCGGCGGCTCTCGTTCAGCGGCGGAGCAGGGGACGACGACGACGACGATGAGAAGGAGGAGGAAGCCAGCTATAGCCTATAGCCTATAGCCTTATAGCCTGTAGCCTTAGCTCGAGGAGCGCGATTCCCGGCGAGAGAACCTCGGGTGCCCCCCGCTGGGGCTGGTTCTTTCCTCGGGAAGAATGGCGGATGCAGAGAGAGGGGCGGGGAGGAGGAGGAGGATGGAGAGAGAGAGGGGCGGAGATTATATAAAGGAAGATGAGGGGGAGGGGAAATAAACAAAAATGGCGATGCGGCAGGAGCGAGTATTTTAAGTAATAATATAAAATGCTCAGGAGCGAGCAGCAAAGCGATGTCGAATGCGAGGTGACTTTCAAAGGCGCAGCAGCGAACGGCATTAGATTCCTTGTAGAGAGAGAGAGAGAGAGAGAGAGAGAGAGAGTGTAGAGAGTAGAGAGAGAACCGACATTCGTCGCTTTTTCGGGAGGGGAGGGCCTCTGCCTTTCTCTCTCGTCTTGTTTGCCTCCTCCTCCCCCCCTCCTCGGTCGATGTTGAACGGAGGAGAGAGAAAGTAGAGAGAGAGGTTGAAAAAAGAAAAGGTGGGGGAGGAGCTTTCTCTCTCTACTGCGACTTGGGAGGAGAGAGAGAGAGTGAGGGGGAAGGTGGTGGAGGTGGTGGCGCCTTTATGCAGTGGTTTCAGGAACACGCGAACTCCGTTAGCTTGGCTATGATCCCGTGCGCCGCGCCCTCCGGCTGCAACCGTGCGTTCGCCTCTTTTTGTCTCGCCGATCTCCCATCATCGGATTTTGGCCGATATATATTTCTACTCTATTCATGCTCTAATTCTTGCTTTCAAGACTACTCTGCCTTCTTGCAAAGCATGAGTGTCGAAACCACCTTAATTTTCCTAAGAATAAACCCAACCACTTTATTCTCATATGAGAAAGGTGGCAACTAAGGTAAATTATATATACTTACTTAATTCATGCGCTTACACATGTGCAAATGAGTCTAGTCAATACGACTCTTCAAGAAAGAAAAGTCACAAATCAAAATCACGGACTCATTTTAGAGCATGGAGTTAGTTTTTATTGAAGGGGGGTGCGGTTCGTATTCTCTTTCTCGCTTTTACTTGTGTTTTTGCGTCGAATCCCAATACCGATACCCATTCCAGCCATTCAATATTTTACAGTCGGGCGGCTTAACGGTCGAGTTTGGTGACGCGGCACTTTCGAGGACGGGGGTACACCATAGGACGAGACATGCTGTTAAGCACCGTTGACGCGTGAATCGTGGCAATGAAAACTTACCCGAATTGAAAACTAAGAATAGGAGACATTGAATCTAGGAGGAGCTAAGCCCCACCTTCCCCTCCCCCAAAAAAAAAGATGGAACAGGAGAAAGAAAATGAAGGGGGGATAGGACATTGACCAAACGACATAATGGGGGGGCGTGAAGGTGAAAGAAGATGGACGAGAGAAAATTGAGGGGAGAGTAATGATGGGGGAATGGCGAGAGGGGCGGAGGCGTGGGTGAGCTAACGACGACGCCTTTGACACTACGAATTATGACAGGCAGGTGACCCGAATAATGACCGCCCCCTTCCCTCTCTCTCTCTCTCTCTCTCTCTCTACCTTTTTGGTTCTTTTTTTTTATGAGGAAGGAGTGGTGCGTGTCACGTGTAGGGCCTAGAGACAGGGCAGGCCTCCTCCCCGCATGAGGCGTTCACGCACATTTGCACTTGTCCTGTCGTCCGCTGCTCTTGCGAGCTGCAATCCCTCCCCCCCCCACCAACCATTTCTTAGATCGGATTAAAACTAATCTCACCCACCTCCAATCTTGGATTTGTTTTTTTCTGGGTCGGAATTCGATGTTTACGTCTCGATTTCTCGATAGACTATTGAGACTTTTAAGATATTAAGATAGAAAATTGGCACGATGGGTAAACAATGAGACGCGATGTGAGCACATGGAAACATTTTTTTGGACTCGGATTGTGTTGATTCGACTCGTGGGAGATGATTCCAATTCCATATGTGCTCATGAAACTCGTTAGGACCTATTCACCTTGTCATGTAGTCTTAGGTCTTTCTTTGATGGACCACAGCGGATCAACAACCATACTAACCTACGGAGCCACCATGTCGTTGTCGTCCCCAAAGGGCAGGATAAAGCTAGCAGCTAAAATGGTCCAACCGAGTTGGTTCGAGTCAGTTGAACTGAAGAGAGAAAAAGAGGGGCGACTGCGGGTTTGCCAAATTCATGACATCACGTGGGAATTCTTTCGACAACTTATAGCTAGAGCAATTCAAATCAAGACATGAAAACAACAAAAAAAAGAAAGAGATTTGGTAGCCAAAAACCATCCCTTCGACAGCAACGCCACCGAGTTGGAAACGAGAGTCTAGGTTGGAAAATGGCTTGAATCTTGTGGGATTGGAAGGTGGAGGAACTTTTAAGGGAAGGGAGGCGAGTGGGGGGTGCAATCACTGCCCCGAGGGACAAAATGAGAGGGAGGGAAGCCAAAAGCTGTCAGTCATGTGGGGGAGGGAAGACCATGAATTGAGTGGGGGGACGGGGGAGGGGGATCGAGCACAAGACCTGACGTGCAAGGAAGGAAGAATCGATGTCGTCGTTCTTCACATCTTGGAAAAAAGAAAGGTGCAAGTAAAGCAACGGGACCCTGCAACAGTGGATGGCAAAAGACCAGATCATGAGCGCATATCCTTGAGGAGAATGATTAAGAAATTAAACAAGCATTGCCCTCTGTTTTGATGCATCTTAAAAAGTTCTCTGATTAATCTATAAATGGTTGGTTCCGGGTATCGAGTTCGGACGGAAAAGGATGTGCGAGAACTTTTCTAGAGCCGTGACCATTATCGAAAATCCATCATGTGAAAGGACCTGTTCATGCATCTAGATCTAATAGTGCACAAGCCTTAGTCATTAATTTTGATGGTCCAACTAACTATAGTTTTCTCTTGATCCTGGGAATTGTACAGGCTTTAATATAAGAAATGATAAGGGGGAAAAAGGGGGTGGGAGTGGACCCATCGTGTTTTTCTAATTTGGAAAAACAGAAAAGATATTTGCTTCATCCAATGAAATGGGATGAGATGAGAACCTTCTTTTTTGTCAGCTTGCTTGAGGGTGGAGAAAAGACGCATGTTGTTTTTCTTCATGTTATCTACAACACAGGTAGATGGAAAGGAAATGATTATAATAATGATGAGCTCAGTTTGGCATGGAAGGCATCTCTAGGCGGAAAGACAAAAGGCAGAACTGAGTTGTCACCGTCTTTATCTTTTCAACCCCACTTTGGTATTCCTCATTTCTTTTTCCCAAGAAAATCAAAGGCGCAAGATCACAAGGTTCATCGGATCAGACAAGGGTATTTTAGAGCAGCAAACATTCTTGGACTAACCAGACAATAGAAAAAGTGAAAGGAAGCAGCGGCTGCAGCACCAACTTGTCTTTTGCTACAAGATGGTTTACTCGGCTCCTCCCAGAGTAACAGCAGATCAAAGAATCAATCTGCAATCTCCTTTCACATTCTTCCCCAACAAGAGGCAAAAGGACTGGATTTTAAGCCAAGAAAAAGGGAGGGACCGGATTGAATACATGAAACCATATGCTCCTGGTGAATAGCAAGTCACCGAATACGAGAATCCTGCATCAAGAGCAAACATAATCAGAAATAAAATTAGTGCCCATTTGTACACTGAACGAGAATCTTTTTCAGGTTATACTTCTTACGATTCTTCTTTCCGTTCCCCCAAACAACAGCAAGGCTACTGATCAGGATACTAGCGACTATATTAACCAATTTGAATACTGTATTGTAATGAAAGTGCAGATAGAGATTAACAGTATTCATGCGGTGGGTCATTTATGTAGAAGTATGAAGCAATACAGAAAATCACTTGTAAATTTTATCACTTTTGAAAGCCATAGAAACCAAAATCCTGCTTGAAAGTCCATCATTTCTTACGGTAGTGGGGCGCAGGCACCTGCCTGTAGATTAGAGTGAAACGGCTAGACTGTTATGCTTGGCTGAGTTCATTCCGTATTGCAGCCAAACCACTTCACATAATTTGATGCTTTCATGCTTGCGAGGATCAACTCTATCATGAAATCACACATTAAAAGTTGAAAAAT
Organism: Eucalyptus sp. ANBG9806169; assembly: GCA_014182395.1. NCBI lineage: Eukaryota > Viridiplantae > Streptophyta > Magnoliopsida > Myrtales > Myrtaceae > Eucalyptus > Eucalyptus sp. ANBG9806169. The sequence continues at coordinate 10,543,322 of CM024582.1, forward strand.
CTGATACATGTACTAGTTTAACGACCAATTACCATCACTACTTTAAGAGAACTATCCATTCCAAGATCAACTTCATAGGGGATAACATATACTAAATTAGCGATTACAAGATCGCAGAATCCTCGTAATTCCAGAACCCCAGAAATCAAAGCAAATATGCAGTCAAAACTTCAGTAGTTTCGCTTCACATCGCTCGCAAGCATCGAGGATGATTGGATTTAGTGGTTGAAGAATCTGATTCCAAGATGCCTGCAGAGCACAATGATGGCAACTGTTGTTTCAGAATGCAGTGGGAGCAGCCAACCTCACTCGCTTCCTGAATTAAGTAGATCATTTATTACATCTTTGACTTCCCCAGCCTACCACTACATATCCAGTTTATTCCATGTCCTCAGAAAACCTGTTGACATTAGGCCACAAAAAATACATAGATAAAGCGTCCAATTTGTAGAATAAAAACGCAATAGAATAAATTTTAAATTGGTGGCAGAAAATTACTTGACCTGGCCCTCAGTGCAGGATTCAAGTAATGGTGACACAGCACCATTGAATCTCTTTGACCGACCAGAGCTAGCCAGCATTTAGTCATCTAAGCACCAGGACCACTGAAACAGTATCATGAATTGCAAAAGATCGACCAGAGCAGGAACTGCTGTAAAGTTGGCGGACTGAGAATTTTAGCAGGGAAGCTTTCTTCTGGAGAAGCGGGCATAACTAAGATAAACCCAATAAAAAAAAAAGCATCAGCATAGTATTGCCAGATCCACTAATTCAATCACATTAAAGTAATAAATGATAAAAATACCTCTATACGGACTAGCTGCAGAAAGCTCTAGAACAAGCATGACAGCCAGTACCTCGAACATTGGGATGCATACTGATCGCCCATCACAACTTTCCAATGAAGCTGCAATAATTGCATAAACTTGAACTGACTGTGTCCCATGTACTCCATACATCAAAGCAAAATAAAAAATACTAGAGAAAGATTCAATAAATCGCGATACCGTTTTACTTATTTTCTATTTGTAGTCCTAGTCTTGCTCTGAATATTTATTTCAATCAACCTAGGATCCTTGTAAAAAAAATGACTAATAAAAAAATGCAGATAGCTTCTGGTCTTCTCCTTATTGATAAACAAAGACGCATAAGTTACGATTTCTGAAGAGGATCTGATTATAAGCTCCACATAGATGGCTATGAGGGAGATTAACAATTCTATCCGCACGATCACTTCTATGTGGCTGAAGAGTGTTTTACTTGTCACTTGCCATTAGCCCAATCCATAACATGTGTGAATTACTCCAAAAGGAGCACCTGGTGAAATAATTTTTATCCCGCAAGAACTTGTCCAGCTGCCTGCATGCTGCAGGTGCTCATAAAATGACCACCGCTTCAAATTTCTGGAGCATCGTAATGTGCCCATCAGACTCGAGCTCAAGTCAAAATGCTGCAGAGCCTCAAGCCACCAGTGGGTATCAATCAGATTCAAAGAGAATGGTCACCCAAATTAGAAATATCAACCATATTCTCGACAAGATGCAGCTGTCTTGTCAATATGACAAGGCATTGATAAATCCATTCCGATTGAGGGTGTGATTTATCCCTAACAATAAACTCATGAACAACTCCATTAACCTCAATTGAGCTACATCCCGGAGTCTTCTCTACTCCTCTCTTTGTCATCATCTTCCTCACCTTCCTAGCCTCTTCCCACATGTTTGCTTCTCCATACATATTCGCCAGTAGAACATAAGTACCACTGTCATGAGGATCCAACTTTAGAAGTTCTAAAGCCACTTTTTGTCCCAGCAGGACATTCCTGTGAACTCGACAAGCAAAAAACAGTGGGCCCCAAACTGCAGCATCTGCCTCCATTGGCATGCTCTCAATAAGCTTCATCGCCTCTTCCAGTAAACCAGCCCTTCCAAGAAGGTCTACCATACAAGAATAATGCTTAAGCCTAGGGAACAGGTTAAATTCAGAAGTCATTTGAGAGAAGAAATTACGCCCAGCTTCAACCAAACCCCCATGACAACAAGCTGATAGTACCCCGAGAAATGTGACCTCATCCGGCTTCAGTCCATTACCGATCATTTCCCTGAAGAAAGTTATTGCATCCAGTGCATACCCATGATGAGCTAAACCGCATATTAATGCCGTCCAGGTTAAGGAATTTTTCACCGGCATTTCCAAGAAAACATGGAGAGCTCTAGGAATATCTCCGCACTTGGCATACATGTCAATAAGAGCAGTTCCCAAGGCAACATTGAGAGAAAGCTTGTGTTTCTCAATGTAGTGATGAATCCATATCCCAACTTCAAGAGCCCCTAGTTGTGAGCAAGCCGATAAGCAATTAACCATGGTAACTTCGTCTGGTCTTGTGTTGCTGGATTGCATTTCGTGGAACAAGGCCAGAGCCTCCTTGCTACGGTTAGCTTGAACATAGCCACCTATCAATGCATTCCATGGAACAACATCCTTTTGAGGCATGCCATCAAAAATCTCACGAGCAGTGTCTAGAAACCCAAATCTTGCATATCCAACAACCATCGTAGTCCACGTAACAAAAGTTCTCACCTTCATGTTATCGCAAATTTCCTGCGCTTGCTCAAGATCCCCACACTTAATATACATGTCCATAAGAGCATTGGCGAGAGGCACAGTCAAAGTCAACCCGTTCCTCTCAATCAATTGGTGGAATTCTCTCCCTAGTTTCAAATCCTCCAATTGGGCACACGAACAGACCATGCCAATCATCGTGACCTCGTCCGGCGTAACGCCCTCTGCCTCCATCTCACGATACGTTCTCAGAGCATGATCCGCGAGCCCACTCCTCACATACCCATTGATCAAGGAGTTCCACGTAACCAAGTCTCTCACAGGACTTCCGTCGAACACCTCACGCGCCTTCCCCACCTCGCCCCACGAAACGACCATATGGATCACCGCATTGCACACGAACAAATCACCTTCGAATCCCAACTTCACCACGTGGCCAAGAACCCCACGGCCCGCACGCTTCATCGACGAATCAGCAGCGCATATCTTCAGCAGCAGGGGATAAGTGTAATTATCCGGCCTCGACCCGCCGTTCCTCAGCATCCGCCGGTACAGGGCTAACGCCCCACCGGGCCTCTCGCTCTCCGCGAAGCCCCGGATGGCCACGTTCCACGAGAACGCGTTCGGGTCGTCGGCGCCGCACAGGATCCTGGCGCAGTACCCGAGGTCCCGGGACTCGGAGAGGGCGCAGAAGGCGACGAGGCGGCTGAGGGCGAGCCCGTCGGAGGCCAGGCCGGTGGCGACCATCTGGGCCTGGACCTGCATGAGCTGGGACAGGGAGCGGCACCGCTCCAGCAGGGAGAGGAGCGGGTCCGCGAGGACGGAGGCGTGGGTGGTGTTCCAGCTCGCGGGCTTGTCCCGGTGGGGACGGAGCGACCGCGTGTGGAGCGCGGCGACCGGGAGAGGGCTCGCCGGAGGGCTCTGGAGCCGGCGGAGGAGGAGGGATCGGCGGGCGAGCGCGTGGAGGGGGATCATCGGAAATGCGGGCCGGTTCTTGTCATCGGAGCTTCCTTCTCGTCGTGCAGCTCCCCATGCAGGGGATGGGAGTGATGAAATTCGAGCGCGGATGTGGTTTTCCCCGCCTACTGCATTAAGTAATTTTCTATTTTAAATAATTAATTAAGTCATGCATAGTTTTTTTTTTTTGGGGGTCGAAGTTAAGGATGTGGAACCGAACCGGGTATACCCGGAAATCGGATCGGCCCACTAGAAAAACAAGACCGGGAACCGATTCCCAAAATTCGAAACCGGTTTAAACCAGTCCAAAACCAATTCCGATTGATTATGCACAGTGCTTTTGATTTACTGTGCCTGTTTTTTGGTTATGAGGGTGTTTGTTCTTTTGTCAATGCAGTTTTCCCGTAGTCGTTTGAGTGGGGCGCATGATGCGAAAGTGGGAGGCGTTGGCCATTGCTTTCAAATGGAAGCGTGTTCATGAAGGGATATTAATTGTGATGCTGGAGGGTTGGATGGTTCTGCTAATCATGGTGTTCTTCTTTCAGGTTCGTTACTAAAAATGATCGGGCCACCCAAAATGATTCACATCCGCAACGTTGGGCATGAAGTCTCAGAGGTACATATTCTCTTGCAGCTTTTGCTCCCAAGTAAATTCTTCTGGGTGTAGAAATAGAGACGGTAGGGATGTTCTCACGTGTTAATGTAAAATTTGAAACCGTATAGAATATCGAACGGTTGCCAAATAAGTTTCCGGTGGAAATAGGGTTGATCTTGAACTAAACTGGAAAAACAAGGTGATTCCAAAACAAGGTCTAGGGTAAATAGGATCGGGCATGGGATCCAAAAAAAGGTAATCGATTATAACAGGTCAAGTACAGAATCCAAGTTTAGAATCTACCCACCTTGAGCCCGATCACCTCGAGTCGAAGTTGAGTTATGCATCGTTTATGACGATGTTTGGTAAATAATTACTATTTATGTTCCTTTTTGTTTAATAGATTTGAAATGGAATTAATAATAATAAAAAGTTGCTTCTTTGTTTCTTGAAATAACTCCAAAATCAAAGTCTTTTTTCTTTTCTTTCTCTCTTTTTCTTGTTTTCTTCCTTTTCTTTTTCTTCTACCTTTAGTTGGTCGCTAGCCAATTTAGGTCAAGTTTATGGGAAAAGTATCAAAGAGGTTATAAACTAAGGTTATGTTTGATCGTCCGAATTTTTAACCAAGATAAAACTAGATAGAATATGATATAAAATCTAAGAAATTTTACTATATCCTATTAACTATTTGGTGATTACAATAATAAAATCAGATATATTCATATCATATCATATATATTATTTGATATAAATGAAATTAATATAAATGAATGACAAATTTCACAAATGGAGACATAAAAATCTCTCGCAACACTTTTGTCTATTTCATCTTCCTTTCTTAATTTTTTTCTTTCTTTCTTTCCTTTCCATCATTCTTTAATAAAATTTTATTAAATAGAAAACTATACTAAGACCTAAAATACTAAAACACCTAAAATATGTAATAAATATATATTTATTTATTTAATTTATATTATAAGATAAAAATTAAATTCAAATATATAAATAAAAAATAGATTAAATCAAAAAACTAAATTATTATTTTGAATTTCTTATATTAGAATTCAAATAATATTTATATTAAAATATAGTTTTAAATTTGTTAATTTAAGAAGTTTGTTATTTGAGCAAAATAACTTTCCTATTTTGAATATTATAAATTGTATCCACATTTATCCTACCTCCTCCATGGATAATTTTATCTAGACTTATATTCCCTTTATCCAAATATATCCTATATTGAGTAGGTACTAAAACATCAGTTTAGTAACCATCCAAACAGTGCATGATTCTAATTTTTTGTTCCTATAATCGCTTTAGGAACGTAATCGCGTTTGGTAAAATTTTTGTCCAAAACCGATTCCAAGAACAAATTTGTTCCCGGAATTTTTGGACAAAAATTGAGAATAAAATATATGATTCTCAATCCGAGAATCAAAAAAAAAAAAAAAATCAAGTCTTATTCTTCCCTTCAACCATCCCATGACCGTCGTCCACCACCACTCGCTACCGCTCGCCGCCGTCCGCCGCCGCCGCCGGTCACCGTTCGCCGATCCGGCAAGCTCACCGGAGGCTTGCCGAGCCGGGCAAGGTCCGGCAAGCTTGTCGGAGGATTGACCAGCCACCGGCGAGGCCGAGCCTCGCCGGTGGCCGCGAGCCTCGTCGAGGCCGGGCGAGGCCCGCCTAGCCCCAACAAGGCTCGCCCAGCCCCGCGAGGCCCACCTAGCCACCGGCGAGGCTCGACCGACGAGGGCCGACCTCGCCAAGGGCCGGCGACACTCCGGTGAGGTCGCCGGCCCTCATCTAGCCGATCACCGGATCGGCAAAAACACCACAAGAAGAAGAAGAAGAATAAGAAAAAGTAAAAAATTTATTTAAAAATTAAAAGAAATTGATTTTGAACAAAATCAATGAAAGACGGTATCAAACGCAATTCTATTCCGTAATCAGAAATTTTGGACAATTACCAAACGCGATCTTTTACTCATAATCGGTTCCCAAGAACAAAAAAAAAAAAAAAAAAAATTTTCGATCGTAATCTACTCCCGAATGTAATCGTTACCAAACACACCCTAAACGTCAAACACAGCCTTATTGTATTGATATCAATTCAATCATAAACATTTTAATTTGACCAAATTTAATCATACATCTTTTCACATTGGTACCAATTGAGCTCATCCGACCAATTTAGGTTGAAAATTGCTGATGTGAACGAAAGAATCCTACATGGCATGGTCAATACTAATGTAAACAATTTTTTAATGAATTTCTAATTTTAAAATTTTTATTAATTTTTTGTTTTTTTATTTTTCTTATTATTTTTTTTTTCCTTTTCCTTTTCCTTGTATTTGGCGTCAATACTTGGCTAAGGAAAGATAAGGGAAAAAATATTAAAAATTAATAAAAAATTTAAAAGTCCACATCAACGTCGATCGTGTGAGGTAGAATGGATGTCATTCATGTCAATAATTACTATATAAATTAGTCAAATGAACTCCATTAATGCCAATGTGAAAATGTTTAGGATTAAATTAGTAAAATTAAAAGATTTATGAATGAATCGATATCAATACATTAGGTTTATGGTTAATACCCTGAAAAACACAAAACCGGTACACGTGTAATAAATTTATCTCAAACTAATTTTTTATCGTGAAACACCCCAAATTGATACACCTATGACAAATTTACCCAACTAACTTAAAAAAAATCTTAAACTAATACACTTATGACAAATTTACCCTAAACTAATTTATTCAACCGTCAAAAACTTTAAACGAGTGCATTTGTGACAAATATATCATCCATTAAATTAGATTAATACCACAAAAAATCACAAAAATTGTATAACTATGATAAACGAAAGTAAAATCGTAAATTGAGATACCAATCAACTGTTACGTGTCATTTAATTTAGTAATTTGATAGTAAAATTTAACGAAAACTAACATAGGCTAAATTTGTCACAAGTGTACTAGTTTGGGGTAAATTTGTCAAAAATGTACTAGTTTGGGGTTTTTTATGGCAAAAATTAGTTTTTGGTAAGTTTGTCACATGTATACCAATTTGGGGTTTTTCATGGCATTAACCCTTAGGTTTATGACTTTTTAATACTTTTCTCCAAATTTCTTGAATGAAAAAGACAAGATCAAAAGTAATGCTATTTTCATTTTTCTCAATCTTATTGATCTAGAAACATCATTTAAAGATACTTTAGTTCCGCTCGCATCCAACTTAGATGTGACATTACATTTGATTTTCAACTTTATCTAAATACATGTGCTATGGAAATCAACTCAACTATACTACATTTAGACTTGTGAGCCTTTGAGTCATGAATTTAATTTCATTTATTCGTAAAAGTTAGACATTACCCTAACTAATCCAGGGTTCATGCACCATGACATGGATAACTCAAAGTGGCATAAAGTGAGATTGAAATAGTCGACCAGCCGGAATTGTAACTTTACTAATACCTCAAAGCTTCATGTCACGAATTACCCGACAAAAATCATCTTTGCTCTCTACCAAACACAAATAAAATTATCATGAGCTTGTCTAAATATATATCGTGTGTCGTGACTTGTGGTTTTCAAATTCTAATCATGTTAAATTACTCAAAACTCAAAAAAAGAAATTGGTCAAATTAACATGAAAGATGAAACTTTCGGTTGGGTCATTTGACCGCATTGATAATGCAATGCGAGGACACCCTCCCGATTTTTTTTTTCAATCCACGTACGATGTGACAAACAAAATCCCTCGTAGCATAAAAGGCAAATGAAACTAATACGTTGTCATCCTGTATAGGGGCTACTAGTTCGTAATCCGATAGTGATATATGGTTTAGTAAAATGAGTCCAGATAATAGTTTTTTGTGTGTCATGAATGTGATATGAATATGATGATAATCTCGACACGGTTAGGTTTAGAATCCAAGACGGCATGGAGAACATACAAATGAAGAAAGTTATAACCAGATTTTAAGGACAATGATAGTACTTTACACAAATTTCACTTGAATAAAGATGCACCGGCTGAAAACCAAAGACTTGTCCAACTAAAGCCACCGATGCCTGGCGATGGTTGATTGGTGGGTTCCCAGCACGGACAACCGGTCGAGGTTAGGGGATTCCTCAACCGCAAAATGTGATGCTTAGTAAAAAAGAAAACGAACAAATTATCATACGGATAGCATCATCTATTGGTCAAGTTTCATTCCTAGTCATCTCTTTCAACAGTTTTGCTCAAGATGCTCCTCCATTCAGCAACTTTCTTCGCGTGGTCAAGCGGTACTTCTTTTTCGGAAAGCACTGATCCAACAATTGATACCCCTGCTGTTTCATTTACGGGTCATTCATGTGCTTTTTTTTTTATATATTACAGCACATCATGTGCAGATACCCAAGTGGAACCTAAGTACCAGCTTTACGAATTGGACATCTTCAGGCGGATTTCTCGGCTAATTGTCCACAAATCATCTGCCAAACAATGGAGACAAAGATAAACGAAAGTTCAGAATCGAATTAACCTGCTCTGTCTTGCAACTCAGGTGTAACAAAAACTGCTTGATGTCCATGCACTATCCATCTGTTAACAAAAAATGAACTCAGCCACTGCCTCGCATACTATGAATGAATCTGCTTGGTCAGGCTTCCCAAAGACATTTACATGAAGCAAAGATCATCCTAAGAGCGAAAGATATCGCACTGCTAATTGGAAAATCTTAATGCAGGTCTACATTAGGCAGTTCACAGGTAGATAAAGTATCAAAATACAATAATCTACTTTCAACAGCACAAATCTACTCACAGGGAAAAAAACAGAGAACAGCAGTCCCACCAAATTTTGATGATAAAGCAGTTAATACAAAACCCGTAAGCAGTTCATCCTTTCTGAGTGGAGAGACAGCAAAGAGAGGCCAGTAGGTTGCTATTGATGCCTACTTAAATCTATGTGATCTCTCCCTTGAATTCTGTCAATGCCATGAGAAGTGGGGTCAAAAGATGCTTCCGACCTCCTGGAATTGATTTCCAAATCCCTATGCTTCAACTCCAAAAACCCCCGCTCGTTTTCTAGTTTCATCCTCTCGTTTTCCAGCCTCAACCGCTCCAGCTCCCTGTTTTTCTTGCTGCAGTATCTTAGCCACTTGAAACGCTGTTTCTCGAGCTCAAAGGATTGAGCCTGAATGTTCGCTCTCTGTTCTTGAAGTTGCAACATCTGTCTCTTGATCAACTCTTTTCGCTCCCATGGTGTCTTTGATGGGTCCTGAAATATATCTGCCATCTCAAATTGCAAACCCTCGTGCCTACTACACTGCGGCCACGATGGGCCGTCCTCCTCAACCATTTTCCTCTTATTAGGATCACACACTCTTCCTCGACATCCGCCAACACCAATGTCATCCTCATCATCCAATCCATCATCGTCATCTTCGTCTTCATCATCCTCATTGTCTTCAGCTTCCTCATCAGATACATTATCATCCTTTGATCCCCTCTCAAGATGCAATGAATATGCTTGTATATCAAAATCTTGGCAGTTAGGAATCTTCTGGCCGTTATGATAGGCGCACATCTCTTTGTAAAATAAATGCCTCGAGCTCAATATCTTCCTCACATCTTCCTTTGCCTTTGCAGATAGATGTGGCATGGAATCCATAAGTGAAGGGTTCTCCACCACCCTACAACTAGTTCCTCTCCCAAGGATATCATTCAGTCTCTTGTACCTCTTGTTCAAATCGTTGAACTTATCCTCACACTGCTGCGGTGAGACATGACAGCCTCTACTGATCATAATCTTTGAAACAGTTTTCCACTTGCCCTTCTTCTGGAGTATCCCAGATTTCCTCCTAAATCCCTCCTCGGGAAGCCCATCATCACCCACGCAAGCAACCACTGCTATGAGAAGCCTAACCACCTCATCGGTCCACTTCATCCGGTGCCAAGGAGAACCCTTCTTACTCTTTCCCGAACTCTCCCCAGTCCCATCATCAAAACTAGGTTCATCCTCCTCGCTAACGTTGCCGGTGTTCGACGCACCAACCGCAGCCTTCCCTTTGCCGAAATTCGCCGGTGTGCCTCGCACCGTCATGCCCCCAACTTCTATCAGCCCCACGTGTTGGCTGCCACTTTCAAGACCAGTCATGAGATTCATCGGCTGCCGATGGCCCATGGAAGAATGAGCCAGGTGGGTCGGTTGGTGCCTGTGCATGAGGACTCCAGGTCTAACAATCCCCCACTCGACACCGACAAAAACCCGCCTCCCAAACCCGAACTGTCCATCTCTCGCCTTCACTAAACCCACAAGCCCAAATTCCTAATAAGCCAAAACAAAGGAGCAGCGGTATTCACAGAGGCTCCAGGCCAATCAGTTTCCTAGCATCATCGAATCAAACCAATCTGCCTATTCGACTCTCTTCCTTCCTCTCCGAAGCCAAATGGCCCGAAACCACAAGCTAATTCACGACTCGCCACCGAATCTCCTCCGTTTCCGAAATTGCGAGCAAACGAAAGTACCCCAAAAAAAAATTTTTAAAAAAAAGGCAATCAGAAATCAGCAAGATCCGCAAGAGAATCTCGCTCCTACTTCAACCACGGCGGAAACGCAACCCCACGAAAACCCTCGAAACGATTCGGACGAGGAGGCGAGATCGCGTATCGTTTACCTCAAATTCCCACGGAAGTCTCGACGGGCTCCTTCGCTACGGAATGGCCGCAGCGGAGAGACAAAGGAGAGGACGAGGAAAGCGAACGAGCGAACGAAGGAGCGGCGGACGGAAAAAGCTCGCCTACGATAATCTTCGGGAGAAAAATTTCTCAGTCCATCCGGTCCGGGGATGCTGCGGCGCGCCTGCGCCGGAGTTTTGTTCTGGAGAGAGAGAGAGAGGGGCTCGCTCAAGCAAAGCTCACCTGAGCAGGAGGGTTTTGTCGGAAAAGAGGCTGTCCAATAAGTGGGGGCCACTTTTGTTCTGTCGTACGCCAAGGAACCGATCGCCGGTACTCCACGTAATCATACGTATTTTTTATTGTAATTCCTGCATACATTTAAAGATTTTGATATTTTTCCCATCAACGCGTAAAATTTTAAAAAATAATTACGTGTCTTTAATATACTAATAATCTATTTTTAATTATAATCAAATTACAAATAATTTTAAATTATTGTAAAGCTCATTTCTTAAAAATGTGAAGCTCACGATAAATTGTTGTTCTTATAGTATCAATAACTATTATACCAAAGTCCTAAAATTTATACCCGATCGGTTAATGCCCATTGATTTTCTATAAAACAATTACTCAAGCATGCAATAAATCACAACTCTCTCGCATGTCATAAGGACGGATTCTAACGGGGCGTAAGTGTCAAAGTCTGGTTCATATTATCATTGACGACATGAAGGTCTCACTCCTTGATTAGCAAGCAAGGGTCCGGGCTGCTAGCAAGTTTTGCAAGGCCAACGCCCTGAGCTACTAGAGAGTTTTATAGTTTGAGCCCATTAAAAGGTATTGAGTATGTATAATTTCATTCTCTTACAATTAAGGGTTATAATAGACAATTGCAGGGTTCTACTTATAATGGAATTCTATACTAGATGTAAACCTAGTTTAAGGGCCAATCAGAATAAACCTAATATATTGATTTTTCTTTCTCATTTTTACTCTTTATTTTATTGTGTTTAAATGCCAATTCCTAACATCAAATAGCCAGTTACAATTCGGTAAGCATTTTTTGTTTATAATTTTTCATTTGAAAAAGTGTAGCTTTTTATGCGAATACTTCTTCTCTCGACACAAAAAGCTCTCTCGTGCTGCATGCCAATTGACCATATACATCGAATTTAGCGCGCGAAGTTTGCATAATTATTATGGCCGTCGCTTTTCTAATAGTAGAATAGGGAAAATTCACAACGTGATTAGCGCCGAGAACCGTGCATTTTAGGGGATCCCAACGTAGTTTCATCAAAAAGCCCAGATGGTCTTCATCCAGGTCTGGCCCGAAAAATTTCATCAAAAAGTTAGGAAAAGGCTCCCACCCAAGCTGAGCTATTCAACGATTGCGTCTACTTATGCAGTGCTTTAATTACCATTACATCCACTGCCATTCACCACAAGGTGGAAAGAAGCAATAAGCCCCGCCTATATGCTTCTCGGATTTTACGACCATTTGTCAAACTGCTTAACCGGATTTGATCGCGATACCAGCTCGGAAGCGACGACCGGTCGAGGGTATGCGAAACAACATTTGCAATCTACAGCAGAAATTGGGATGCAAATATCTAAAAGCAGTCCATAGGAGCGAGGCACTTGCACTTTACCCGCTTGAACATGATTATCACGTTAGCAAAGACGAAAAGATGGGAAAGACAACCTGAGCGCGTCTCAAGCGGATTTGGGGCAATAGTTCTGCCCTCGAGCATCGTGGATGTCCAAAGGCTTCTTGTAAGACTGCAGCAGTAAAGAGGAACAGACCACGCTGAGGGAGGAAGCGGCCATGCAGGCACCGGCGAGCCAGGGCGGTAGGCGGATACCGGTGAACGGGTACAGGATGCCAGCGGCAATTGGCATGCCGAGAACGTTGTAGCCGAGGGCCCACACGTAATTGAGTCGGATGCGCGACATCGTCTTCCTGGATAGATGGATAGCAGTTATCACGTCCTCCAGGTTGCTTTTGATGAGAACTATGTCGGCCGCTTCTATGGCAACGTCGGTGCCGGCACCGATCGCCATGCCGACGTCTGCTGCGACCAAGGCCGGTGAATCGTTGATTCCATCTCCCACCATTGCCACTATCATCCCTTTCATCTGCATCCGATTTAAATTTTAAGTAGTCAGATACGTAGCATTTGCATAAATAGGGTAGAAGCAGGACAACTTCATCAGAGAGTTGAGGCGCATGAGCGGTATATTAGTAGCATAAGACAAAATAAACAGAAGGAGCCTTGAGAATCAAACTCGTTACCTGTGCTCAAATAACGTTAGACAGTTCTAAAAGCTAAAGCTCGTGGAGAAGTGAATTCTGAGATATTTTTGTTCAAAAGTCCCTGAATTCCTCATTTGATTCCTTGATTATGATCAAATGTCATGCATTGTGCTTAAAAGCCAAAATCAGCCTAGGAGTAAGGAGTGTTGGAGTATTTAAATGTTTAAATTACACCTCTATCTATCTATCGACTTAAGTTTCAGATGAGTAGGTAGTCATCGGCGCATTGCACAACAGTTCTACACTAAACCGTCCAACTCTGTCAAATCCCAATATGATGCATAAATCTGCCATCAAAACTGATGCGTTGTGATGTAATTTTGTAAAAACTCCAGAAGAAATAGAATTGCCTATGAGATCATGTTCACAGTTATTGTACGAAACGCGTCCGCTCATACCTAGGACCCTACTTTCGACTAAAGAATCCTTAGCAACACGAAATCCTTGCTCAAGCCAACTAATTAACCTTGGACCATATAATAACCATTTAAGATTGACATGGTCCACTTTAGAACCGAGGTGAGATAAGGATGATACCTGCAAATCTTTGATCCTATCAGCCTTTCCTACTGGGTCTGTCTCAGCAAAAACCTCCTGGATACCAACTTGCTTTGATATAGCCTTCGCTGTGGCCCAGTTATCACCGGTCACCATGATACTTGAGATGCCCATTGAGTGAAGAAAGGATATGACACGCCCAGCCTCTGGCTTTACTGGATCAGTTACAGCAAAAGCCCCAGCAATCTTTCCGTCAATGGCAACAAGCACACAACTACGAGCCATTTGCTCATTTTCTGAAAGGTAGTCCTGAACCTCATGACCAATAATCACATTAGAGGCCTGCATGAGCTTCCTGTTGCCGACTAGAACAACTTTTTCTCCCACTTTTCCACTCACCCCAGCTCCTGGGTGCACCTCAAAGTCCTTGACCTCTGCATTATGGTCAGTGCTGGATCCGAATTTCTTGCGGAGCCTCTTTGCGTGTTCCATGACAGCTTTTGCTATTGGGTGTTCACTATTCACCTACGTATCACAGAAAGCCAATGAATCACAAAAAGAGCACTGCATAAATAAATGATATCATCTAAATGGATGCAAGTCTACTTGAACAAAATAATCTGAGGTCACTTCTTTGAAATATTAGCAATTTCCACTGAAAAAGTAAAATGTTGAGATTGAATAGTGGTGTCAGAAGATCTCCTGAATTACGCCCACTTCATAGGTTTTTTTCATTACCACTTCAACATATATGTGCTTAATATTCCAACTCTCATTTTAAGACACTTTACTACAATAGAGAGACACACCTCTGCAGCCGTAGCCAGGTCACAGAACTCCTCCATTGAGTAGGAGGAGAAGAGAACAGCACTAACCACTGCAGGCTTTCCAATAGTCAATGTTCCTGTCTTGTCAAACACTACTGTTTTCACCTGTAGACAGAAAAATGTAAATATATTGCATATTAGAGAAGTTCATATATTAGAAAAGATATGGGAAAGGAGCTCACAACAGATTCAAGCCATGTACAGTATAGATTTATCCTTAATACGTCTAGCTTCAACAGCATGCACTTAAAGTCATTCTCAAGGAAATTGCAATTTGCAAATTAATTCAAGAGTTTGTAATCAATAGAACACTGTCCTCTATCTGTGGGACAGGACAAAAGAAAAAAAAAATGGTTGGTGGCATACATGTCTTGATAGCTTATGTGCTCGGAATGCAACATCTGAACTATGAAGCAATTATTACTAACTAATGTAATCACCAGTGGAAAGAAATAAAGTGAAAAGAACTTTCTTTAGCATACTTAAAGACATTCAAAATGACAATGTGGTAGTGTTTACAGATCTGGTCATTTCCCCCTTGAAACAAGAACCAACTGCTAAAACAGATACTAAAAAAAGCAAGAAAGGCTTGTCTGGAATAGTAATACAGTGAACAAAGCAGCACGCATTCTTCAGGAGTAAATGAATGTCTGCATTCCAAGTAATAATATTGCTTAGTTCCCAGATCATGGTTTCATATCCTACCTTGTGTGCCTTTTCAAGTGCATCTCCACCTTTGATAAGCACACCTTGTGAAGCACCCTTGCCAGTGGCAACCATGACAGCCGTGGGAGTTGCTAGTCCAAGGGCACAAGGACAGGCAACCACGAGTACGGAAATACCAAACTGCAGAGCAAGTTCAAATCCATCCATCGCTTTTGGTATCCACCATTTAGGATAGAGACCAATTAGTCCAAGGATAAACCATCCCAGCCATGTAAAAAATGCCACCACAACAACCTGTATATAGAAGAGAAAAAATCATAATTAATTGATTCATTATGCTTAAAAAGAAAAGCAAGAGTAAACACTAAAAAGATTGCCACCATTAAGCATTTTACTATTCGAGGTAGTGAATTTTGTGCTTCCACTATGCCCAGCAATTAGAAAAACACAGTGGCAGCTTTAAAAAACCAAGGTCTATAAACATTGCTCAGCCTTGAACGTATTAATTTCACTAGATGTGTGACTTCTATATATTGAGATCAACCATGGCCAAGTATTCCGTGAGCTATACCTCAACTTTTTTCGCTTCTACCTAGCATTATTCCCTTCAAAACTAAGGTCCAAAGTTAAGTGAATTGTTTCGGCAAAGGAATGCTAGGTATACATGTCAAGTACAATATCAAAACTCCAGGATGACAAAATGAAAGAAGGCATGGACATATCTCCAAAAAGTGATGATGTGAAACCAGCAACTCTAATAGAGAACTCAATCTGCAAGCTTTACAGGCTACCAGATTGGGAAAATGCATTTCTTGCAAATCATATCTCCAAAGCGTGAAACTGAACTGGTCTCCACAACACTAAAATGAGAAAAGTAAAAGAACTATGCCTTGAAAATGAACAACCCAGTTTGTAATCAGAAAGCCATATTATCGATCAACGATGTAACTACATAAAGCAGGACCAAAGAAAGACTTACTGTTGGCACAAAAAATCTTGAAATTTGGTCTGCTAGTTTCTGAACAGGTGCTCTTGCAAGCTGAGCAGCTTCAACCAGCTGAACTATTTGAGAAAGTGCTGTCTCCGACCCAACATGAGTGGCCTTCACTAGTAAGCATCCATTCTCATTCATGGTTCCACCAATGACCTATGCATCCAAATAAAGGACAGGTGAGGTGCCAGTTAAAATTGCAGTGCAAATATAACTCTAGTGTATGAGATGCCAAGCAGGAACACAAGGCGGTACCTTATCACCAGGTCTTTTAGCAACTGGCGTAGCCTCCCCTGTGATCATACTTTCATTGACGTGGCTTTGGCCAGTGATGACAATCCCATCAACAGGAACCTTTGAGCCAGGAATAATCTTGAATACGTCATTCCTTTGTATAAGTTGAGTGCTAATTTCCTCCTCTGAAATTACATTCCCATCATTATCCAACTTAACCAAACAAGCTGTATCAGGTGCTAGATCAGTCAACTTGGCTAAAGCATCTGAGGTTTTTCCTTTAGCTACAATCTCCAAATATTTCCCCAAGAGGATAAAGGATATCAACATGGAACTTGTTTCAAAAAAGTCTTGCCCTTCGAATTTATCGGAAGTCAATGCCTTTATCATGACATATACAGAATAAAAGTACGCAGCATTGGTGCCCAGTGCAACCAGAACATCCATATTAGTTGATTTTCGTCTCAATGCGTGGTACGCCCCCACATAAAACCTAGAAAATATCCAAAATCAGAGAAGTTAGTTGATTCTCGGAAGTAACCTTGACATCATTCGCCATCCAACAAACAGCTTCTGTAAGTGTGAAAACTCAACAAAGCACAATCAATAATTAAAACTTTGGGAAAACATTTTCTTACCTTCGACCAATGACAAACTGCACTGGAGTGCAAAGCATCCATCTCAGGAGCATCCCAATGCTGAGCATGTTGTATATCTTATACTCTAACCAGTTCCCATAAGGATGAAGCATCGGAAGTACCATAGAGAATATGAAAACTGGAACTGAAAAGAGGCAGCTCAACAAGAATTGGTTTCTATACATCCGTACTTCCTCTTGTTGCTCAGATTCTCTACGTCTTGGAGCAATATAGAGGCTTGCGTTGTATGATTTAGACCCATGGCTAGCTTCCTTTATGCAGTGTATTAAGGACCTTGGACCGGTAAGGTCTGGGTCATAGGCGATAACAACCTTTTCTTTTGCCAAATCCATCTCAACTTCATTCACACCTTCAGCCGACTCAAGGGTGGTCTGAATAACAGCTGCATCTTCCGGGCAATTCACTCCTTCAAGTTTCAGATGCACTTTGTTCAGATCATTACCCGTTGTGATAAGATCAGCCCCAAAACCAGCATCTTCTATAGCTTCAATGATGCGGTTGGTGTCGGTAATGTTTCCATCATAGTGGACCTTTGCTTCTTCTAGAGCTAGACCAACCACAGCTTTTTTCACTCCATCAACCATTGAAAGGGTCCGTTCAACAGACTCGGAGCAGCTAGTGCATGCCATTCCTTTGATTCTAAGACGACATACCACAATATCTCGTTCTGGAAATTCTGAAACAGCAAAACCTGCTTCCTCGATGCACTCCTTAATCTTTCTTGCCTAATAATAGAGCCATAAATTTGTTGTTTCTCATTAACAAGGCAGAATGAACGGATCACAAGCAAAATAGAGAGCACTTCTTATAAAAGTACAATTAAAGAGAAGAGAGCCAGATAGAAAGACAGACAGACAGATAGACAAATAGGTACTTTCTTTTCATTGATGCAACTTTCTCTGGTTTCTGTAAGGTTTTGGGGAAAAATTTGCAAAGAGATCAAAAAGTTCATTTCTTCTCACCACAAATCCATCTCCAGAACTTGTTATCATAAAATTAAGACACACGGGATAAACTAAAAACATTCTCAAAGAAAAGTCATCAAACACGCGCACACACATGCACATTATCTGGTTGTGCACTGCCACAGACTTGATCCACAACACTCTCGTTAGATGAACGAATCTCTGCAATTTCTTGCTCTTCAAAATTATTTTGGCGCTAAAAAATGGGGATGATCTAGACTTAGTATCCCAAGTCACCTAAGAAGAGAAATAATGCTGTCATTTCTAGTGAAACTTAGATCATGTTCAACTTAATAATTTGAAAAAACAACACTGAGAGAAGAGATTGCAAATAACTCACACATTATCTAGTTGGACAAAGGACTGTAAGAAAGACTGTGCCCTAAGGTTCACTGTACGGACAACAGCATGGGTTAATCGTCACAGCAGACTTACATTAATTAGCTCGGGAATATATGTCACTGCAGCATGGCCTTGAAGTGGCGACACCGACACACTCTCGACCCCATTAAGCTTTCCAACAGCTGATTCTATAGAAACTGCGCAGGACGCGCACTTGATATCACTTACTTTGAACGAAATACTCCGTACTCTGTCATCTTTTCTATGATCTGTTGTGCTCAAAGAGGCGGTCACACCATCAGCAGGTCGCAACAGAGGCGCCTTGAGGTCATCCTTCCCATTTGGTTCCATTTTAAATTTTTCGGAGTTTTAAAACTGCCTAATCCTGCAAAAGAAAAGAAAATTTAACAAAACAGTGGAGTTACACAATCCAGCCTTTCTATAACTAGATGAAAATCGCAGTTCGTCCATCATGCAGCGATTACAAGGTGAGAAAGAATATTGCTAACAGATTTTATCTGTCACCATTACTATATATAGCAAAATTGCTGCAGCAAGGAACTCCAATTCCAGGTCATCTTCAAAAATAAATCAGCGACACTGGAACATGCACGTTTTCGACTGCAGTACTAAGTCATGAAACAAATTGCAGCGCATCGACTGTGTAAAGCACAATGATCAGGACAAACAGAGCAAGAAAAATGCTGTGAAAGGTCAACTTCGCGAGCGAAAATCAAAAGAACTAATTAAAGCACGACGTCACTTCGCAAATCGATCGGAGTGCAGGTTAACGCTACGAAAAATAGAAAACCAGCGAACGATCATTGGAGAGCTGATGCAGCTCTACGGAGCAACGAGCGATTACAAGGAAACGTACATCTCACGAGAGCGGCTGCGAAGGCCGTACACACAACAGAAGAAACACGCGTCCGCTTAACGCTATGAGAAGAAAAAAAGAGAGGGAGGGGACAAGAAGAGACGCGGAATTCAAAGCAGCCAGGCGGACGAGTTCGCATCAGCGATGAGCCATCGTTCAGGCCAAACAGACCGGCACAAACGAGCGTCCGCGCTAGGCTCAACCGAGCGATCAGGCTAAGTCAAAACCAGCGGCCTCGTCGCCGGAGAAGCGTCTCCAGAAATAGCAACGCCGGACGCCGGACTCCGCCGCCATCAGAGAATCCGGGAGCGGAGCAGAGCACGGGGGCAGCAAGCAATCAAACAGGGAGCCCCGTGTATATATATAAAAGAGCGCGCGTAGAGCACACGTACCGGGACGGCGACGCCGCGTCCTTCCGCCTGCTCTCCCTCTCTCTTGCCAAAAAAGGCGAAAGGCGAAAAGGAGAGGGCGTCCTGGGAGCGATGGGGTCCGATCGCATTAAAGCTCGAGCCCTTCCTCTGCGAATTCTAGGGTTTTCCGGGAGGAAGAGAGAGAGAGAGATGATGAGTCGCCTCGCTCCGTGACTCGCTCGCTATCTATCTCGCTCCAGAAATCCATTTGCGCGTGCAGAAATATTTCCCCGACTTTTTTTAAATTTTTGAATCCTTAACGTCCTCCTCCTCCTCTTCTTCTTCGCCCTCGCGAGCCTTCGTGGGCTATCTCCATGAGCCGCAACCGCCACGGCATTCGCGGGTGGGGGGGGCGCGAAATCCCGTTTCTGCCCCCGCCCGCCCTGTGCCGACCATTTCCCCCCGTTCCCACGTCCCGTCGGTCGGTTTCCCCCACGCCCCTCCTCCCTCCTTTTTTTTATCCTCTTTTCCACGCGCAATTGACTCGGTCTGATCCTGATCCGGTATTTCGATCCTAGCCTTTCGTCGACCCATGGTACCAATAGAGGATCGGAGTCATGGGAACCGCCAGGCACCAGGGTCTCGGGTCCAACCCCAAGGAGGCTCTAGGCTCGAGCATCTCAATCTCGGCTCTAGCCCACATCAAGTCCTCTAACCTCAAAGTCCTAGGCCCGTTTCCCAAGTTCCTAGGCCCAAGACATTCAGGTCCTTAGTATCGTGTTTGACCCTAGTGCTGGAAATTGGTCTTTCACGCGTCTCGCTCGCACACATCATTAAATTTTATGTGTCTTATATAATAACCTCTCTAATCTAACTAGGAATGCGGAACAAAATTTTTCTTGATATCTAGTTCCTGGGCTAGTCTCAAAGCACCAAAGTCAAGTTTATCGAGTCCTAAATTGGCTCTGAAGTCACAAGGATCGAAGTCTTGAGTTTGGTCCTAGGCTCGAGCATCTCAATCTCAACTTTGGCCCGTATCACGTCCTCGACCCTCGAAGTCCTAGACTCATTTCTTATGAGATCCTAGGCCCGAGACATTCAGGTCCTTGGTATGGGATTCGAGGATCCGACCCTAGTGCATGAATCGGTCTCTCGCACACGTCATTAAATTTCACGAGTCATAAAATAATGACCTCTAATCTTACGGCAAATGAGAAAATAATTTTTTCTTGATAAAAGGTTTTCGGGCTAGTCTTGAAATACCGAAGTCGGGTATCGAGTCCTGAACCGGCTCTGAAGTCGCGAGGACCAAGAGGGATGACGAGAGATGATGCGCTCACCTGTACTCATGGTTTTGGCGGATGGGCCCTTGGGTAATTTCACCGTGCGTGCTCGGCAAGGCAGGGCGGGAGAAATCGAAATTGGCCTTCCGCGGGAAACCGTCATTTGGCTGATTAAAGAGATGAGCAGATGATGCGAGCAATGAGACTTAAATTTGAATACCAACATAACGGAAAGTGGGGGATCTACTAGTCCCCCAGCTTTGATAAATCCGCAGCTTATTAAATAAAGAGTGATGCTTCAGTGATTGATTGCGATCGATTTTTAAATTCATTTGTCGAGAGATGGAATCAACTTTTATTATAGGTAAACTCAATTAAAAATAGATATGCTGGTGAAAACAAAGCCGGCCTCACAATCCATATGCTCCATTGTGGATTCCTAACACTCTTGTGTTTATTTTAGTACATAATATGATTATTCTCTCTTATATACATAACATTCGCACCGATCAAGAATCGAAGTCTAGCGTTCGAACTGCTGGGCGCCAAGGCCTCGGGTCCAGCCTTGAGGAGGCTTCGGGCTTGGCCTTGGGGTCTTGGGCTCGGGCATCTAAATCTCGGCTCTGGCCCACATCTCGTCCTCGATCCTCAAAGTCCTGGGCCTATCTCCCCGAGAAACTAGGCTGGAGACATTCAGGTCCGAGGATTCGACCCTAGCATAAGGAATCGGTCTTTCATGCACCTCCCTCGCACATATCATTAAATTCAACAGGTCTCTATATAATGACCTTTCTAATCTGACGGTGGATGTGAAAAGCCTCGAAATACTTAAGTCGCGTATTGAGTCCTAAATTGCCTCTGAAGTTGCGAGGACCATCAGCGATCATGAGAACTGATGCGCTCGCCTAACTTAACGGTTCTGGTGGACGGACCCTTGGGTAATTTCACCTTGCGTGCTCAACAAGGGAAGAAGAAATCGAAATTGGCCAGGTCCACGGGCAATAAATCAAAGAGATAAACAGATTGAGACAAATGACGACTTGAGTTTGACTAATTCATAGCAGAAGGTGGGGACCTATTCCTAAGCTTTGATGAATCCGCGGCTTATTCAATAAAGGGTGATGCTCCAATCACTGCGATCGACTTTTAAATTCATCTGTCAGGGGATGGAACAAACTTTTATTCTAGATAGTAGATACACTCTATTCAAAACAAATATGCTAGTGAACAAAGCCGGCCTGACAATCCATGTGCTCCACATTATAGAATGCAGAGTGATATATATCTTTGCATGGCTACATCGTCTTGTGGATAAAACGAAAATTAATGGATTTTACGATTCAAGTCGGACACGAGTAGAAGAAACTACCAAAAAAAAATGATGAATGATGACAAATATATCGGATATTTATGTAGTTCGATCCATTCATCAATACCTACTCCTATAGAAAAAACAAGTGTTGCGAAAAGCAAACCATCGAACAATAATATAGTCGAAAAAAAAAAAAAAAAAGCAAATTTGACATCAGATTTATGTGGTTTGATCGTTTGATCTACATCTATAATCGTACTGAGCTGCACTTCCGTTGCAGATCTAAATCACAACATCTACATACATTCAATTCGTTAGCATTATAACCACATAGCAAATTTCTTTCACTTAAACAGGGTATCCTAGGAAATTAAATTATTCTTTAACTATGGAATGTTGCCTTAAAATATATCAATATCTAGCTAAATTCAGGGTACCTTAGGAAATTAAGTTATTCTTTAATTATGAAATGTCCTCACAATATCATCATACATTTTGATTCTAACATTATCAACACCGACAACATCGCATTCAGCATTGTTCCCTAATTGTACTTTACTTTTATTCATGCACTGATAAGTAGTGAAAAGAATAACCATAATACATAATCCATCCATCAAACGATGAATAATCAGTGATAGATAATGCATAATTGGCATTATCAACTACAACTGCAACATCATTTGCAGAGTCAACTATAATTCCCTTACCCTTCTCATTCTTCAACTTCGGTTCATTCTAAGATGTCTCCTCTTGCCATAACTCCAACAAATAGTACCACTAATCCTAGGTTGACTACGTTTGTTCATATTAGTACCACTATTGCTAACACACGTAACAAATATAAGTTTACAAGATCCTCTTGTACGAATGTCTTCACTCGGAATTAAATCTCAAACCCCAACAAACTTCAAGGTTGTTGACCCAAAGGAATTACTGACAATAGTAACAGTAGTAATCCAACTATTAGGCAACGGG
This sequence comes from Eucalyptus sp. ANBG9806169, assembly GCA_014182395.1. Lineage (NCBI taxonomy): Eukaryota > Viridiplantae > Streptophyta > Magnoliopsida > Myrtales > Myrtaceae > Eucalyptus > Eucalyptus sp. ANBG9806169. Next base: position 10,566,403 of record CM024582.1, read on the forward strand.
GATAATAGAATCAAAGCGCATGTCTCATCTTCAAAGTCAATCTCACCTGAACTCAACTAACTAACAATCACATTGAATTCATTGATATGATTTGCAACTAATGCACCTTCACTCATCTTCAAATTAAACAAGCGTCACATCAAATAGACCTTGTTGATCGCAAATGACTTCTCGTACATATCTAATGGGGCTTTCATCAAATCAATAATAGTTTTCTCCTTCATGATATTAAATGCGACGTTAGAAGCCAACATTAGTCGAATAACACACATAACTCATCTATCCAGCAAATCTCAATTACCTTGCTTTATCGTCTCTAGCTTCTCTCTAGACAGGGGCAAGTGCAGTGTCATATGATAGAGATGATCATCAATTTGTATATTCCAGAAACCAAAATCATTTCCATCAAATATGTTGATATTCATTTTTCCTTCTTCTATCGCCATCGATTCGCTTCAACTCAACTAAACTTGACTCTGATACCAATTATTACGAAAAGCAAGCAATTGACTAATAATATAGACAAAAGAGAAAATAAATTGGACATTAGAGTTATGTGGTTTATTCATAGAAAGCAACGACGAATTTCACTATAGATCAAACGATACACGGAGATTAAACACTCGAGTTACTCAAACTCTCTCTCGATGTTTCCCAAGTCCCAATTATATCCAACAATGCATGCGGTATTAAGCCCCACAACTTCTCGCGAAATAATCTTTCAATCTCACGAAAAAATTCACAAATCTTACCACGAGATTTTATGGCTATAAACACAAAAAGTTCTTGGTGTAATTGCACGAACAAGAACAACAAGATAACCCATGTCAAGCACTCACTTGAGAATGGCACTTCGATATTTATTTTTGATCAACTTCGGAGAAAGTGGAAAAATCCCATAATCCAAATATGTATGTATGTGTATATACATAAGCCAAGAGTGATGGAGTCCAAAGCAGAAAACCAACGTAGAGTAGAAATTGGAAACTAAGTCCAAAATTGAAACTTTCCTTTTTATTCTTCCCAATCCACAACATGGTGCAGAATAAGATAAGCCACATGAAAGTCCAAATTCAGTCAGCAAAATTATGTCGAAGTTGATTGATCGAATTTTTGTCCAATTAAAGTTGACATTGCACTTTCCAGTAAGGTTCAATATCCTAAAAAAACCCCAAACCGGCACACTTTGTGACAAATTTACCCAAAATAAATTTTTTTGACCACCAAAAACCTAAAATTGGAATACCTTTAACAAATTGACTCCAAACTGATGCACTCGTGACAAATTTGCCTTATGTTAGTTTTCGTTAAATTTTACCGTCAAATTATTAAGTTGGATGACATGTGACAATGAACTAGTGTACGTATATGTTTATCACAATTGTATCCTTTTTGTGGTTTTTTGTGTTATTAATTCAATTTAATAAATAGTATAATTATCACAAATATACCAATTTTGGGGTTTGTGGCAAATTAGAACAAATTTGTTTTTTTAATTAAGTAATAAATTTATTACAAGTGTACATTCATCTGGATTTTGGAGTTTTTGAGAATCCCATATAGATTTATGACTTTAATCATATCAATTTTTTTCGAGTTTCTAAATTTGTCACACAGGAGGATATTCTCACTTTTTTAGTTTTGGGTTTTTTGATCTTCTTGGTCGGAAAAAAACTAAATTAATTTTGGGTAAATTTGTATTTTTTACTTAGTTTGGGACTTTTTTGTGGTTACTTTGAGTAAATTTGTTAACCCTTCACTTAGTTCGAGATAAAAAAAATTAGTATATTAACCCTTTCAATAATAGTCCAAAGATAATCCGAATATAAATATTATAGTATTCCCTTCTCTATTTTCTTGGTTGATTCCAATTTGATATTAAGAAAGATGCAATTGAACTTTATTGCCAAAATAGGAAATATGTATCTTCATGGCACAAATTCATATGTTCACAAATAACAATATACTGTCAAGATTTGTATATCATGCTCAAACTCGAGACATATTTTAACACCAACTACCAAGAAATCTACTATGAATTCAAAGAATATAAAGTTTACATTGAGGGTTTATTGGCCCCAAATTACGCTCAAAGCAAAATCACAAACTTTTATAGAGAATTGACTCGAAAAATTCAAAGAAAAAAGCCTAACACTCTTGTGTCTATTTCAGTACATAATAAGCAAGTAAAATTCCATCTCTTATATGCATAATAATATTCATATCTAAAATAGAAAATATCTTTTAAAAACCTACTCAAACTGGAAAACAAATGAAGCGAACTACTTGGATTGGTTATTTTTACGGGCTCCATTTTAAAGTTTAAACCTTGGCTTTTTTAAATTTAAAAAATAGTGAAAAATTCAAATTAGTAAAAAAATTTTTCAATTTAAAAAAAAAAAAAAATTGATAGTTTATGGATACTTTTTTCTTTAAATTGTTGAAAAAGCTAAGAATATGCAAAAATACCCGACAACTCTCTTGTATTCAAATTCCAAACACAATACCTTCGAAATTATTCAACAGTTATCTTGATCATCATAAACCAAATTATGTTGATTTATGATATCTTAAAGAAATTATTTATTTTAAAATTTCGCATGATATTGCATAAAATTTGTTGTCAAAGTTAAAATGGAATAAATCAGAATCCAGAATCCTTATTGTCTACCATCTCCTATTCTTTAATTCATATTTAGGATTATAGTAGCTTTTCAAAGTTCAAATCAATTCTCAAAATAAGTAAGTTTATCAATACCTATTCAATTTCAAAAATATCTCTAAACAAATATTCGAATCGTACCGAGATCGATTGCAAAACAAAACCAAAAAAAAAAAAATTCCCAAAAAAACAACAATAATTGAAAAATGCCATCCAACCGGGAGGGCTAGCACTACCTGAATAACTTGGTGCCTTTAGCCTGCTTTGCTTTCCAGAAATTCCCCTCAATTGAGGAAGCTTTTGTCCCACTCGAAAGTCGTGGTCCAGAGAATCTCCTGGCACCCTCCAACCACGCCCTGGTCCAATCCCACGTTAAAAAGTTCACTAAAAAGTTCACTGTTTTTGTGGTACTTGCAGCTTTTTTTACACTCTGCACGTGACCTTTACCCACGAAAAGACACTTTATTTATTTACCTTGTCCTTATATCATTTAGTGCAAAGATGCCAATGAGCCTATAAATGATGGAAGATGGAGTGCAAGATGGTGGGGCCCCACTATCAATTCCAGCAAGGGCCATTAATGTTGTTGATATGCCAACGACATAGACGTTCATGCTGCGGGATGGTTGAATCAGCGTTTCCTTACCATGCCGCCTTAGAAATTTGAAATCGCGTCGACATTACTCGCTCGAAAATAACATTTTAAAATCTAGAAATTAAAGTCACTTTAAAATGTGTTGAGCGTAAGATTGACTTGAAAAGGAATTTTTAAGAGAACACCAGATCGACCAACCTGCCGACATATGCATTAAAGTTGGATCAGCTGAATTATTAAGCTGAAATCTTAAAGAAGATAAGGTCACGGGTGGGCAGCATGGGTAGCGTCAGGGGAATTGTGGAAAGACGAGGCAAAAGAGGGAAAAGGTCTCGATCATTCCAAGCTTTTGAGAGGAGAAGCAGGGTTCCACATCATCCGCCACTTCCTTTCCAATAAATGCCCTAGGCTCGCCATCAATGATGGTGCGCACCATGATTACGTTTCTCTCCGTGGAACTTCCATTCATCTTTGTTGTCCACTCCTGCAATCTCGTCCATATGTTCGGTAGCCTTGTTAATCACAAGGCCTTGGGCATGGAAATTTGCAAAGTGCAATGATGTGTTGTACATTGCTGTCGAATTTTGAGATTTGTCAATTAATCGACTATTTTGTCAATAGGCCGACATAGAAGAGGTGAAGAAGCAACTTTTTTTTTGGGGGGGGAGATGTACATGACTTCTAGATAAAGATGCAAATCCTATAAAGCAAGAAAATCCGAAAGATAAATCAACTCGGTACATCCTACAGAGACTCGCTCATTTCACAAAGGCAAATTGATCGTAACATCAGAATATAACCGACGGCTGATCACTGAAATCTCGCATCAACATCAGTGATGAGCACACGCCAAGAGATTTTCCTCCCTAGTAGCTATGGCTTTGTGAAAAGGTGGGGCGTATCTGGTTCGGCATATGAGTAGAATAAGATTGAGAGAAAGCATCAGAGAGGAGTGCAAGAAGACGAATGGAAAGACGATTGCTATGCAACCCACCAGGGTCAGAGACACAAAAGATCATTAACAGAGCTGGAGAGAGAGAGAGAGATTGTAGCTCTTTGAGGCTGAGAACACAGCAAGTTCAAGAATGCTTTTGAGTCGTTTTGGTCGATCCTAGATTGCGAAATCAGAGAGTAAAAGATGGCTGTGACCACCATCGCATTGTGCTTTTTGTCACTCGAACATCCACAAAGAGGCTGGAGGAGGTGGTGGTGGTGGTGGTAATCAACTAATCATGGTCTTTTCTTTTCACAGTCCAAAAGATACAAGCATGTTCGAAACATGGAGGAGTCGTCCACGAGAGATCGAGGACATTCGTACCGATTCTAAGATTCCATTTCGCTATCCGTGGGCTGCTTAGCTTTAATTTGAATTATTAAGATGAAAGGTGGCAAAAGTACCGAAAAAGTTATCAACATATCATGCTGGTACAAATTCAATAATAAATATTTTAATTAGATTGATTCAATTTCAAACCCTTTCACATTAATACTGGTTCAACCAATTTGGCCTAAATTGCTGACATGAATGTCGACGGTCTTACTTGATGTGATCGGTACTAATATGTACATTTTTTTTTATATAATATTTGATTTTTTTATTATTTTTCTTTTCATTTTGGATGAGACAACACTTGCCCAGATTTGGTGAGGGCCACGACCCTCATAGTGGATGATGAGGGTTTTTTAGCCCTCGCCTAGTGTTTGGCAACTCTTGCCTATCAAAATGAGGGGGAAAAAGCAAGAAAAGAACAAAAATTTTAGAAATAGTTATTAAAATTATTAAAAATATTCACGTTAACATCACCATGCCAAGTGAAACAACCAACCTTTATATCAATGATTTCCGACTTAAATTGACCAGATTAACTGAACGGGTAAGAATGTGCAAATATTTAAAACTAATTAATCGAAATTAAATGGTTTATGATTGCATTTGTATCAATATAGTAGGTTTATGACTTTTTTTGTATTTTTTCTGACAAAATGTTCTAAATAGGATAAGATTGAACGATGAATTCTTCTTCATTTCGAGAATTACCGAACATACGAGGAGATATTATCATCACCGCATTCCTCTTTAGTACACGACAAAATGGCACATCATTTTTTCCAACAAGATGACGTAACTTTGGCCGTGTTTTTCTTTTCCCGTTTATAATCATGTCCGACCATAAAAACTCCCGACTCCATTGAGTTTCCACTCGGGACGCGCACTCAGATTTGCCCAGAATGCGACCCGTATTTGAGCAAAATTTGTCCAATGACTTTTTAGGCGTGCGTGGTGGATCGACAGCGATTCCACTCCATAAAAAAAGGGTCACATTGGCCCATTCGGAGTGCCATTGGTCCCGAGGCTCCATACAGTCGGCAAGTCTTTTTGAACGGGGTCTAATCACATCGATTATGGTTGAAATCGCGCCACCCTATCCAAACTTATGGCACGGCGGCCGAGCGCTTGAACTTCTTGTTCTCAATAAGTGAGAAGTCCCAGGGCCTCACCGTCGCGAATTCCTTGGGCCACCGACAAGGGATTGAAAGCTTTTTCATGATTGAGGTGTAATTCAATGCAATTGAAAACAGGGTATTACAAGTATCTGACGAAAACCGATTGATTGTTGCATGACTCGAAACATTTGAAGTATTAAAAATTAATCTGTGTATTCTAAAGGTAAGACTATTTGGGTACATTAAAAATATTGTATCAATCTCGAATTCGAGCAAGAGTTGAAAACCAAATTCACCAAAAGAGAAAAAGGAAAAAGAGAAGGAAAAGAAATGAAATGAAATGAAACTCATTGCCATGGCCCTGGCAAAATCTCTGTCTAAGCCCATCAAGGAGGGCGGAACTCCTGGGCCCTGCGGCTCTGCCTCAGAAAACGGCCCAATAGGCCGGGCTCGGGCTCTCCGTACTTGACCCGATCTGAACATCCGACCCGTTTTCACCCCGGTTTTCAATTGGCAGGATCCGGACGCTCCGAGATCCGAGATCCGAGTCCGAGTCTGAGTCCGTCACTCCACTCCCCAGTCCCAGTTCAGCTTCGTCGTCTTCTTCTTCTTTTTCGTCTTCTTCGCCGGTTCCTTAAACCCTAGAATCCGAAGGGGTTTGCCTCGCTGCCATTTCCGGCACACCATTGCCGATCGCCGGGCGGAGACATGCCTCGCAACGACGGCGTCCGCTTCACCTCGTCGTCCGTCAAGATCCGCCGCCTCTCGCCGCCGCCGCTCTTGGATTTCCCTTCCGCATCCGATGACCCCACGTCGCCGCTCGCCGGAACGGCTCGCTTGCTCGCTCGATTCATCGGCTCCTTCAAACATCGCGAGCGCGAGCGAGAGCATTGGCTCGGCCCGAAGTCGCCGCTCCTGAGCTCGCTGTCGCTGTCTCTGGCCCGGCCGAGGAAATTGCCCCCGCTCTGTTCCGCTTCTCTGTCGCTGAGCCAGCCGGACGGCACGGCCCTGCCCGATCCGGGATACAAGGAGAGCCCCGCGGTTCCGCCGGCCGAGTCGGCTCAGTCGGAGTTTGAGGCTCGGAAGGGGCAGTCGGTGAGCCGGCACGACGAGGAGAGGGTGCTGATTAGTGAGGTTTTGGTGAGGAACAAGGATGGCGAGGAACTCGAGAGGAAGGACCTGGAAGTGGAGGCGTTGCAGGCGCTCAAAGCTAGCAGGCCCAACTCGGCCCTCACCGTGCGTGAAGTTCAAGAGGATGTCCATAGGATCATAGATAGCGGATACTTTTGCTCTTGCATGCCGGTGGCCATCGACACGCGGGACGGTATCAGATTGGTGTTTCAGGTAATACATTGTCTCTTTGTAGTTTGTTGTTGGGGTAACTGCCGGTGGTGCTTAATTAATTTGATGTCTATGCCGGATGCTTCGGACATCAATGTGTTCATTCTCTTTGAATTATACTTGAATGTTGTTGTATAGAATTGGAATATTGCATTGAGATGCTGGTGACTTGAATGGGAAACGATGAAGCAGTATGGCTAGGCTTTTAAATTCTATCTTCCTGCTAAATGTTACCCGCGGTGGCGACAAAGATAGAGTTGGGTGGGTTCCTTTCATCAGTATTCTAAGTGTCAAGAACCAGAAAGCTCGTTCTAAAACTTGTATCTTGCTTTTCTGATGTCGTGATCCTTGTCACCTCTCTTGTGTCACAAGGTAGAACCAAACCAGGAGTTCTACGGATTGGTATCTGAGGGGGCTAACGTTCTTCCATCAAAATTTTTAGAGGATGCTTTCCGGGATGGATATGGTAGGTTTTCTATTATATATTCCCTACAATTATACTTAGGAAACTGTGTTTGATGGAGTACAATAGCACCTCCTTTTCTTTATTTTCATTTTGCTGGATGGAACAGCACTCAAATGATGTCTACATTGTTTTGATTTTTGTGTCAAGTGGTGCAGGAAAAGTGGTTAACATCAGGAGATTGGATGAAGTAATAAATTCCATCAACGGTTGGTACATGGAGCGTGGTCTCTTTGGCTTGGTATGCCGTCACACTTGCACATTACATTGTTGATTGTGTATTTTACCCTATATTGTGCAGGGATTCCAAATAAATTCTATGTTAATTTCTTCCTATGAATAAATAGTCTGTTCCTACCTATTGTTAATCTAGGTCTCTGATGTGGAGATTCTTTCTGGAGGAATTTTAAAGATGCATATCTCAGAAGCTGAGGTTAACAATATCTCAATACGATTCCTCGACAGGAAGACGTAAGACTGTGCTATTGGATTTGTTGACATGCATGCATGTACTTTGTAGAATTGACTATTCAGCAATTGATAAGACATTCATTTTGTTTAACTTTCAGTGGCGAGCCAACTACAGGGAAGACAAAGGCAGAAACAATACTTAGACAACTCACAACCAAGAAGGGACAGGTATGATGGATCTTAACTTTCTCTGTCCTATACCCCAAAAAAATAAGGAGAGAGAAAGGGAGATGGATGAGAATGAAATCGAAGAAGACTGTGGGGTTCTTTCAGCTTTCTCAAAGCTTACTTTTTGGTTTTGTGGGGTTGGGGGCATAGTGGCTGGTACATCAGGTGCAGATCTTGCACAGAAGCTTTAAATGGGATTAACATGCTTGCAGGTTTACAGTATGCTCCAAGGGAAGAGAGATGTAGAGACTGTATTAACTATGGGAATCATGGAAGATGTTAGCATTATACCCCAGCCTGTGGGAGGTGAATTGAAAATTTTGCATTGATTAATCTTCTTATGGACTTCTTCCCCTTGCATCTTTGTCATGTTTCTTAAGACGGGCTAATGAAACCCCTTCCCCAACTATACTAGTATGGTGAGGCGTTACTAATGTTAGCTGGATAGTCTGTAATTTATCAACTATAATAGGCAAGATTTCATCTTCTGTTTTTTGTCTTCGGATGCCATGGTTAGAAACTGTTGCTCAGTATGACCAAGAAGACTGGCCGCATAAATAGTGGTAAATTTTCTTTTTGGTCAGTAACTTGTGGCATTTTTTTGGGTAAGTAGTAATTTGTGGTGAATGATGACTACGGATGTATGAGCTCCATAATTTGGTTATCAATAGACTGCATCGTTCTTTAACGGCTATCTGATACAATTCTTAGTTCTTTAATATGAACCGTTCACATATGCAATTTCCCCGAATCAGGCTTGAACTTTAAAAGCAATGATTGGTAATTGTAGCTGATAATTTTATTAATGATCTTATTGTACTGACGCATTGTAGAGTAAAGAATCCCATTTTGAGAGAAAGAGCTGTTGGATGAATTGGAAATTAAGGAGTTCTAGATCTAGAAGCATGTGGATAATGAGGAGTTCCTGTATTGTCCTAGACTTGTATTGTTGTCCTACTTTCGGTTGACTTCTACTCTCATTTGACATCATTATCTTATAATATTTGATAAATATTAAGAAATTAAGTGCTTCATAATCTGTGTATTTGGGCTTTTGTGTATTTCTGTAATTATTGACATGATGAAACTTACAATTTTCTTGTCTTATAGATACCGGTAAGGTTGACCTTGTGATGAATGTTGTTGAGCGTAAAAGTGGAGGCTTTTCAGCAGGTGGTGGCATATCAACTGGGTAGGACACATTCGTCTGCGTGAATATTACTCTAGGATTTTCCTATGCATTGATATTTTTGTACTTATTTTTAGTTTTATTGATTTTTGACACATTTCTGATATAACTTTTGATGTCGTGGTATTTACATTGCAGGATTACAAGTGGGCCCTTATCAGGGTTAATTGGAAGGTAAAATGAGGACACCCTATGCATTGCTTCTTGATTTTACTTTATGGTTGCATAGTCTTGAGGGAATGATTTTAATCACATGAAAATTATGCTTTTATGTCTTTGGGATATGCCGTTTAAGCAATTTGGTAAATTCAAATATACTTAAAGTTGGATGAAGCGGGAGTGTAGAGCTCCGAGGTTGACAATTGCAGGGGAACTGGTTCAGTCTATTATGGATTACTTAGACCAAGTCAAACCAACACCGTGCTGATCAAACTCGTAATGCATCTCCTTTTCTTTTCTGAAGAAAAGACAGGAATATCGGACATATGCATGAAGTAACAAGCTTTTACTGTTGCATGATTTCAGATTTTGCATGGTGAAGATTTTAATTCATGCCTGCTCATACTCCCATTGCAGTTTTGCATATTCTCATAGGAATGTTTTTGGGAGAAACCAAAAGCTCAACATATCCTTAGAGAGGGGGCAATTTGATTCAATATTCCGAATAAACTACACAGATCCATGGATTGAAGGAGATGACAAACGAACATCTAGAACAATCATGGTTCAGGTATGGTATACAATTTTCTTTAAATCTTGCCTATGCTATGGTTGATTTATCACTTATATAGATGCTTTTTGGTTTAGAGGTTTTTGAAGAATATTTAGTATATTAAGAGTAATGGTAACTAGATGAGTTTAGGTACTTGAATATGGTAAGTTAGCTTTTCTCTGTATGGTCTATTCTAGAAAAAGAACAACTTATTCACCCTTGCATTAAGTCAATTGAGTGAAGGTGTATGGGTTTGTGATCTCTCTCCCCCTGTTGCAATCTTGAAATCTTAGCATGGTGTCAGAGCTTGATTCATAACACCACATATTTCAACAGAATTCAAGGACTCCAGGTTCAAATGTCCACAACCAATCTGAACATGGTAACCTAACAATTGGACGTGTCACAGCTGGTGTCGAATTCAGTCGTCCAATCAGGCCAAAGTGGAGTGGTACAGCCGGGCTAATTTTCCTGGTACATGGTCAAACTTTCTTCAATTTCTATGTTGACTGTTAAAGAGCTATATTTGTTAGGTAGTGGAATTCTTTGTTAAAGCTTGAATGTAAACGTCATCTATGATATTTTAACATAACATCAACTTAGAATATCTACTCTTAAACGGTTGTTGGGATAGTAAAAAACTTGTCGTTTTTTAACTTTTTTCATGAGTCGCTGGGAACTTGAATTTGGCAAAGAGTATTTATTCCATCCTGAAAATGCATCAGAACGAAGCTGTACTCGCATGTAACAGTTTCCTGATGCAAGGGAAATGCCTTTGCTGTTGTAGTTTGTTGGTTGGAATCTACATTTTGTTAGAGTTGATGCAGCCAAAGTATAGAAGTCTCGTGCCTTCGTCTTCCCTATTTCACGCTTTTAATTTATCTTAGTGTCACTTTTTTGGGTAAATTTTCAGCGTTCAGGTGTTCGTGATGACAAAGGAACCCCAGTAATTAAGGATTTCTACAATAGCCCTCTTACTGCAAGGTATCTCTACGTCATGTATTGGAAATTTTGTTCGTTTTGGTTGAGATTTTTCATTTTTATTTTGGCTCTACATTCCCTCCCTCCCCTTTGTCCAGTGGGAATAATCATGATGATAGTCTACTGGCCAAACTTGAGACGGTCTACTCTGGTTCTGGCGATCGTGGGTCTTCAATGGTTAGACAAATTTTATCTCTTCAATGTACTGATTTGGCTGTCTTGTGGGTTCTAATCTTTTGGTATTAACAGTTTGCATTCAACATGGAACAAGGAATTCCTGTTTTGCCGGAGTGGCTGTTCTTTAACAGAGTGAATGCCCGTGCTCGTAAAGGCATAGAAATTGGTCCTGCCCATTTTCTTCTAAGGTATCATGCCAATTTATGATTTGTCTTTTAAGAGACTCTAGATAGCCGTGTGTATGAAAATTCAAAGCATTGTGGAACTTCCAGACGGCTTGATAGTAAAAGAAGCCTTGAACTTGGGAGTGTATTTAACTGTGTGAAGTTGCTGTTTCTAAGCATCTTCTATACCTTTTCTATGATTAGATGAAAATTGTTTTCTGATTGATTGTCTGTTCCGTTTGTAGTCTGTCAGGTGGGCATGTAGTTGGTAATTTTTCTCCTCATGAAGCATTTGCCATTGGTGGAACAAATAGTGTCAGAGGCTATGAAGAAGGTGCTGTTGCCTCTGGCAGATCTTATGTTGTTGGCTGTGGTGAAGTTTCATTCCATCTGGTGGGTAACTTTTGTCATTGTGCAATTTTGCTCTTTGGCTAATCATTTTCCTCTTTCCTTGGGCCTCAATCTGGGTCACCATGACTACTGAACTGCTTTCTTTAACTTTCTGTTTAGTTGTTTGTGGTTCCTCTTAAGGTGGTTTCTTTTCACCTCGAATCATGAGTTTAGGTGCCTAGATGTTATCACACAATCATTTACTAGAGCATACTACTTTGGTTTTGTGATGTCGCTGCATATTTTTCACTGTCCCAGATGGTTAATTTTGGGACTGAATTTCTCTTTTGAAGTACTCTTAACTGGAATTTGAATGTTTGTTTAGTAGCTACATTCTTCCTTTGATGATTGCAATATTGTTTAAAAAGAGCATAATGCCCCTCTCTCTCTGTGGTGCATGCACTATGGGCATGCGTACCATGTCCCCACTTATGAAAATGCCCTGGATGTGAAGCCATCAGTATGCTAACCATCAGTTTTCTGTCTTCACGTCCTTCAGTTGGGGCCTGTTGATGGAGCTCTGTTTGCAGACTACGGGAATGATCTAGGATCAGGTCCAACTGTCCCCGGTACTCTCTCTCTCTCTCTCTCTCTCTCTCTCTCTCTCTCTCTCTCGCGTTGCATTCACACATGCACATACACATACACAACTGAAATTTTTTATCATCCCTACCTGCTAGAGCTTGATTGAACATTTTGCAAATGATTCATGTTTTTTAAATCACAGGATCTGCATAAGATTCCAGTGAAAATCATCACAAAGTTCCTATCTCCAGTTCCGCATAAAATCAAAATGCATAATTTTTTGCTCAAAATTCCTTAAGTTGTTTATATGTTGGTCAGATTTTGGCAGAACTAATCCTAAGTCGCCTTGTTCTATAGGTGATCCGGCTGGTGCAAGGTTCAAGCCCGGAAGCGGTTATGGATATGGGGTCGGCGTCCGTGTGGATTCACCTCTTGGGCCACTGCGTCTGGAGTACGCATTTAATGATAGGAAGGCTGGCAGGTTTCATTTTGGGGTCGGTCATCGAAACTAACTAAGTCTTTATCACCCCCCCTCTCTCTCTCTCTCTCTCTCTCTGTGGGATGCCGGACTTGGACGTTTGAAGCCTGTGTTCAATTCACGTTCGCCTACATCCTCATCCTGTTTGGAGGAGAGGAAGAAGATGTGGGCCAAATGGAGTTTTGGTCATGAAGAACATTTTCTTCTCTTTGTAAATGCCCTTGATTTTCGTTGTCTTCGGAACAAGGCTAATCGATGAGGTCGCCTTGGATTAAAACACTTGTAAATCTTCACCTTTGCAAGCTCACATCGACGTTGTCGTCTTCTCATCGCCATAAAAGTGCCGTGCTGTGGAGTTTTCCTTTATGATCATCAAATCGGGAAAAAAGAATAAGAGGGGAACAGAAGTCGTTTACATAGGACGACAAGCGACATGAACTTATCACCGTCCATTGCTGTACTCAGAATCATCATCGGCCATAGATGCATGTGTTTTGCCCGTTGGATATGGAGAGTGTGCACTTGCTCCTACGGAACCAAGGTCGAAAAGATCGTCCCTTTTCTATTCATGTCAGCATTTCGTATAGAGGTTATTATGTCAGCAATAGTGTCCCTACCCATGATAAACTATGGAGAGTGTGCACTTTATGTGAACAGTCCGCGGTATGTAGCTGAGCGATCACCGTAGTACGTGCTGAGCCAACAATTTGTCCGCCCCCTACTTCTCGGTACGTCCCATCGACGATCCACCCGTGGCCTCCTGTTGTATTATTCCTCTCTCTGTGTCGTCTTTCCCCTCTTTTTGTTTGGGGAGAATACCTTAGACTGAGGCACGACCTTTTTGACCTACGTGCCCCCCTGTCTGCCTAACCTTTCTGACAGAGTGGGTACGTACGTACGTGCGTACTTGGGTTCTCCTTGCTCCCTACCGTTCGCTTTCCTCCATCGCGAAATCTCGTGTCCGGTCGAGCCCGCTAGACGATAGACGACAGACCAACGTCCGTTTGTGGTAGTCTCCGTTGTGGAACGTGCGCATCATGCGACTTGTTAAGCATGATTTTGCCCGTATGGATCTCGTAACGCCAAGGCCAGTACCGAGCACCGCACTTCTTGATTCGCCAACTATTCGGTTGACACAGAGGCTCGGGCCTGATCGACGATTCCGTGGATGGATGTGAGGCCGTCTGGACCTCCTCCTTCGGCGTGCTTTGAGCCTTTACGTGAGCATCGCCTGTGAACCTCAAGCCAATTATAAAAGGGAATCTCTAAAATTTCAAAAATCACACGAGCTTAAATTAGATCTTTATTTTCAATTCTCTTATGAAGTTTGAGTAAGCAAAAAGTTCAGCTATTCATGCACACATCGCATTACGCGTGCAATGATAGTATTGTCACGTGTGCATGATAAAGGGAATTTAGGGTCGTCGGAAAACCCAAGCACGACTTCAAAGCAGTTTTCAACACGCTTTCTGCGGGAGCATGGCAGAGACTTTTGCCATTCACCTGCCTCGACGGCACCCACCTTCCACCATCCGTTTGTGCGATAGCTTACCTGTTAGCATACAAAACACACACACATTCACACTCGAAAGAGGATAAGTAAGAGCAAAATTCATTTTTTAAAATTTTTATTTCGCTTTATGACGAGCGCTTTTTTATGAGAAAAATTGTCCATTCGATCCTCAACCTATCATACGGGTGCCGATTACCATTTTAGTCATAAAATTTTTGATTTTGCATATTCAATCATACACCTTTACGCGAAATTTCTATATACTTTTTTGCCCAATTTTCACTGGAAATCACTAACACGACGGGAGTACCATCCGGGGGAAGTCCATCCAAAACAGCAGAATGCAGCCCCTCCATCTCATGATAAATGCCATCAATAGCCAATGCTATATTACGTAATAATGTCTTCACAGCCTTCTCTGAAGCTATTTCCGGATCATCATGTGGATTATTTGAACAGCTATCCACGGAGGAACTTCCATCCACACCTGCCTCCATGAGGCGGCTAAGAAAATTGTCCTCGGGCAACGAGCGATCCTCATCTGATAACAACATGGAAGGCGACTTAACATGTATCGAATAGAAAGATCGCAGGCAGGAGAAATCAGAGCATCCGCCTTATCATCAATATAGCATTATAGGACAAGCAAGTCATCCGAACCTTTCGAGTTAGCCAGGCTTTCGACATCCTGACCGACGGCGGCACCACTGCCCGACTCGCCCACACGGACCGAACGTGATTGCAAATTACTAAGCAGCTGTCATCACGACAGAAGATGAAGTCCATCATCGCATTCAAGAACAGCAGCACAGCCCCACCCCGTTGGTGATTCGTTCTCCTCTGCAACGCTGCGGTATAGAGTTCGAATCCCCGCGTTGCTATCACAATTTAAGTGGGTTACGTCTAAATAGCGGCTTGCGGTGAAGCCCAATGGTGCTACCAAGCACCAGAGGGTCGTGTGAACCCTGATTAGCGCCGGTGGTTCCTAGGTCACAAAAAAAAAATTGAATATATACAAAAATTTGGGGATTATATCAAATAAATTAAAAGTTCAGAGACCACATTGTATATTGAGCTAAAGTTGAATGATCATGATGAATAATTAAAAGTTCAATGATCACATTGCATGTGGGGTCAAAGTTCAAAGACTACTTATATCATTTTTCAATAGTTTAGGACTATATTAGCATCGATACAAGAGTTTGATTGTCACTTTTGATTTTCACTAAATCTAAATTTCGTTGCGCACATCATACTTCAATATTCTTCCACTCGAAACATCCGATACCTCACAACATGAAAATGCCGATGCGTAGATTTGTATATAACATGTCCATAAATTTTCACAATTAGAAAAATATTTGAAAATTTGCAGCCGGAAAAGATGCAAGCAACCAATCTCAAGTATTGCCCGCAAAGCCTTCGTCTGAACACAAGAATCCAAACAGCAAAATGACTGCGAAGAGATATACAAATGAATTTGGTGGAGATCGGTGTGGTCTTTTTTAAATTTTTTGTCCTCTTTTTTTTTTAGCAAAAAGAGGCAGATGTTTTGAATTCTTGCAACACAGCATGGACAGTAAAAATTCATGGAACTTTACACTGCACACGTGTTCTCTTGGTAACTTCAAAAAAAAATAATTAATTTCTTGTTATTTATTATTTAATTATTTCTTTATTTAATTATTATATGGTTAGAGACCAAGATCGCCAGTCAAATTCAGACATGGCTCTCAAAGTCTAAAATCTGTTCTCGGGGTCTTATATGTGTCCTACTACACCGATTTCTTGTCCCTTTGCAGGGGGACACACAGGAGACCTGAATTCATTTTTTCTCTTCTTTTCTTTGCTCTTTTTTATCTTTATTATTTTATAGAAAATTGGGAATACGGCAACAGTTGGATTTTTATGTACTGTTTTTTAATGTGCATGGATACCTAAATTTGCAGAGATACGCGGGACAGGAAACTTTCGCTAATCTGTAGAAGTTCGGGGGCTGGTTTCATCAATATCGAGATCTCCGAGGACCACTTGCAAATCTCCACAATGCGAGGGGGTGTCTGGGGACAATTTTCTCTTGATTTTAACTTCATCAAAGATGTGACATTTAAAATTTACATCGAGCAAACATGTCGTGGAACCTCATAGGAAAAAAGCCCACTTGGTACTTGTGACCTTTCTTTTCTTAATAATAACTAAGCTCTAGAACATGCTTCATGCGTCGACAAAAAAAACAAAAAAACACGCTTCATGCGTGTGCGTGATTGCTTTCATGCTTTTTTTTTTTCATTGAAATAAAAAAAAAAAAAACTTTTTCGGTCAATACCGACGTTTGAAAAAAAAATTATGTGAGTGTGAACAGTCAAATTGGGCAACGGGAGAATCATAAAAACTTTTCACACTGGTAAATCAAAAGTTGGAATTTTACGGAAAAAAACATCATATGGTAAGAGGTCGGCAGCAACGCGTCCTTAACCAAACTTGTGCGCAATTATCATCTTGTTAATTAGTGAATAAATAGAGCCAATAGCAAGTAACTGGAGCCAAGAATTGTGGGTGGCTAGCGTATTTTGAATCGGTAAATAAGTGGCATGCATTTGTATAACCGTTTTGATCTTTAGGGCGGGTGATAAGTGTTTTGAATACAAAATTTCAATACGTTGGAAAGTCCAACTCAAAACTTAAAGTTGATAGGTGGAGGAATACCACAAGAATATAAAGAGTATTTTGGACCCGATGTCTAGCTATGCAAGACAATACTTCAACACCCATTTTCATGTGCAAGCTGGATAATGAGCGACACATGGAATTTTGACCACAACACATGGAATTTAACTAATGGGGAGTAGACACATATTCGTGAAAGGGATAGCACTAACTTTGTGACAGTATTATAAAGTTTAACCCAAACATTTAAACTAACAGGTGGAAAGAGATCATATGAATATAAAGAGTATTTTAACTTGTTGTCATGTGATTTGGAAAATGCTTCAACACCCTCAATCACGTGCAAGCATCACGTGGAATTTGACTAACAAGGGGTGGATACACATTCGCAAAGAGGATAATACTAGCTTTGATATCAAGCTGATAGGTGGAGGGAGATTGTGAATATAAAGAGTATTTATGACCCATTGTTAAGTAATGTGGAATAATGATTCAACATCTAGCTATCAACTTAAGTTTTTGGATTGAACTTTCCGACTTAGTAGTAGAGTAGGAGCTCTTGAGTTCAAATATTTCCAAATCCCAATTTGTCTCCCAAATTATGTATTTTACGCTTTGAGCTTAGATTAAAGTTCCAGTTTACATGTGTGGAAGAGTCTTAGAACATTTAAATATTAAACCACCCTTCATCTATAATACATGATAGGAAAATCAAGGACAACTTACAAGCTTGTACACCAAACTCAAAAAGTTTGCTGTATAACTACATATAGATGTTAACATATAATATATATACACGCTTATTGCTGGAATCAATTAATAAGTTTTTTTTTATCTCGATCAACTCGGCCAACAGGATATCTGCATTCAATGTCTCTTTGTACCCATGTTGGTAATTGAATCTGCATGTTTTCACATAACTCCAAACGGATGGCTTTACCCACCCCCCCACCGATCCCAAGACTTCATCGAGATCTCTTACGCAGAAGCATTCTCTGTCCTCCTATCCTCATTCCACATTTTTTTATTTACGTTCACCTCTTCTGTCGAAGTCATAAACATTACCATCGCCGACCTCGCTCCCCATGCCTTCCCATTCACCCGAACGAGACATGTTTTGTCGTGCGAGTGCGTTCTCTTTTTGACTGCCGTGATTTGACTTCAGAAGTAACATGGGCTCTTCGATCTTGTTTAGAGACCCTTTCAAGGAAGATTCATCCTTCATGTTTATAGAGAGAGAGAGAGAGAGAGGTGGGTTTTAAACGATGGTGCTTGTGGTGCATTATGGTGAGATGTGGAAGGGTGCTGAGGTTTTATTTGGCTGCATGGAAAGAGTACATGTTAAGCACTCTCGACTCTGCATGTCGATCGCCAAGCCAACCGACAAGGGCGAGACCACCGAAGCGAATGCTGGGTGAAAAGATGAATCCTGTTGGGTTCCCGAGGCTTGGAAAACCCCAACAGCGGCTGCCACATTGCGAATCAGACCACAGGCTCTCTTCTGCATAATTTAGTCTCGTCATCATCCGGGAACAAGGGGATTAACATTAATTAAGTGTCTGCATTGGAGGTGGCCATGGCTTCTTTTTACTCCCTCCCTCCCTCCCTCTCTCTCTCTCTCTCTCTCTCTCTCTCTCTCTAGGCTTCTACTTCTGCCTCTGTTGGCTGTGATCTTCCCCTTTAAATGAAGCGTTCAAGGAGTAGTTTGTGGCTCTGAGTTATGTAGCGTTTGCAACTTTTGATAAAGGTTAATGATGGTCAAATCAAAGGCTTTTCCAAATCAATGCTCGCTTACTGTAAATGCCAGCAACAGGGTCTTGACTTTTCAAAATGGTCACAAAAATGGGTCGTGCTTACAGTAGTGTGAACCCCCTCTCCCGAACCGTGATTAATACCTTAAACATGCTTGACAAGGAAGTTAATTACTTTCAGCACGTCGACCAAAGAACAAGAGAAAAAATGCCTTACTCAACATGGTAAATTTTCTGTATACAGTTGCTTAATAAGTGACCTCGAAGCCTTTATTGACAAAATCATTACGGAATTACTTATCGTAATATATGATGTTCTTGTCGCTACTCTTATCTTAAAGTCCTAGTAAAATCTTTATAATTGCAATGTGGAGTCATTTGAAGAAGAGAGCGCATGTCCAGACAAGAAGGTTATGTACTTTCTAATTTTATGCTTAAACTTGCAATCTTTTTGGATCGTAAAATCCTGTAAGAGAATTATTTACTTCTCATGCAGAAGATAATAAAAACAATTTACTCAAATTATTAAGCAATTAACCTACGAATGATATGACTTACCCGAAACAAGAATGGAAGAATTATTCATTTAGAACCGATTGATTTGTACGTAATGGTGATGCTTCATTTTGTACCATAATGGTCAAATTATTATTTCTAGATGGTCAAAGACATGTTTTCAAACCTATCGTACCACTACCATGTGAACTGTTACCGATTGCTAATATATCATTTACCATAAGTCTTTTCGACAAAATATTCCATGTTTCCCTATGAAACTTTTTTCTCCAAAAAAAATTGATTTGTGTCAAAAAAGAGATGTGCACGACACATACGTGACACATTTTGGTTTGGCACTTTTCCTCACGTGTAAAATCGAATATAGGAGAAGTTTGGATGTAGTCATGTACTTCTTTTTGAAAAAAAAAGTTTTGTTGGATTACGTCTCTTTCGGTGAGTACCTGTTAAATCTCAAAATTAAAAAAAAAATTAGTATATTGGTAACATTGCTTCTTTCGTGTCGAATGGAATTTAAGTGTCGGGAATGCAAGCATTATCTCATTAATGGTATCCTTTTTCTATTTGCCTTCGAAAATGAGGGATGGGTATCGGGAATCAAGTTAATTTATAATGTTATTCCGATACCATGTTGGATAATTCCCTAGCTGACGATACTAAGCATTGGATAAGCACGGAATCCTCCTTTTGGAGTAAACCCTACTTTGCAAACCAGTACATGTTTAGATGGTGCAAGGCAGGATACCCTCTGGAAGACTGACTTACATTTATTGCTCTCTTCTTGAGGATTTTCTTCCTTCAAATGACTGTTTGGTTTTAACTGCTCGATCTCGGCTTGCTAAATTTATTTGCTATCTTTTCACCACTCTGCTCAATATGGTTACTTCTTCTCTCAAGTCAAGTCCCAAGATTCTCTCTCTCTCTCTCTCTCAAATTCCCAACAATCACCAAATAGAAAAAGAAGGTAAAAAAAAAAAAAAAAAAAAAAAAGACAGGAAGAAAGAGAAACCCACTTCCCCCATGGTTGTCTTTAGCATAATTTCTCCATTGTTTAGTCACACCTCACAAGTGATATCTTGTCTGCCTTTTCTTGCTCGAGTAACTTTGCTTTATCCCCCCTCCCTTTCTTCCATATTTCTCCTTTTAACCCCCCTGCTCTCCCTCTGTCTTCCTCTTATATTTACCTTCTCCACTTCTCTCACAATCCACCTCTCTCTCTCTCTCTCTCTCTCTCAAAACCTGTCTTCTACAACACCCAACTATTCACTTTCCATCATGACGGACCCCTACTCAAGTTACTTGAATGGATGGATCAACTTCAACCCTCTTCACCACTGCTCTCCTTCTCCTCCTCCTCCGTCCTCTTCTTTCTCTTCCATATCCACAAACAATTACTACAATTCTTCTCACTGCTTCTACTCTCTCTATGACTACAATCACGTCTACAGCGCCGCCTCTCTACCTCACGCCTCTCCTCCCCCATCTCCTCCCCTGAAAGAAGCGCTCCCTCTCCTCAGCTGCTTAAGCCCCGCGCGGCATGAAGAAGAAGAGCAGGCCTCGCTTTCTACCCCGATGGATGTTGACAATCCCAGCTGTCAAAAGGACAGCTTTTTTCCCCATAATTCAGCAGATGTTGCCGATGAAGATGATGATGGTGATGGTGAAGCTGTGACGGTGGCTCTCCACTTGGGGCTTCCAAGCCCTAGGTCTGCTGATCTGATCTCGAGGCTCTCCTCAACAGAGATCAGCTCAGACAAGGAATTGGATCAAGAGACCACTGTGGCTTCTTCTGGTTACTTCACAAGCAACAACAAGCTCAACAAGGGCCAGTATTGGATACCCACCCCTGCTCAGATTCTTATTGGCCCTACACAGTTCTCATGCCCTCTTTGCTTCAAGACCTTCAACAGATACAACAACATGCAGGTGAGTATGGAAGTTGAGTTTTCTTGAATACAGGCGAAAACAAAAAAAGGCGTTGCTTAAAGTTTGGCTTTCTTGTTTTGAAAATGGTCGTTTGATTCTGTACGCTGACAACCAAACCTTTGTTAGCTTTCTTTTTTTCCCTCATTTTTTGTTTCATTTGGAGAAAAAAAAGTGGAATCCACCCTTATCTTGTACACTTCTTTTTCTAGGTTAAACTCGATCCCTCGCTTTTGTTCTTGTTTTGGCCGGATTTCTTTCGAGAAGAGAGGAGTCATATGGGTCCTTAGGGTTTTCCTCTTTCCTTTTCACCCTTCACCTTATTGCATAGTTGCTTTCTCCTTTTCTTGTTCATGTTTTTGAGTCGCAAATAGCAAGAATTTAGATCTCCTCCCTTTTGCATGATTTGTGGGCTGTGTATAGTTTATTCGAAGAAAAAACCGAGAATATATAGTAAATCTGTCCATGTACCTGGCCCAACTGCAACATGATCAGTTGCCTGGACCTTTATGTGATTGAACTAGACAATGATAGTGCTTTTTGCACCTTGAGGTTTGTGTCCTACAGCCACCTCATTGGCATGCGTGCAAACACTGAAACTATATACCTGAAACTCATCCCCAAGAACTTGATGACGACCCTCTTTCTTTTCATCAAAATCTAGAGCCTCAATCTGCCTAGACTTAACCTGAAGAGCAAATACCCACAACTTCAGGTGAGTTGAGTGAAAACTGAAATGCCTACTCACGGGACTGCATCAGAACATCTCGATTTGTAGGTGACAAGCCACATGGAAAGAGAGTCTTGTGCTTATCATGAGAAAGGGAATCAAAAGAAAGTAAACCCTTTAACTTGTGTGTGTTTGCAACTTTTATTTTTACCCTGCAAACCTATTTCCCCTTCAGGTAATTAGTCAGAATATTAATACTAAGAGAAGGGCGTGGGCTTTTTTTATCATCGGGTAGAGATCTCAAAAATTACTCCAAAAGCATAAATAGATAAAGGAATCAATCCGCAGGAAGCGCACACAATCAGCCCCACATCTGTGCCTTACATGCAGATAAACTCCTACTCAAGCAAAACCATGCACCTTCTTTTTATGCTCACTTTACCTTTATGTTGGCGCATCCACAAATGCAAAACCCTGTTAGCAAACATTTCTATAATGGGTCTCAACTTGCACCATCTAGGTCAAAACCTTCACAGGCACTTGAACCCAATCTTTTACTGATTCACAAAATGGACATACAAAACGACATGGCATATTCTAGTCGGGCCTTAAGCAAGCGGATCATTTTAAAAATGTATCAGATGACTCCGTGTTCCAGCTTTTTGAAGATCAGTCTTAGTTTATTGTCAAGTATCTTCTTAGTGTTCCAAATATATTCACACATGAATATGAAAAATTCTTCACAACAGATGCACATGTGGGGACACGGGTCGCAATACAGGAGAGGACCCGAGTCGCTGAGGGGGACGCAGCCAACGGCCATGCTGAGGCTGCCGTGCTACTGCTGTGCGCCGGGCTGCAAGAACAACATCGACCACCCAAGGTCGAAGCCGCTCAAGGACTTCCGCACCCTCCAGACCCACTACAAGCGCAAGCACGGGATCAAGCCCTTCATGTGCCGAAAGTGTGGCAAGGCGTTCGCTGTGCGTGGCGACTGGAGGACCCACGAGAAGAACTGTGGCAAGCTCTGGTACTGCAGTTGCGGGTCTGACTTCAAGCACAAGCGGTCGCTCAAGGATCACATCCGGGCATTCGGGAGTGGCCACACGGCTTATGGGATCGAGGATGAGTGCGGCTTCGAGGAGGAGGAGGCGGCTACTTCTGAAATTGAGCAGGACAACAATTTCGAGAGCCCCAAGTGATTGAATGAAAGATGGTGTGTCAAAGTGAAGTTGTCGTTGGACGATGATCAGCTGATCCGTAGTTTATGATACTATTGTTTTGACACGGTTCGTGGTCCAAGAGTCAAAAAAGAAAAAAAACAAGAAGACTTTGGACCCTCTTAGGGCGCTTTTCTTTTATCTTTCTCTAGCTTAATGAGGACTTTCGTTTAAATGTAGATCTTGAACGGAGATGTATCAGCCTTTGATCTCTGTCTCTCTCGCGCGCGACAGTCCAATCAAGGTCAACCTTGCACGCTATGAAGTGATGGGACAAACTCTGTTGGCTATTACAACTACAAATAGGTCGAGTTGATAACATATCGAACTCACTTGGCCTCTAGAACGAAAAACACGGTTTAGAAAAACCTGCATCTCCACGCTGGGCAAAAAAATTGTGTAGAATTCAAGCACTTCATCGGAAAAATTGGTGGCACATTCCAATACAATACAGGTTTTCCCTGGTCATTTCATGTGAAATAGGAGTTAGATTAATGGGTGTAATTCAATGCATGGTAGAATGCTATAACCCTAAGATAGATTACTTGGTATAGTTCATGTTATCTCTCCTATATACTATAATGATTTTGTGGTGCAAACGTATACATAAAATCCGGAAACCTACACGAGAGAGAGAGAGAGAGAGAGAGAGAGAGAGAGAGAGTTGTGCAAATCGCAAGTAGCTCGTGGGATGAGTCTCAAAGATCTTTTCTATGCTCTTGAACTTATAGACTAGGCTTTTGGCTCACATTAACATGGCATAGACAAGTCTTTACCCAATCCCAAAACCCTAAAATATACGACATATCAAATCAGACTTAACTATTAACGAATTGATCCCCTTGTTTTTTCCTAGAAAAAAGATCCCCTCTCCTGTTAGCCCCCTGTGGTTGGTCTTAAAAGGCGAATCAACCTCAAGGTCCTAGGTGCAACGGTGAGAGAGATCAGGAAGAGAGAGAGACAAGGCCCCTTTTTCATTTAACTAGCTATCTTGGGATACTAATTGAGCGTGCTAATTTCTATTTAGTAAGTGACGTGAAATACTCTATATTCTTGATGAGTAGTTAAATAGGATGGATTTGAATGAAGACAATTCGTTTCTTTGAACAAGAGAGTTTAATTTATGATATTTAAAACATAGTTTTATAAGGAACCTCATTTATGATATTTTGGATATTATCGTGCTTTGAATTGTGGTAAATGGGTTTCATATTTAAGAACAAGCTGACCAACACGGATGACAAGTTCATATTCCTATTTGTTGTCTCATTTGTTTTATAGGGCACCACACACCGGACCTCAAATCAATGTCTCAATGTTTAATAACATTAACAAGGTTTCTTTTGATATGTAATAAATTGACAGACTGACAATATTTAATTTATTAAAAATATAAATTTCACGCAATGCATGTTTGAAAAGCATTCTTGTAAATGCATTAAGTACTTTTCTCATTAGTAGCTCTAGCTAATTATATTGTGTTGCTTGGAGCCCCCTAATGAATAACATCATGGAAAGATGCACTATGGGGATACGGTATCTCTCCATAAAGCAAAGAGAGGCCTTTGGGTAATTAAACAAAGCCATATGATGGTTGGGTCACAGCACTTTTGGAGTGAAAGATTATCGCCCTGGTGAGAGGTTCTTACCATGTTTACATTCAGCCAGAAGATCCAAATCAAATGATTAGCGAGAGAGAGAGAGAGAGAGAGAGAGAGAGAGAGAGGGGGGCAGCGAAATGTCTGGCTGGGCTCACCTGGGACAGATTCTGAAGCCAAACTACTGTTCATGGTCTGAAAAAATGTTGAAATGTGTAGCTTTTGACAAGACGTTTCATATGCTCTTTCCCTCTCTCTGTACGTCAAGGGCAAGAGCCAGTGCTGTTTTGCAGTTTTCGCAAGTTATGATAGTCACCAGGTAGAATCTACGTAGGTTCAAGATCTAGGGAGACAGTAAAAAATTACATAAAAAAAACACCAAAAGAAAGAAGAAACAGAGAGTTGAGTTAATACGATGATACAATACATGTCAGAGTGATCATGATGGTACGTAAGATATATTTCTTGGGGTTCATAGTTCTCCAATGATCTGTCACAGCACGCCATGATTGACGGTGATATCCGAACTCCCATTTCAACCCCTGAGCTCTAAATACTCAGAGTCTAGGTTGATAATCCCTCTTTCTCCCTTTTCGTTTTTAATTCAATCGTGATCCCACCACCCACCCAGGTTTCCATGCAAAATCATCTCATACACGCATCTCTGTCGAGCTCATTGAGCTCAAAAGATCGACTCCAATGATAAGCATGACTATAAGGCCCTATTCGATAAGATATTTATTTGATAACATTAATTAGTTTTTTGGAAGGACATATCAATGGTTAAAAGATAATTTTCGAACAAAAACGAAATGTAGAAAAAAATTACTTCCTTATTTTCAAAAATAATTTTTGAAACATGTCATTTTTCAATTCTTTTTTTTTTTGTCATTTTCTTATTCTTCCTCCTCTGGCCAATCGTCAGACCTCAACAATGGCTGGTGACCGGCTAGAGACAAGGTCTGACAACCATGCTAAAGCCTTGTCATGGCTGGGCAAGGCTTAGCCTTGCTAGATCTAGGTGAAGCTATCTTGTCGATAGTTAGGTGAGACTCAACCTCACTCTACCGAAGTTGACCTCACTAAGGACAAGTGAGGCTCCCTCGAGGTAGGCGAGGTCATTGGCTGTCATCTCTGATTGGTCTTCGACCATCGCTGAGGCTGGCAACTAACTAGAGGAGGAAGAAGAAAAAAGGAAAGAAAGAAAAATCTCAAAAATTTTAAAAATTGAGGGTTGCATTAAACACATTTCTATTCTTTTTTTGTCCTAGGAATAAAATTTTTATAAAATTACCAATTCGTTCAAATGCTCGGAGACTTGTCCAGAAAATAGAAACAGAAAAACATTATTTTTGAACATAAATTATTTTTGAAAACAGGAATGTTACCAAACGCGCCATAAGCCTCCCATCATCAAACAAAGCGTTAAGAGTGTCTCTATCTTATCGTAGTTCTCGCAGCATTTTTTGGTGTTTGTTCATTATGATTAAATAATAATGTTGATGATTTTTACTGGGAACTTGTGGAATCAGAAGGCTTTCAAAGTCGACAGTGGATTTGAATTTCAAAATCTGAAGGGTTTTAAAATCTAAATATTCTACTTAATCATAGAACACGCATATATACCGTGGATGCTTGATCGCATAAATACATACATATGTATACCCAAGAACACATTATCCTGTATCTACTTTGATAGACTGTATTAGGGGACATGGAATAAGAATCGTGGTGTGGTTACTTTTTCTTTTTAAATTTTTGGCCGGTCTAGTTGATGGAAAAGGACTCTTGAAAGATATCGTTTATGTCTAGTGGAGCCCCGGATGCCCGTGAACCAAAACCCTTTAGTGTGTTTTCTGGCTTTCCTTCTGAATCCACATACTTATCTCCAATCAAAGAAAAGCCAAAATAAATAAATAAATAAACAAAAGGAAAATATATGGGCGTTTGTATTGAATAAGATTAGGGTTTGGTATTATTTAGCTCGGTACACTTCTTAGATGATCATCCACTCACAAATATGTAGAATATTTCACATTATATTGAACTTGTAGATTAATATTTATCTATCAAATGCCGTTGGTATCATGTGCTTTGATAATTTCATTTTCATTATTCGATTAGAGGTATGTTAGCACAATGAACAGAAAAAAAAAATCACATTAGGCGAGAACAAAACCAATGTAGATCGTCAAGAAGTTATTGTATCCACTGATAAGAAGCGTGTCATGTCAAGGGTTTCACCTGATCTTGGCCCTAGGGCTTCTCCAGCCTTGGCTCTTTCTACATGTCGTTTCTTGGAATGTTCTTGTCCAAATAGAAAAAAGGAAAGAAAGAGAGAAAGAGAAGAATCAAAGAAGAGAGGGAGGAGGAGGAGGAAGAGGAGGAGGAGAGAAAAGGCAAGGTTAATGGTCAAAACAATGTCTATGTGAAGTCTTTGGGCTTTTTTGTCCAAAAAAAAAAAGTCATAGAACTTCTTTAAATATCTGATTGAAAAGGTTAATTAATCTTCAAGTTTGATTATAAAAGTCGACTGTCACACCATACAGACAGGCATAAATAAGGTCGGCATCGATGGGACGGCTAATTTAGAAAAAAAAAAACATGCGAAAAGTTTCTTTCACCATAGCTAGGAATTTGGTGCAATAATGGAGCAATAATTCCTGAGATAATTCATCTAAAAACGCAGTTTCTTTCTTCCCTTCTCTGAGCACTTGATATAACTAAACTTCTTTGTATACCGACTTTCAAGATCTTATCTTGTTTGCTGTCTTCATAATGCCTTCTATGCCTTCTATGTTCTTGCATAGGAGATTTTTGTATTTTTTGGGCATGATTAGCTACAAGATACCGGTGAATTCACAATTATCTCTTATGTCCTTTAATATCTTCATCTGTTTATCTTATTGTGAGATCTCCTTTTCAAAGAATGTTAAATTTGTTTCCGTTTTCCCTTAAGTGCATTATCTTCAACAAGTAAAACATTAGTTGAACTCGGGATATCATGTGAGATTCGTGAGACAACTATCAATCGTTCTAAAAACTTAAACTGATAATTAAATGCATGGTTTAGTATCTAAATAAGGGCGTGTATTATAACCATTCTATTTGAGTTTCAGAACTATTTTTCTATTTCAGAAACAAGTTTGGAATAGAAATTCGTTTGATAACGCGATGTTGTTTTTCTAATTCTAGAACAAATTTTTTGTTTAAAAATACGTTTGAAACAGAAATGAGAAATAAAGATTTTCTACTTCTCTAATTTTAGAATAAAAATGAAAAAAAAAAAACTCTTCTCATCGCTTGCCCTCGCTACTAGCCGGCTACCCACCTACTAGCCACACGCCGCTCACTTGCCAATAGCCCCCTCCCACAGCTAGCCACCGCCGTTGTTTGCTGGCCGCCCCCCACCATTCGCCGATGCTTGGAAGGGAAAATTTTTGTGTCATTATCAAACCAAATTATATTATTGAAACATAAATTTTGTATTATTATCAAATGTGCTCAAAAACTCATCTAAGAATGGAAATAGAAAAATGTATCTCCGATCTAGAAATAATTACCAGCTAGAATGGTTTTCACGCCCTAAACGGTTATTGTTGGCTAATGTATCATTGTTTTGTAATGTTGTCGTTGAGGGCATCCATGGAGATCTTTTTGTTAAGAGAAAAGAAAAGTTTGAAACTTCATCATCGATCAGAGTGAGAACATAGGTTGTTGGTTTGATTAAAGATAGATGGAATGATCCACCACCTTTAATTGTGCTTACATGAGACTAATGTGATACATAACCCCGTGATCAGTTGCTTGAGAGATAAGGATGCTAATCGTGGTGTACGAGAGAGCGAGCGCTAATTGCGGGTCTTAGGGTTTTCTATTTGTCAAATTTAGCGAATTAAAACTACGAATTTTAGTTGGTGAACCAAGAAAGTATGGCATTTTTTGGAGAAACATTGGAGACTATGCTTGGCAATTATAATCTGTTAGACTTACTTTTATGAAGAGATGTAGAATAGGGAGGGAAAGAGACAAGTACTTTGAAAGCGAATCTTAGTATGGACACATAATTGATCTTGTGGATTAGCTTTGCAAAGAGTCTTTGGGCTCAATCACTCTTCTTTTTCAATGCATGAAAGAAAAAGTGGTGCTCAAAAGTCGAAGACGAAAAGAAATAAAAACGAGACATTACAAAAAGAGAGGACAAAAAACCTCCTTTTGGACACACTCTCTTTCGACAAAATCAAAAAAGGGCTTGAAAATTTTTACAAAATCTCTCTCTCTCTCTCTCTCTCTCTCTCTATCTATCTCTCTCTCAGAGTATGGAGATTATGAGCAATTATTGTAGAGACTCAACTTGATTAATAATAGACGCCAACTGTATCTGTTTGCCCTCTTTTCCCCTTCATTGGACAACACCGACATTGGTCTTCATCACGAGAGAATGAAATGGAGGAATCCATTATTGACTCTCTTTATATTTTACAAGACTCGACACCGAGTAAATAATTGGATGGATGGTCACATGATGCTTCGAGAAAAGCTGAAAACCTATCAAAGTAAAACGACAGGAGTCTAGAGTAGAGAAGCCCATTAGGAGCTAAATGCAGTATGTCCAATTGAGTTAAAAGAGGAATGCAATTGAAATTCTCCCACAAATTAAGATATAAGTCTAGAGTAAAATCTTCACACCTTCCAAGGTTTTTTTTTTTTTTTGTTAGATTTGATCAAATGAACAGATCAGGCTAAGCCTAACTCAAGGTCTATCTAACTTGTTACCCAAGTGTTTTTTATTGGATATAGAACTTGTTATAAACAAGCTCATCTATAGCAAAAGAATAGGCACATAATTTTTTGCACTTAGGCCAAAAAATGGGAGGTTAGACTTTTCAAAATATAATGCTTTCTCAAACTCGTCCAAACCACTTTGAGAGTAAGCCTGGACGGATTTGTAGCCACACAAGACTTGTAAATTCTAAATGATTGAAATTGAGAATATCGTATACTACCCATTACTACTTCAAAACTATCGGATCTTGCTATATCAACAAGTTCGACCTAATCTCTCCCGTATGAGTTAGGAGCCTACAAAACCCCTTGAGATTCACAAGTTTGGTTCTCTTGCTCTTTAACCTTATGCAGAGTTTACCCATTTCTCCTTCATTCTTTACATTGGCAAAAGGGTATATTGGTATAGTTGCGTCGCAATGCACAAATGAGATTATGAACATACAAAGAAGAAAGATTTTCAGGTTCGAACTATTCAAGAAACTGAGGAATGATGTGGAATTTTATGAAATTTCTGATTAAAATGTTAAGAAGAATGAAACTTTTGTGAAATTCATGTGAAGCAGTCATTATCCAAATGCGTTGTTTTACATACTCTTTTGCTCTGGGTAAATGGCCGTTCCGTATAGCTTCCAATCGAGAGCAGAAACTCATCAATCCCATCCTTTGAAGTTTTCTGTAGAAAGGGATTTCAGAGCTATTTGATGTACAAAATGATTGCTCATCACTCTTTCCAAGAAAGTTCATAAAGGAAAATTTTCTGTTTTCTCCTTTTCAAGCCATTGACAAACTCCTTTCTACTTTTGCTTTTTTCTAGTGTAGGTCTCTTTATTCTCTCCTCCAAATTATCTCCAACCTTATTCACTCAAATCATATCCAATGCATTAATGCAATCAAAAGTAACCCTTTTTTCCCCTTGTGAAGAAAGCTGGGTTTTCTGCTTTTTTTTTTGTGACTGATAGAAACATCTTACGAACTATAATAGAATGCTCTCGGTGCACGTAAGCACACAAGCCTACAGCATATCAATAAGTGGATTGTGTGGGTCCACATCAGATCCAACACTCGATATCGATTGGGCTCATGCACCAGGCTCACCCTAAACTCCAATTGCTTTAGCATGAGGACAGGAGCAACTACGCCGACAGCGAGAAAGTGGAAACAACGTTTTATGCCGGGGCAGGCAATTTAAGATTCACTTAGAGACAAAGGAGGCAGCATTATAATGCCGTTTCAAAGTGAAGATAGGATCATCCCACAGAAAGTTTTAGATCAATGTAATGCCAGGGAATTCCTAAAAGAATTCGACCTGCCTGCAGGCAAAAGAGACGCAATTCATTAGTGATGGGAAAGCAGTACAATGAAGTATTGCTCCTGTCGGAGGATCAGCTTGGTATTGAATAAACTGAAAAGAGAAAAGTTCCTCCAAAGAAGATGGTGGATGATCTTAAGCTCATCGCACCCTTCAACACCACTGACCCATTCCTTTTCATACGGAGAAGTATATATAGACGAGTTTGTTGCTTCAGCTTTCAGCACAAGTCATATGATAATAAAGAAACTAAAAAGTTGTAAGTTGTCGAGTGGATCTCCGTCTCTATGACACAGCAGGCATCCTCACATGGCCCTATGGGGTCAAACTGGTACTTAACAGCAAAATCCAAATGTTTGATTAGGGTCTACTATAAACTCCTCTCCTTAGGTAAGCTGATTTCCAGAAAATATAGGCTGAAAGCAGAAGCAAGATGCATGAGGCATGAAAACAGCGATAAAGCAAATTCTGCAGAGGACCAACACACCTTAATCAACGGAACAGCTGATATGCCCATAGTCCAAAAGGTGAAATAGAGTGCACAGATTGTACTATCGCTTGAACCAACCCTATAAAATACAAATCAACTAGTCAAAAAAGCACAGAGAGCCACCTATATTGAATTTAAGGTCTTCCACTAAATAAATCTCACCGCCTTGTTCAGTTTAGACTCACATTTAAACGGTTAGCCATTAGGTATGAGTATCATCAAAGTACCTAAAGAAGCGAAGGATTGTCTCATCAACAATTTTCCACGACAGCTAGTGCAAACATACCAAATAGTAAAAAAGGGACTTTAAAATCAACAGAAATAAAGCATTCTCAACCATTGCTCCATTACACAATTATCAGTATCCATAATTTTGTTCACCAGTACTCCTCTATTTAAACTTCCATGAGTAATAGGATAAGAGGTACTCAATTACCTTCATGGATCCAAGACAGACATTCCCTACAAGACAATCGAAAAGAGAAATGTTCAGTTTGTCAACAATAAACTGCTTTATCATCGAAAGAGTCAACTCTCAAGTTCAAGCTGACCTTAACGCAAGAACAAAACCAGATTTCAATGAGAGCAAGCAACAAAAGCTTTTCAAAACATGGGCGCCATGCTCCAAGGACAATTAAATTGATCCAGCATAACCAAGTCCCTGATCTTGTGCATCTCTATTCATCAGTAAGATGTACTCCGGAATTCTACTCAGACTCCTAATGACCCATGATAAGTTAGTGAGTGATCTCATGGACTCGTAAATCAGCTCTTTGAGATTGTTCCCCTTTAATATTGGCCAACACCATATTTATTATCTGAGAAAATGGGTCGTCATTGACTTCCATCTTGCCATTTTCTTACAGGATCTCCAGTCCACCAGTTCATTTAGCTTGGCCTCTAAATATTGTTGAACTAGTGTTAATAGCTTTATGTTTGATAAAGGCAGAACTTACTAAAACTGGGAATTTATTAAAGAGACAGTAAAAGAGAACTAACTCATATAGCCAGATTGAAGAACAGCAGCATGGCAAAAACACATTATTTTTACACCATCAGCCCAAGCAAAACAAATGCATCCGCTACTATGTCCGCTTTCTGCATTTTCTATCTCTGTCATTTTCACATGATTCAGGAGAAGATGAGCTCAAACTTCCCAAGCCATCATCTGAGCTCGATGATGCTTGCTGCTGCTGCATAATGAGACGAGGCATGTTCTTCAAGTACTCATGCAAGTTCTCAGTTACGCCATGAAGTCCAATGGATGTGAAGAAGTTGATGGAGAATCTTGTGTTCCTTGGATTGTCTTTAGGGAAAATTGAATCAAGAGAGTGATTAAACAAACAGATCCCGCTCTGACAGTTCCTACAAGAGAGTGATGTCAATGAAAGCCTGTCTTTGAGATCATAAGGAGAACTAACTGACATTTGCCCCAAATAGACCAATACTAAAAAGAAGAACAGGAAAACATAACCATGCCACAGAGCATCTTAGTGCATCCATCTAAAACTTAGATGGTAAAAAATGTCACTCAATCAGTACTGCATATAATCCACTTAGCATAAATCTTCTTAGACACTAAAAGGAAACGTGCCACATAAACCTATTTCATGGGTCATACACATATTGTGCCAAAATCAAAGGAGAGACCTACTGCAGATTGTCAGTAATCTTTCTTCCCAAACAAATAGTTTTCTTTAAACCATTGACAAATTGTTTCTACCATAGTAATTTAGTAAAAGAACCAACAGTAAGTCTGAAATTCTATGGGTTGGGTTTTCACTGACATGGAAGAGGATTTTAATAAATATACGTGATGAAGAAGTGGTGTCTTCCTCAGTCAACTGTATGTAGCCCACAGACATGCCATGGCAGAGCATCTACACCAAGTAAATGGGCAAAATTTTTTGCCACATCTCTCATTTTGTTTGTCTCAAACGATGAATCATCGAATATTGCTGAACAAAGCATTTATCAAAATTCTTATGATAGACCTTGTTGATCATGCAGAGAACACTGCCCCAGCAGACCAAAGCAGCGGAGGTAAGTTCTCTCTTGACTGCAACACTCCAACAGCTTTATGCGTAACTCCATCTGCACAGCCCAAAAACAAGACAGTAAGTAAAAAAGATTCTAGTTCCAAGAATAGCAAATGAAGCAGCTGATGGACTAAAATAAGAACTCCAAAAGCATTCCATGATGTAGAGGAGGCAAAGACACATAAAGGAAGAAGGAAAATTGTTAAAAAGGATTAAAATATGATTAATTTCTCCAACAAATTAGCATGAGAAACTACATGCATTGTAATTAGGGACATCGACGAAAGTTGCAATGAAATATTTTAACCAAACCCACCCATGGGCAACGCAGTTGGTGTGAGTTCTCTCCCTCATCGCCGAGGTCCAAAGTTCGAACCCTCTCGTTGCCTTCCATGACTTAAGTGGGGGTCCCAGGGGTGGATTACTGCGCTAGCCCCCCCAAGGTTTTACATCTAAATAGCGGCTTGCGGCGAGGCCTGACAGTGCTACCGAGCATTGGAGGGTCGTGTGATCCCTGAAGGGTAATCTCCGGCGGTTCCTCGGTCATCAAAAAAGAAAAAGAAAAATTTTAACCAAATCCACTATCTAGCTTAGAATGAGCTCAGCACCCCCTTTGAAAGCTCTCACCCCTGTTAGCCTATGAACAAGTCAATTTTGGAAATCTCTACATTCTGGGGAAACTTAAGCCCAGATACTCAGTCACACAACCAAGCAAAACCTCACTAATGTAGCATGGTATGCCGCCTACCATAATTGCAGAAATAGTGAAGCATTGATAGCTTCTAATAAAAGGAGTCTACTTCCAAAGCTATCAGGTCTAAGCTGCTGTATGCCTTATCAGCCAAGTCAATCAAAATAATGAGGCATATTATTCCAAGGAGATGATAAACCAGAAGCGTCAACAAGATCTCAAATTTTCATCCTACTCCAAATCTACTCAAAACTCATTTGGCACAAGTAACACGCAAGAAAGTCTTCCAATAACCATACAAAAAGCAAAAGCACCACTTTTGCATCCCATGCAAAAGAATTGGATACCTAGATTTATAATTGCCGCAGTTTCAAAGTCAGTGCAATACACAAAAGCCACACCCATCCGTCCTCATTTACAGATGAATCATAGCATGCAAAGGAATCAGCTCTAAAAGTACGGGCCTTAAAAAAACTTCAAAAGAAAAATAGTACTCAGCAAACTTCACTTCTGGTTGGGGACAAAAATCAGCAATATTTACTTGTATTCTCAAAATCACCAGACATGAGTAATAACAGACTAACTAAAACAATTTCATCCCATGGCTGACCTTCTTAGGAAACAAGGGCAAGAAAGAAGTATCCAGATTTGGCTGCAACGAATGAAATGTTGTCTTGCCTCTTGTCCAGATTCTACTTTAATTTTTAAAAGCTTATGCCCTGCTTCCACAAAATCAACACTGGACATAATCGTTAGACATATCGTTCTCTGGAGATTTACAAGATTCGTCTCTGTCTCATCTTTAATTTTCATCCGTTCATCCTCTTCTTCATCAGATTCCTCAGCAGATCTGTCTTTTATGCTTTGTTCAGAATCTTCTTCCTCCTCAGACTCGTCACCATGGATGGTTTTCTTCAATTCTTCATAATGCTTCTCATTCTCCATGAACTGCAGATCAGGCTTGAATAT
Source organism: Eucalyptus sp. ANBG9806169 (assembly GCA_014182395.1). NCBI lineage: Eukaryota > Viridiplantae > Streptophyta > Magnoliopsida > Myrtales > Myrtaceae > Eucalyptus > Eucalyptus sp. ANBG9806169. Next base: position 10,601,308 of record CM024582.1, read on the forward strand.
GTCTGGTCCAGAAACAAGTATAAAATAAAAGAAAATAAGACAACGGAATATGTGAATTATAAGTAGCTACACATATAGGCAGACAGATACCAAGAGAAAGTTCTGGATTGACGTCCTCCTGGAACGATATCTCATACGTTAGTTGATCCTTTTATCCCAGAAGGTCCAACTCTGGACGAACCGTGGACTGCATGTAGACGGGGAAATTTCAGTTATGATAGTGAGAAGGCTTAGACAGGCATGCTCGATTAGCCTCCTCCGGACCAAACATCATATTTACTCACCCTAGCAAGAACGATTAGAGTTACGGACCCGAAACCTATCTTTTCTAATGGCAAAGAGGCATTCAATCAAAAACTGAACTGCTTCATGAAGAATTCCACGAGACCATTCAAAGATACCTGAAGAAATTATCAGAATTAAGAGGCCATAACACAAGATATCATCGAGGAAAACATAAAAGCAAGGATCACCAGCATCGTTCCTAGTCATGCACGCTAAATAGTAAAAATTTATCTTCATAACTACACACAAGTACGAGTTCGGAAGATACAACATGACATAGCATGGTGACACTCCATCTAATGGATGATGCAAGCTTAATCATGCGTTAACACTTCCGTCTCGTTTACAATCTCCAAGTCTGATCCGCTAAATTCATACGCGCCCATCAAAGAGAACTCTCCAACAGATTGCCTAACAATTTGAAGAGTGAAAACAAGTGAACCCATCAACTACTCCAATGAAAGAGCGAAAGAGCAAAGACAACAGAGGAGACCCCTACTACATATAAACTTTGCAACACATACCTACCAACAGCAACTCCGAAGCAATAATCTCGATGCGCTATGAATTTAACAGCGGCGAGCAATCGAGGCCGTTGCGAATACGACCAAACAAAAACTGACAATCAGGAGACTTTGTCATTCCTTTTGCAAGCTCTCTTGAGTTGCAGGACAATCCGATCAACCTCAATTCTCGACGTTCGTCGCATTGACCTTGTTCACCAGACCGTTTATACTCTTCCGTACGGAAGCTGCTGCTCTTTCGTCTTGGACCTCCTTCTTCATCGTTCTGGCCCAAACTTGAACGGCGGGATGTAAACTCCCTCCGCTCCCCGCCCGAGTTCGAAGCATCAGTATCCGCATTGCCTTCCCGCGGTGCTGGCGGCGGCTCTGGTTTGCGGCCATCGACCTTTCCGCCGTCGCTTCTCCGGTCGCGGCAGGAGGCGGGGGTCGCCGGACCGACTGACGTAGCGGCGGCGGCGGCGGCGGCGGATCATGCCGCGTCGCAATCCGCGGCGGCGTCCGAGACGATGATCGCTCGCTCGCTCTCGCCCTCCCTCCCTCAAGATAAAAAATTAAAAAATAAATTTTCTTATCGATTTAATTTGAAATTAAGCCAAAAAGAGAAATATATCAAAATTATGCACCCCACTCGTAATTTTAAGTAAAACTTTCCTCAATCATGTAAATAAGTATATTATTTATCTATTTGATTATTTGCTAAGATGGTTTTGCTATTAGCTAAATTTTAATGTCACGACTATAGAACAAAAATTGTAACTTACAAATTACGGTTAGTTTCATTTCCTATTTTTGAAAGTCCTAAATCCTATTTGTGTTGCATATAACTTATATCGTTTGGAGGAAATTTGCTTAGTGAAAAATAAATTGACTCGACAATTAGACTATCATTTGGCAAGTGGTTAAATACATAAATTTAATTGCCATTTGTTTAAGTCAAATTTAAAAGAGATCTTATACATGGTTGGATTCAAAATTATTATGAGACATCGTGGATCAGCCAATTAGGTTCGAGTAAAAGAATTCATAGCTACTCTCCTTCTTTTTATAAATAAAAGGTTTTTATATTTGTTTCAATACCCTTGACAGACATGATATTCTAATAAGTCTCTAAAATTTATTCTCTTTCAAAGATTGAAGTTTTCTCAAGAGCATGAAGCTTGCGGTGCTCAATTCGAGATTAAGTCATCAATACCCTTAATATAGTTTGAGAGAAGATGTGATTAGATGATTTTCATGATATAATATTCTAATCAAAGTTTGTACTCCGCTTATTGAAAATTGTATAATTGGATACATACATTCTAATCTAAATTTTTAAGAATAATTTTATTCATGTACAAACATGTTCGGCATGTAACTAGTATTAATATGTTTTGGCAACTTAAAATAAGAATAAATAGATGTTAAAATGGAAAATGTTTTCTATTGCTTTAAACATTCAAATAAATTTCTTTTTTTTTTTTTTTTTTTTTGGTAAAAAACATTCCAATATACTTGGAAATTCAAGAGCTAATGGGCCCGAGATGCCCAAGCCCAAATTAACTTGGACTTAACCCAAAATAATCTAAATTTCAGAACTAACTTTTTGTCGCTCAGGATTAAAACAAGCTAAAATCATTAATAGTTAAACATTGCTCAATTCAGAAAAATTGGCTGAAAACTACATTTTCCTTCAAAGTATTCTCTATTATAAGCCCCATAATTCCACCCAAACCCGAATTTACCATTCTTAAAGACGAGCCATGGGATCTTCCTTTGTTGGGATGAAGTTTTATTTCTCGTTTCATTGATTTTTCCAAAAAATCCTTTTTTAGCTCTTTATTTCTAAGCGGAGCCAACATATAGTCCAGTGCTTGTCACCTAACTTTCATTAAGTACGTAGTAATTAGTGCAAATTAACGGGAAAGAATGACCGCAAATGCAACAAAAAATAATGACTCGGCTCTTGTCAAGGGCACTCGCTGTGCTTAACAGAGAAACAACTCTCATTTTCAATGCCCTGATTGCTAAGGGTGTCAAAAAACCGAACCAAACCGAAAAATTCGATTTTTTCGGTTCGATTTGGTTCTCATAAAAAACCGAAATTTTTGTTATCAATTCGGTTTTTATCGATTGCTTAAGGGGTCAACCGAACCGAACCAAACCAAACAAACCGATAAAAGATTATTTCTTGAAAATGAAAAATATATATTAAAAAAAAAAAAAAAAAAAATGCAAATAGTTGAAAACCAAAAACCGAAACTTACCTTCATATTCGGTTCGGAAGTTTTTCCTAACAATTCGGTTTGATTCAGTTTTTCAAAAAAATCGAACCGAACCGAACCGTTGACACCCTAGTAACTGCACATAACACAAGAAGAAGAGAGTGCATTGGAAACGACAGTATTTCTTTATTTTAAGTGTTTAAGGAGTGCACCAGGGGGCACATGTTAACAACATCCGAAGTTAGATCGGATCATCCTACGAATTAGCTATAACGTAACGCGAGGCAATTCCCCAAAGAACTCAACCTGCCTGCAGGCAAAAGAGATGATGCAGTTCAATAAAATTGGGAAAGCGGTAAAATGAGAATTGCTCCTGTGGGAGGGATCAGCTTTGGTGTTCAAAGTGGAGGGAGAAGAGAGAAGTCCTCCAAAGCAGATGACTGTATATGATGGTTAAGCTCATCTCACCCTCCAACACCACCAACCCCATTTCCTCCTTGTACAGAGAAGTTCATATAGCCAAGTGTACAGTTTGGGCTTTCAGCACAAGTCACATGACAATAGAGAAACTAAAAAGTTCTTGGCTACTAGTTTGTCGGGTGGATCTCCATCGCTAAGTCGCAGCAGGTATTGTGTTATACATGGCCCTATGATGTCAAACTGATACTTAACAGGAACATCCGAGTGTTTGATTAGGGTCCTCTACAAGCTCATCTCCTTTGGCAAGCTGATTTCCAGAAAGTATAAGCTGAAAGAAGAAACAAGATGCATGAGGAATGCGTGCAGCACACAAAGCAAATTCATCAGAGGATCAACAGACTTGAAGCTGATAAGCCCAAAATCCTGAAAGGTGAAATTAAGTGCACAGATTGCACAATTGCCTGAGATAACTCTATAAATACAAGGCATCTAGTCAAAAGCACCTGAGAGCTACCTATATCAAATTTAAGGTCTTCCACTTAATAAATAGTAACTTTACCGTCTCGTTCACTTGAGACATATATCAACTTCCGGATATTATGTACGACAGTCATCACAGTACCTAAAGGAAAGTAAGCATAACTTCACCATGTCAACTAAGGGTCAAGGTTGCTTCTTCTTTCTTCCTTTTGAGAAAGACCTAGGGTGTCCTAACCATTCCAATTATGCTAGGTAACAGTCAAGGTGACTCCAGGAAGATTGTACAGGTCTGTAATAAACAGTTACATAGGTAAAATGAACCCACATACCTAGCTGACATGAAAGCCATCCCCAAAAACACAGCTTTTACAGCCTGCTTCTGTCCGGCATAATCAAATGCAAGTGGCAGCATTTCATGCAAAGTCAGAAAAGCCATCACTCCACCAACTGCACAGTGCATTGAGAAACAAAAAATGAGCACAACGAGTCAAACCCCAAAAGTTTACTGTGTCTCCTTCTAATGAGGCACTGCCAGCAATTACGAACCTGCACCCAGCAAGCCCTCAAGGATATCTGGACTCAAGCTGCTTGGAAATAGATAGGCTGCAAAATAGGAGCCTTATCAAAATAAACATAGAATTGAAGACGTTAATGCAAAAAAGAAAACAAATTTCTCAAGTTAAAACTTAACGTTAGCAGAAAACACAAACATCCAAGTCTCTCCTCTGCCAAGGCATGAGGGGAACCTCAGCTTAATTGTCTGAGGGAAAGTTTTCCAGGAAGTGATAACTAGAACTGTTTTGTCATTCATGAAACCTCTATATTGCCTGATATCAAGTCTTACATATGGATAAAAAATCTCCTTCTACTCAAGCAAACTTATTCCTCTCAGGAAAAGTTAAGATAACAGGAATAAGATGACCTACCTACAATAATTACACCAAGAGGTTCAGCAAAACCAGAGAGTGATGCAATTTTGAATGCCTGCCATTTGCTGAGACATATAGGAGATCAGGCAAATGAACAAATAGCTATATCACGAAAATGGGATCAGGATAGAACAGAAAAAGCATTTCAAGTAAATAGTGCACAAGAAAAGGAACATATGAAGAGAAAGATTGGACTAAATGGTGTCTGAATTTCTCACCTTTGTGTGGCGAAATATACAGGCAATGCAACAGCAACACCCTATGAAAAACTTTAAAGTTAGGATATTTTAAAGGGCATTAACCTATCACATGACATTCAGAAATATCAGATAACAAGGCAATTTATTTCTATCTTCAGATAGGATACATATACACTTCCATTGGCATTGGTAGCTTTCTTCAAAGTAAGATAATACCTTGGGATAGATTCTACACAATCACATGAAAGAAAAAAATAGCTATGTATGAATTCAAATTCTTTTAATTGCATGCAGAAACAAAGTACCCATATAAAAGATAAACATGCAAAGGCAGCGCTATAATGCAACATGATGCCCAAATAGATATTGTCAGTATAAATAGAGTGACTGTAGGAAGTATGATTGAAGGCTGGAACTGAAGATACCATGACAAAGTAAAAGTGCTCAAATAAACAAGGGAAATAGTTACTGAATCTGAAAAATTTACCTCTGGTATGTTATGCAAAGCAATGGCCACTGCCAAGTTAAGCCCAACACGAAGGCCCTACAAAAGGCACATCTAGCCAGTAAATACATTTCTGCAGTATCCATGCACAAATCTTGTCATTTCAGGACTTCAAATACCAAAATAATCTGAAGCAAGACAGTGCAAAAAAGAGTTCTTCTAATTGTCTGAAACTATTTGATGAACTAATAAATCATTCTTTGGAAGAAACTCAATCTACGTTAGATGTATAAAAGAGTGCCAAAGCAATAAATCCCACAATTGTCATTTAGTTAATTCCAAAAGCATCCAATGGAGTTGAAAAATACTGAGAAGGTGGCAGTAACTTTGGAGTGCTGAACCCCTTATCTGGAACTGCAGTACTTCATACAGAAAAGGACTAGAACTATAGCTCCTTTGGCCTCAAATAGCTCATTGTCCTAAATCACCAGATTTTCTAAAAGAAAAACCTAAAATCATAAAGACTCTTCAAAATTACAATTCTAAAAGAAAGGCTTCAACAAAAATAAAGCAAAGGATCATCTCATTGACAGTTTTCCACGACAGCAAGTGTGAACATACTAAATAGTAAAAAGGAAAGGACTTTAAAGTGAACAGAAAAAAAAAAAACATTCTGACTATTGCTCCAGTAGCCAATTACATCATCCATAATTTGATGGTACTCTTCTATTTAAACTCCTATTAGTTAAAAAAATGAGAGGTGGCTCAATTACCTTCATGGATCCAAGGAAGACAGCCATTCCCTCTGGAAAATTATGCAAGCTAATCCCTAGAAGACAATTGAATAGAGAAGTGTTCAGTTCATCAACAAAAACTGCGGGTGCAAAATTTTGATCAAGAACCAACTCTTTCAACCAATGGTTGCTTCAAGACTATTTCCTCAAGATGATAGCTTGCTGATTGCCAAATTTGACATACTGAAGAATAACATATCTGTGAGGATGAGCAAGCACGCTTACTATCTACTGCTATATATAAGCAGCATATATGAAAATCGTCACAGACCTGTAGCTAAGATTCGCCAGCTACCTAGAAGACAATTTTACTGTACTACTTCGACGATAACTAGATTAGCCAACATTCAATATGTCCAAGTGCAAGTGACAATTAGCCACTGTTTACTGCTAGACAAAGCATACATTGACAAATATGCAAATCCCACAAACTGCATATCAAACAAGGTCAAAGCAGGGAGAGTGAAGATATTCAAAACAACACTAAACGAAATGTAACTTGTCTACTCTTGCTTTGAGAGCCACATTAAAATAAAAGAACTGTCTTTCTAGTTACTCATGAAGTTGCTAAAAGGAACAAAGCAAAACACTATTGCTTAGAGTCAGATTATATTTGAAAGCAACACAAGACCAGTTTTAGACTATCAAGGCCACTTTAGGGGGTGAAAGCCAAGAGTCTACGGATGAATTAGTATCCCCATCACAAGATAACTTATATTAAATTGAACATCAGACTTGAAGTGGGAGCAGTGGCCCCACTGAACAAGCTATAGCCCTGTCCCTAATATCAACTTATCGCTGGAAAAAAGAACAACGACAAGATATTACCCTCCTTCATAGTAAAGCAGATGCTAGTGTATCAAGCTTGCATGTGGAGGCATGAAGTGGCTATTACAGTGACAAGATATAGACTTGAACAATAAAATCACTACATGGAAGACTTCGAAAAGAAGACAAAATGATTTTCTTAAAATAAGCTACGCAAAGAAGACAGAAAGTCATACCTACTGCTGTAATGATCCCACTAAACAGAACCTGGCGCCGTTGCTTCTTTATCATATCCTTTCCCCCTTCATCCCCAATTTGCTGTTCTTATGTAATACAAGAGAATCAGCATGCCTCTAATTATTTTGGCATACAAGTATATAAAAGACTCGTATTTAGCCAGTATTTTCATCCAATGACTATCGCACCTTCTTTTTTTTCGATTCAGAACTGGGGGCAATCGGCGGTTCTGGGATAAATTTGACCACAATACCAAAGAAGATGACACCTGCAAAAAACTGCATTACCAAAAAACTGGGCATTGATCATCAAAATAAACATGATCAAATTGGTGGATAACTTATTTGTGCATATTTTCTTTGTTAAGTCATCTGTATCCATTTAAACTTGATGAGCAGGAAGAATAATGCTTACCCAAAGGTTCCCTTTCAGAAAGCCAATTGAGTTAATAGCATTGTGCGCCAAATCTAGGAATGATATACTTAGCATAAGGCCTGCAGCAAAACCCTGTGATATGCCATCTTTGGGTTAATGCCACCATACTTAAAATAAGCCAACATTATCTCCTTGAATCAATCATGCAACACCAAAGCTCAGCGAACAAATATTATGACGAAAATATGAATGCTTGACGCAAGAGATGGGCATCTAAGTTAAAAATGAGACGTCAAATCAATTTGCCCAGCAAGCACCTAATGGCTAGAGAAAAACAAAGAACATTCAAAAAGGACTCTCTTGGAGCATCACCTGTAAAAGACCAAGCATCTTCAAATTTGGAGCCTGGTTGAGAATAACAAATAGTGCCCCTGTTCCCACATTCCAGAACCCAGAATTAAATTAGAAAAATACGATATGGAATTGGCATTGCTGAAACACCATATAATAAGCAGACCAGATCAATAAATATCACCAATCGAACAAGAATTATCATCCGCCTAGCATATCTGGACCCTCTACCATCGATTCAATCAGTTTAGAAGCATAGCCCTCCGTTGCCCATGATCAAATTGCCCAAAAAGAGCAGGAAAAGGAATAGATACGGGTCAGCCCCACTCTGATGCTGCCTTATAAGAGAGAATATAATGATAATACCTCATTACATGCTCTCTTCAATCTTCACAAGCACAGAAGCAGACAGCACACAATGTTTTTCTGTAGAACTAAAGAGGAGAATGCGGGTAGGATCAAAACTATCATCCCTACATAAACATCACACTAAAATTGCTTGCCAAGATCAGTCAAGTCACCCCAGAGACATAAATCAAATTCCCATTTCCAAGGACACGAAGCAAGATTGCAACTTGCAACCCAAAGACCGACTGACCAGGCAACCCAAAAGCCAAGACCCCCGGACGATGCAAGAATCGACATCTCTCACCTAGGGAAGTGCTCAGCCCGCCCACGAGCGAGAGCCCGAGAGCCACCAGCACCTGAGATTCCATGAAGCCGCTGCTCGGAATGATTGGGAAAACGGAGACCGACCCGAGTTCGAGTTCGAGTTCGAGCTCGAGCTCAATGTCGACCCACCAGGATCAACAGGAGGCGCCGGGGTGGGCGATTTCGAACTCGATGCGGAGGCGAGCGACGGTCTTTCCTCGGTGGGGTTGTGGAGTTGGGGTTATAGAAGAGGTTGGAAACAGAGAAGGGTTCACGCCGTGCTCGAGAGGGAGAGAATGTGTGCAGCGAAGGGAAGAGAGAGAGGGGTCGGACTGAAGCGAGCTCTTGCAATGGAGCTTACGAAAGGCACAGAAGAGAGAGAATATGGGCAGCGGAAGAAAGAGAGAGAAAGAGACAAGGAATGACGTCGAAAATGAACGTACGAAAGGCACCGAAACCTTCGGTTTTTATAAATTAAAAAAAAAAACCATTTTCTATTTATTTAGCTCATTACTGTATAACCTATGGTGTGATTTTATTTTATTTTATTAATCTAATGAGCTTATTTTATTAATCTAAAAGAGAAGGGTTTTTCTATCCGGCAGTTGCTATATAAAATTGAAGCCGGAGCTGAGAGGATCTTCGCTCGTGTCATCGCTGCGTGGCGACTTTATCTTAATTATCATCTTATGACAAGTCATAAAGTTTATGTTCGATTTATTTAATTAGCTTATTGATTTGTTATGCTCGAAATTCTATCACTAGTTAAATTTGGGCATACGGACAAAACATCTTTGAATTTAGATGATTGGAAATTTATATTTGAAATTAAGCAAAGAGATAAATATAATACTGAAAAATTGACAGTTAACCAGCAACATGAAATAAATTGACATTTATCAAAGTCAAATATGAAAATAAATGGGTGTTTGTCTAAGTCTACAATTATGGATGGAAAAATCTACGGCATTGTTGCTTTTTGGAGACTTTTAAGATTACAAGACTTTACCGTGTTCAATTTAGAGTCAAGCCTTTAGGTTTGAATTGTGAAAGAAGTTTCAAAGTTCATGATGTCCGATTTAAAGTCAAGCCGTCGTCCCGAATCATGCTCGAGAGATAAAGAATCATAGATTTTCACGATTTGATATTGTAGTTACGAACTGCGCCCCGTATTTGTTGAAATTAATGTAATTTAGGTACATTATCTGATCACGTTTTTATTGGTCTACGAGCACATGTGGAAATGTGTTTAGCCATTCCAACGCAATGATGCGAGCAATGTAATCAATTTATTAGATACAATTTGATTTAGAGCTAGGATTATGTTCACTCCCGTGCTTGCCCCATGGCTTTTCACGCGAGTCAAATGTTACCGATATGCAATGGTTTATGAACTCGTCAATCCATATTTTTATCTAATTTAAAGAAGAAAAGACAAGATAAAGTATCTTGAATTATATATCTGATTAAATTTTGCCATTAACTAAGGATGAAGTAAATGTTATTACTTTCAGCACATCTTATTTAAAACAAATAGGTTTAGAAGAAAATGAAAACAAAAATTTTTACATCAAAAGTTCATTTAATTCGAAATAGAATAATAAAATGAGATTGATAAGTTGTTTCATTTAGCTAAGTTAGATTTAAAATCATTGGTGAAATATCTTGAATCAACAAATCATTACGTTCTATGTTCATATACGAAAATCAAACGAGAAAAGTGTCCAAAAAGTCATAAACCTTTTGTATTTGTGCTAATTTAGTCATAAATCTTTTATCGGTGTCAATTTAGTTCTAAACATTTTCACTTTGTGTCGATTGAGTCATTTTCGGCTAATTTTGGCCGGATTTTGCTGATTAGATGTTGGTCAACTAACGATGTGGTATGATTGGCATTGATGTGGACAATTTTAATAATATATATAATATTTTTCTTTTTTCTTTTCTTTCTCCCCTCCGATCACTGGACCTCGGTGACCCACTAGAGGCAATGGTCGACAAGTTTAAGGTCGACCTCACCGGTTGTCACCTATGGCCAGTCGCCGAAGTCTAGCGATTGGCAAGAAGGAGGGGGAGAAAGAAAAAAGAAAAAGAAAAAGAAAATTCAAAAAAATTAAATTTTATAAAAAATTATTCACATCAACATTAATTATGTCATGTTAACCGACCACCGCCTAGTCAACAAAATCAAGCCAAAATTAGCCGGAAATGACTCAATGGGCACCAAAGTGAAAATGTTTAAGATTAAATTGACACAAATAAAAGATTTATGACTAAATCGGTATAAATGCAAAAAGCTTAGAACTTCTTGGACACTATTCCCAAAATCAAACACAACTCTCCCTCCTCTCAGTAAATAGGAGGCTCCTTCGACCTCCATTCATCTCGACTCCCCGGGCAGACACAGGCAAATAAAAGCCTGTAAAATTGCAATTTCGTGGAGGCTAAATTACAAAGCTCTGCCAGAATCCCAATCACGATCGACTTGAGATTAGGTCAACCATCGAGGTTTGTAGGGATCATCAGTTCGTGAGGAGTAACTTTCGATTTGAGATCAGCAATCAAGGCAATCGAATAACGAGTTTGAGAAGAAAGGGTCTGAGAATCTTTTAGATCTAATATTGTAATAGGAGATTATAATATATTTGTGGAAACTAAAGCAAATTGACATACATTCTTTTTATTCAAAAAGCGAAAATTTTTATGCGTCCAAACGCATGCAAAGATATGTTTACATACGTATGGCCGGCGCTGCTAGCTTTAGGTAAACGCATTGCTCTTTTTATTTCTTAGCACCTATGAATTTATATTCTCGGAATGTAGAATTGGTAGAAAATGATGCAAATTATAAATTTTCTAAATAGCTAAGCATTTTAAATCAGCAATGTTATTACGCTTTATTCTGTACTAATTCAAATAAAAGGATAAATACATAATATGTATGTATATCTCTACAACATGTATATCCCCATGACTTTCCTTCGATTTCTTTACTTTTCAACTCCCTTTTCCTAATTACAGAAAATAAAATTATACTCTTGAGCATTCTAGGATGGAACATTATCGTAAGAATCTCTGAATCCATGTTTACAAGGCCCCATTTTGTAGCCTCTAGTTGTAGATTATGGTAGATTCAAGGATGAAGTATCACTTTAGTCCCCAAGTTCAATTATTTTTGCGATTTGGTCATCTCACTTTAACGTCAATTCTCCTTATTCGTGCAATCAAGCATTTCGCTTATCCCGTTGTAGTTAAAATTGTCAAATTAGAATCTTCTTCTTTCTTTTAGCCCCCATTCGTTTTTCACCGATTTAAACAGTCATTTGGCATTGCATTAGCATCGTGTGCCAATTCCGCTACGTTGACAATGGCACGAGTAATGAGAGCGGTTGATGGAAGGGTTTAATTGCACGGAACGAAATTCGGATGGCCAAATTGCACGGACCAAAAATGGGAGGGGACCCAATCGAGCAAATAGCAAAGGACGAGGAAGTGCGCGGCAGCCTGTGCCTAATATTCTGTCGAGCCCGTCGTTGTCGACTGAATCGGGGCGAGCGCCGGGTGTCGGGCGAGCACGGAAAAAACTTCGGAAAGCGGCTTTGCACTTGGAGCGAAAGTAGCTAGAACAACGCGGCGATTGGGATAGGGAAAAAGCTAAAAAGGGGTCGATGATTGGAGACACGTTATTGCACCAACACATGCTGTTGCCTTCATCTTCGTTAAGAATCGAATGCAGTTGTCCCACAGATGGATTCGAATCGATACTTCCCCCGGGATGTTTCTGCCTCGGCATTGAATCATGTGTTCAGGAACTAGGGATATGGAATATTAAGAGGGTGGTTTCTTTTTTCCTTTTAATATAACTAAGGAATAATAATACAAATGATCCTTATATCATTATTAAACTTTTAATTTGTGCGATGCAGTTATCGAATTTTGGTATAATGTGCAATATCATCGTTGAATTTTTGATTTATTCAATGTAATTCAGGGACCGCATTGAATAAATTAAAAGTCTGGCGATGATATTTTGCATGAGATTAAAAAATTTTACCCACCTGGGGAACCCAAAAGATGAAAACAAATCCAAGGAAGAGAGAGAGAGAGAGAGAGAGAGAGAGAGGAAAAAGTTACAGCACTTGCTGCTGATCTCCGGACAGCATCATCAAACACATCAGCAGCGACCTCGGGAGCCCATGTCCGCCTCCTCCTCGTGCTGTCCACGCTCTTCCAATGGCGGGTTTGGCGCATTTCTCCCCGCTGCGCCTTCCTTATTTCCTTCCTCTCCGCGAAACGAAACGGGCAGGGGCAGTGTTTCTTTCACGCCGATGGCGAAACCGTCACTACACGACGACGACGACCGGGGACAATCTCGGAACAACGCCAGGTCGGATGCCACCCCCCCTCCTCCTCCTCCTCCCTCCTAATCAGTAGAGAGAGAAAGTGCTTCGGTTGGCGCAGCCAAAAAGAAGGGGAGGGCCCCCCCCCCTCTCTCCTGTCCTCGTTTATATTGCGCAAAGAGAGAGAGAGAACGGGAAGAAAGGGGAAAGAAAAATCTCTCCTTTCTCTCTCCCCACCACCACCCCCGTTTTCTCTCTCCTCTCTCCATTCGGCTCCTCGCTTTCCTCCTCGCCCTCGGCCGGTCCCGAATTGAACAGGGGGTAGGGTTCGATCGTCCTGAATTTCTCGGTTTCTCTCCCCTCCCCCACCTCTTCTCGTTTCCGTTTCGCGTTCTGGGTCGCCTCGATTTTCTCGGGTCGCGTCGTGGGTTGGATCGTTCTTTGTCGCTCGCGGATGATTTGTTTTTCTCTGCTGTTTTCTTCTCTTGGTGGTGGCGGTGCGCGCGTCCCTTGGTCGTCGTCGTCGTCGTGGTCGTCGTCTTTGAATGAGCAGACGGGCCCGTCCGTGATGCGATCGCGATCCTGAGCTGCGAGATCGGCGTCGGCAGGACTCGTTTCTGGAAGGGCTCCCTGTTCATTTCCCGGACGAGCAGGTCCCCGTTCTTTTTCCATTTGTTATCGATTTTTTATTTTGAGTTCGGGGGCAATTCTTCACGTATTATGCCTTTTCACGTGCAAAGGTCGTTCCTTTAAACGGAGGAAAGGGAGGAATTTGTGATTTTGCAGGAGGTCTTTAGTGAGATCGTCGAATCGTGTCGAGTGTTTTGATTTTCATTTGCTCTCTAGATGAGTATTGACAAAAGAGCATTGCAAAGTTTGAAACTTTAGCGCACGTAGATACGGGCCGATAGAATTTGATTAATGGGTTTAGCGAACGAGGGCCTGGCGAAGATTATGGAGCTGATGAGCGTGACTTTGTTGATCAGTCGGAACTGGTTATTACATGTGTTTGTCTGTGGTGGAATTGTAGTTAGGTCGAGCTAGTATTCACCTAGAAAATGATCGGGAGGTCTTCGTGTGGATGTGCGTCGTGAAAAGATTGCAGATGATTATTGAAAGATGTCTTTTTCAGTTCAGCAGATGGTACCGAATTCTATCTCCTTTGGTATATTAACACGTCTATTGAATGATTTTCTCCGTGTTAGTTTTCTAATTGTTTCGGTGAGCGGCTAATTTGTTGGGAGAGATTTGGGGTTTAGAATTTGTCTGTTCATGTACGTTAAGGCGGTGTTCTGAGCTGTCAACTGAATTGAATCTCCTCCTTGTCTGTTTTTTCATGTTCTTAAAAGTCACTGGCGTTCCTGCTCTGATCTTTACCTCATCTTAGAGGGGTTTAACTTTCTTGTTCGTCTTTGAGCTTTACCTTGTCTGTTTTTTCATGTTCTTAAAAGTCACTGGTGTTCTTGCTCTGATCCTTACCTCATCCTAGGGTGGTTTTACTTTCTTGTTTGTCTTTGAGTTTCACCTTGTCTGTATTTTCTTGTTCTTAAAAGGCATTTGTGTTCTTGCTCTGATCTTTACCTCATCTTAGAGCGGTTTTGCTTTCTTGTTTGCCTTTGATCTTTTCTTGTTTGGATAATCTTGTCTTTGGTTTTCTCTTCTTGTACATCCCTGATGAACTAGGACGCAAGTTTCTTTTGATCAATAGTGTTTGTTAGCCAAGGTATATGTTATTATTATGCCATGTAGTTTCTTTTGATGAATGACCTTAAATGGTATCTTTTGACATTTGGTTGATATATAGATACCACAAGCTTCTACATATGATTCTCGATGTCTGTATGCAAAATGGTATTTGGTGTTCAAATTGTACGTTTGACATTTAAATCTTTAAAGCAATTTAAACTAGAAATTTTTTTGAGGGTGAAACACCATCACGTTCATGGAGACACAAGCATTTCCACCCGAATTGCATGCGTGTGTGCTTATAAAAGTAAATGTACGTGTGTGCACACTTGTGTGCACTCATGATTCTGTGCTCTGCTTTCCCTCGGTAGAGGTTCCCAGTATCTTTTTGCCCAGTCGGTCACTTCTGAGCAGTGTTTATCTTAAAAACAGATGTTTTACTAGGATTGAAATGTGCTGACAAAGAAAACCAATATTCTATGTTTCTCCATTATCCTTTCTTTGTTATTTTTTTTTTCTTCCGACTGGATTTTCTTTTTATCCATTCCTGGTACTTGTTAGGAATTTGGTAATGACTTATGTGATGCTAATCGTTGATCATAAAAGCATTTTATGAAAGGCATTTATGGCATTATGCAAATAGAGTATTTTATTTTAAGATAGTCCCGAATCAAGAATCACAGCAATTGCTCGCGGCTTCCAATGGTTCACATATTGTTGCATTCATGGCTTAAACAAATTCTGAGAGTCTCCGCAGACACTTCTTTGAGCATAAAACGTATGGTTGTGTTTTGGTTGGTCATTTGACAACTGGATTGTACGTGTGACATTGTGGGTTGTGTATGACAAGGTTTTTGTCTGGTGTCTTGTTTATGGGTTGAGATCGAATGGGGTCAGAAGTTTGTTAATATGTTTTGTGGATGGTTGGTTCATACTTACTGCTCGATGTAGATTACATATCATGGGTCTCACCATGCATACTCCTGCCTGTTTGGTGCATATGCTGCTAGTTGGCCATATCAAACTTATGTAAGTTTAATGCAGGAGGATTGAGAAAATGGAACACGACGAGACAGGATGCCAAGCTCCCCCTGAGGGTCCAATTCTATGCATTAACAACTGCGGCTTCTTTGGAAGTCCAGCTACCATGAACATGTGTTCCAAATGTCACAAGGACATGCTGCTGAAACAAGAGCAGGCCAAGCTCGCCGCATCTTCCATTGCAGATGCTGAGAATGGATCGTCAAGCACTACTGCAAGTGAACCTGTTTTTGCTGCCTCAGTGGACACACAGATCAATACAGTGGAGCCCAAGACCATCTCTAAACAGCCAGCCTGTGATTCAGAGACAGTTTCAACTGTTGAGAAGCCAAAGGAGGGCCCAACCCGTTGCAGCTCGTGCAAGAAGCGGGTTGGTTTGACAGGCTTTAGTTGCCGGTGTGGTAATATCTTCTGTGGCACCCACCGCTACTCTGAAAAGCATGACTGCCCGTTTGATTATCGCAGTGCTGGCCGAAATGCAATTGCAAAGGCCAACCCTGTTATTAAGGCTGAGAAGCTCAATAAAATATAAGACATGCGTAGGGAACAAGAAGATCCAATGTGCTGAAAATTGATGCTTTATTGCGATCCATAAGTGATGTTCTCAGATCAGCTGCATTATGTATCAGGTGTCTGCTTGGTTTGTTATATTTGCAGAGGGATGATGATGGTGGTGGTGTTAGGACATCTCTGCAGTAATGAAGAACTCTACGATCCCAATCTTCTCTTGAGATGGCTCGAATGTGCCTTTAGCTCTCTGAGAATGTGGTGGTTTGATGGACAATGACATGGTTGGCTCTGTAATCTGTCTCTGCTTTTAAGACGTTCCGTTTTCTCTCTTGTACTGCACGGTCGAAATGGTAATGTGCAATCTCTCGTTCCCAGGGGAAGTCATCCTTTGAATATTGGTATGATTAGCTTTGTATATTGTGATTATGCTTCTAAAGGTGTTTTTCGTTGTGTGCAAGGCATCTTTGGTGTCTTGCAGTCTTCGTTGCCTCTTGAGTTGCATCACTGGTTGAATCGCTTGAATTGGCTTCCGGTGAGCTCCTACATAGTCGGAGCAGATCGGAATTATCGATGTGACGGGTGAAGGTTGAGGTGATGGTGGTTGTGGGGGTGTGTTATGGTCATTGAGGGGAGAGAGAGCAAGCGTTAATTGGAGAGAGATTGAAGCTTGAGATGAGAATGATTGTGGTGGGGATACTGAGCGAGAGGCGAGGAGGAGAAAAAGGACCGGTCAGGATGTTTTTCAAGTACTAATGTTATGTTGTAGCTCATGGTCGGACCGGTCCGGTACCATCTCTCTCTGTTGTAGGTGCATACTCTCGAGACTTTTTTCTATTCAATTTCAATATTATGTTATAAGCATTATTACTAGTTCGGCATCGATGAGTAATCCCCTTGAAGGAGCACCCATCTTCTATCGCTCCTGTCTCCATCAAATACCATAACACGGACGACAATGTCCAAATCTCCATAGCCACCTTATCAGCAACCTACTTTTTTCTATGAGCAACAGTGAGTCTCTCTCTGTCTCTCCCTTGTCTCTCTGGAGTGCAATTCCTGTCTCCTCCATTGCCATAGATGGCGAGCACTGGCAACGACATGCCATCTTGAAAATCAACTCGTCGATCACCTACTTTCATCAACAACGCAAAAAGAAGAGTAGATCAGAGACTCTCTCTCCTATCTCTCAAGTGCACCCGTAGCTGTTCTCCTACTCCATTGCCATAAATGATGATCGTTGACGACGTACCATTTCGATGGTCGCCTTCTCTATTCAACTCACAACAATACTTGGTCGAACAGCAGCTCCTCCATCCCCTCGCACTTCCGTTGCCATGGACGATGAGCACCTAGTTTGTCATCTCGAAAGACGGTGCGCCAGTCACCTGCCCCTTTCGGTGGTGCAACGGGAAAGTTCGGTTGGACAGCGCCTCTCTCTCTCTCTCACTCAAAGTGGAGACCAGTGTCTCCTCCATTGTCGTGAAAGCTGACACAATTTACCATCTCGATGCCCAACCCGTCAATCACCTGCTTTCTTTGGCAATGCAACAACAAAGATCGATCGAAAACTCTCTCTCTCTCTCCCCATTAAACGCTTGTGTCTCCCACCCCAACATCTCGGGTGGCGAGCTTGGATGATAGTTATTAGCTGACCATCTCATCGGCTTCCCCGTCAATCACTTCATCTCTTCGACAACACACTGCAAAGGTCGATTAAAAAGCATAGGGAGGAACAACCAACTTAGCCACCCTCTAGGGTTTGCATAAAGGCCCCATATCCACTACAAATGTTGGCGTTTGAATCATAACTACTTAGTCCCTCTGTAGATCCCATCACCATTGCCCCGTCGACATGCCAGAAGCTAAAATGTATCTTCCCATGAAATAATAAATGCCTGAGGCAATAGCTGGCCAGAGGTTCACTCATACCATCGCTTGAACTTGGTACCTTCATGAAAGACAGCATACTCCATTTACAACTAGGCTATCACGCTCGACAGTATTGTAAACAGAGCATACCAGTAATTGAGAGGTGATGTCAAGGATACCAGTAACTGAAGCACAGAGAGCTCCGTCGGACTGCATGCACGGCACATTTTTTCGCCCTCTGTTTCATTGTATTAATGAAGCAAATCCAATAGCAACCTCATCCTCATAACTCTAACTGAAGAAATCCACGAAAAGCGCAAAGATACATTTGAACAAGTCAGTGAATGAGTAACTTTCGGTACAAAAACAGAGGCGGATGAACCATCTTATAAACCATAAGGATCATCAACAGAAGCATTTTAGGGCAACAGAAACTGGCAAGGCACTTCAACAGCACATGAAACACAAAATACAACATAATTAGATGTTCTCATGCTACAACGGCAAATATTTGCAAAAGGATTAACCTTTCAGATTAAACCGTTCTGAAGCCGAAACCCTAAAGTTCCCTGTTATTTCCTACTGTCTACACTAAACTGGCCCATATGCCGCTGACCACTACCAGTATAAACCATTTCACATTCAGGAAAGTCAGAAAGTTATTCCTCTAGATTCAGACTCAAGGTATTTGCAGATCCTCTCCATGACTTCTCTACCTTTGACACTGTTCTGCAAGAAGCGCTCGGCACAACGTTGCTCCACCTTCTCGGCCATTGACGCGAGTGTCGATAGTGGCTTGATCCTAATGCTGGTCTCCTGCTTGCACACAGTCCACCCACTGGGATCATCTGGGTGGGGGTTGTACCGAATCCTTTCCTCCACCTCTATGAACTTCTGCAGACTGATGTTGCGAGTGGTCAGTTGCATCGACCGAGATTGACCATCAACGACTGTTGATTCAACACAATGGCATATGTCCTGACCCACAATCTTCCGGACAAACCAGGGCCCAGGAGTATGGATCGTGATGGCACGAGTCGTGTAGAGCTTCCCTGATTCGGCATCTAGCTTGTGGTTCAAGGTGTCAACATCAAGAATGTGAGACAAAGTGCGCTTGTTCTCAGGGTCGGCAAACTTGCGCCAAGATGCAGATGTCACAATCTCCCAAGGGTGCTTGTACACATGCTCTTGTGTGTAGGCTTTCACCATCTCTTCTTTTGTAGCTCTTCATGTAACAAATAAATGATAATATAACTTAGTCAATTAAAAGGATTAGTTCTGACCAAAGAAAATTAAAATGGAAAGCAAAACCTTCTGCTTTCGCCAGACTCTCGAGATTGCGATAATAAAGACGTATATCAATCCATCTTTAGATCTAATCCTTAAGAATGGTATCAAATCAAATGCATGGCCTAACAGATAAAGCAAGCATACGAAAAGTGAAGCAATGCAATTCTCACGTACGCACACAAGAATCGGAGCATCATCTCCACAGAAATCTCCATTATCTCAGACTGCATTAGAGGATTCCTGCCTGCTTCCCAGGATACAGATTGCACCCATCAAAACCTCAATGCTCGTTCATATCAATGCAATGCAAGCATCCAGGATTCCCGAAAAACAGAAAACATTGGGCTCTTCCAAGCAAAACTAATGACCCCAAATTCTCAAATTTTTCGCGAGACCAGCCCATGCCAAGCAAATCGCTATAAACCCTTCAATTTCAGCATCTTAGTATGACAAAAGCACCGAATTTCCAACGGCAAAAGAACAACCTTAGAGTCACCGAAAGAGCAAGTCAAAACATCTCTATACACAATTGGTTTGGAAAAACCCACAATAGCCAAGATTGCATCATTCTAATCATACCGAGAGAACCCAAAATTGACGACAAGAAGACAGGGGACAATCAACTAATTCAACCCTCTCGAAATCTGAAACGCAGCCAAAAACGGGTCCGACCCTCCTAAGCTAACGACTCCCAGCTCAAATCAAGACGAATCTCAGCCAAGAACGGGGGTCAAGACCACCTTCCACCCTCCCAAATTCCCCATCTTGACCCACGAAACCGATTCACCGACCCCAAGAAGCGCAGACCCACGAGCTAAGAACTCGAGGAAAGAAGATCGACGAATCGAGACACGCACCTGTGGAGGCGAGAGAGAAGCAACCGAGCGAGGAAGCAAGAATCGAGAACGGAAGTTGATCCCTTGAGGAAGGAGAAGAAGGAAGAGAAGGAGAGAGAGAAGAATGTTCAGAATGGTGGCAAAATACGATGGGCAATAAGCGGTGATTCGGCAGAAGGACAAGCGGAACACTAACGTCGTACTTATTTTGGTCAAATCGAATACTATCCAATCGTCACTATTTAGACAAATTTATATCCCGGAAATTTAATTTTCTCCAATCGAATTTTGAGTGGGTTCGCAAGGAAAATATTTTTAAAATTATTTATTTTTTGCGAAATAAGCAAAATTTATATTTCGAGCGCTCGTGAAATGGAGTTTGTAGCCAAAACTAATAAGGTGACGATGATTTTACCCGATTCTCGGAAAAGATAAAGTCTATGATTATTAGATTCATGTATATACCATATGCCGTTCAATTTGTGGATACTCATGTTTAGCAAAACCCTAGCTTTAGTCGGTCAAAGTGATTTAGGGCCAGCAAATGGTGGGTCGGAGCTCCATCTCAAAAGTAGACTGTGGGCCGACATGATGGGCCGGCCCATGTGCTTGTGCGCCTAGCCGTTTCATCAGGTTTGGCCCACCACTTCTATATCAAATCAAAGTGATTAGGTGACGATTAGTGAATTGATGACGTGGCATGCTTGGGAACTCGGTTTGATTTTCTTTTTATTTATTTTTTTATTTAGTTGGAGTTCTTGGGTACTCAAAAACACAGCTTTTTTATATATTAATCTTAGATATTTAGTCGATGTTAAAAGGCCAATTCCAACTCTTTCCCTTGGTCTGAAAATTTTAAAAAGCAAATTTAAATGCTTGCAACTTTAAAGTTGGTTGTTAAATCTTTCCCCTCTCTCCCTCTCCCTATCCCTAGTCCCTTCTTTGCAACTTTTGTCTTTCTTTTCTTTCCCGATCGGGTCTAGATATTGTGTGTGAACAAATTTTTGTAATTGATTTTAGGTGAACATGGAGACTAGTTCGGTCATTCGTCCAGTTGACAACCATTGAGGAGGATTTCATAACGTAGCTCTAGAATCTCTTCGAGATTAGACTGCTCTCCTCTCCTAATTTAGATTTATGTTAAGTTTTGGGGGTTTTTTACTCTCTCAAACTAGATCTAGATAAAGATCTTAGGGCTCCTTATAGATATCTAATCTGTGTTCTTTCAACATTTTGATATTGTGTTTCTGCAAAGCAATGGGGATGGGGATGGGGATGTTGAATCTAGACATGTATTGCAAGCCATTGCAAATGGAATGAGAGATTTTGATGTGTGCTCATTACTGAATTTGGTGATCGGCCACCGATTGTTTACGGTGTCAGAAATATTCTTTATGGATGAGAGTGTACTTTGAACCACAGACTGTGGTTTGTTATTTGCTTTATGGCTTTTGCTTTATTTTGCTGTTATTTGCTTGAAAGCCTTCTTGAATGGTATCTTTCTTTCAATAAAAAAAGAAAAAGGCAATTAACTATTGGAACTTAACTCTATTATCACGTTAGGAATTCCATTTCGAAAGTCGAGTTATCAGGTGGTCGAATATTACTTAGCAAGAAACTTGTGAGCCACGGATCAGAAACTCTCGCGAATATAATTTGCCGATTCTTTGAGTGCTGATTTTTCAAAGAGCATGGATCAAAGTAATATTCATGTTGAATTCACTTAAAACATCAAGATACATGTGTTTGAGTCTACAAAAGATTTGCCGTTCACCACCCCATTCGATGGCTGCGTTGGTATGCGCTCAGACCCTCTTTACAGTAGGGCAAGAGTTCGAATCCCATGGTTCGCATACTGGCACATTTATTAGTGGTCTTAAGTGCGGCGTCGTGGTGGTGGGTCCCGCACTGGCACCGCCCTAGGTTTACGTCGCCGGCCGTTGGCTGTACGGCGGTTCCTGGGTATCAAAAAAATAAAAAATGATTTGCCGTCCAATGTTAATAACTTTTTTTTATAAAGAGAAAGGGCGAGAGAGAGTGACTATAGTTGGCAACTCTTGAAAGTGTTATCTTTGGAATTCCATGCTATATGGTCATGAGGCCGGGGCCAACAATGAGAAGATACTTCTCATAGTTGCTCTCGTTAAGTATGCTTTTGCTAAAATTTAGTATCTTGTCGATCCAAGATTCGCTTCCAACTAGGTTTACACCAAATGAAACTATT
The DNA here is from genome assembly GCA_014182395.1 of Eucalyptus sp. ANBG9806169. Classification (NCBI taxonomy): domain Eukaryota; kingdom Viridiplantae; phylum Streptophyta; class Magnoliopsida; order Myrtales; family Myrtaceae; genus Eucalyptus; species Eucalyptus sp. ANBG9806169. The sequence goes on from CM024582.1 coordinate 10,623,767, forward strand.
TGAATTCGAACTCTCGAGTATTACTTAAGGTTGACTCTAATCCTCTTGTCTCCCATTACAAACAATTACATAATTAATGTATCAAAGGTCATATGTTAACGAATGCTCGTGAGACATTTATCAAACTAATAAAAAATTGAAATGGTTCAGTTCTCAGATCACTGGCAACATCCCTTAAATTAAAAATATCCCTAGACTTAATCAACTCGCGCAATCCATGCCAATTAAAGAATCCGGGGACTGCACTTTCTGGTGTAATGCCGTAAGATTCATGTTGTCTTCCACCAATGTGGTTGAGGTTCCTGGGATGGTTAAATATGTTCCTCAACTGACGTGGAACCATCGCCAACATCGAAAAAGCAAAGCTGCACATGATCTTCATCGCCGGTGTCGAGATCGCCAAACATAATGAATGGAAAAAATAACAGTTTTGCTCGGTTGTACTGTCTCCACTGCAAGATTCAGTACATCATTCGGCTCGTTATAGGGTTAGCGCGACCTGCGTAGGGCTAGTCGAACGCGTTGCTTCGACTGTCAGACTTGTTTATTTTCATGTTTTGGAGGATTGAAACATTAGGCAGCTTTGATAGTTTGATGGTTGATCGTCGGGGAGGAACCAGACCGAGCGCATTAATGCAGAAGGACATGAAAAGTCCAACCTTAATCTTCACGGGACCCACGAAAGTCAATATGTTCGGTTCAATGTATTATTCTCTGTCATTAATTTAAGGAGCTTGAAGTTGAAGGTTCACTGGTGAGACCGCACGCACTAACCCTTTATAGAAAATCCCAAATCTTTTTTAATGATGACTGCAAATCAAGAATATCATATGGTAATCCCCTGATGCGGAGACGTCCAGAAGAGGGATGAACATCTCACGTATGCAAGCTTGATGAAGTCAGCACAACCCTCATTTGTCTTGTCATGGTTAGCATCTGTTGAAAGTAAAGAAGCATCTATTCTAAAAGCTGTAAGCTCTTACGTATGAGGCGCATCAGTTGTCACTTGTTAACGTTCTCTTTTATACAGATGTTTAGTGGGATGCATCGCGTTCGGGCTCTTTTGTTTTCTTTGCCAAGACTCGAAGAATTGTTGGGACTTACCCATGACATACAAGGAAGGAAAAAGGAGATAATCCTGAATTGATTATCAATCAGATAGCTGCAATCCGGTGGCTAGCAACGTTGCCATTGCAGTCCAAGAACAAGTCTCTGTTCTCCCACATATGCACTCAGTACAAGAAAGCTTGATCTCACAAAGAACCACATTCCTTCTGGCCCTAACGCGCCACCCCCCCTTCCCTCCCCTTCCTCGTCTAATAGTGGTGACAGAGCTCAGGCCGCTTGATGGAGCGGGCGAGCTGAACCTTCCAAATTTGGAAGCGAATTGGCTGTTGTGTAGAGATCGATAACTAGATCTCAATAGTAACACCAAAATCTCGTCAGGGGGAGAGGGAGAGAGAGATAACTCCCGGTCATGCGACTGTTGACAGCGTGGTGGCGGTGGTGGCTACTGTGGTGGTGCGACAACAACAGTTCTATGCCATTAGGAGAGGAAGCGTAAGGGAGGGGGAGAGAGTTACATAACAACTAAACTTCACTAGAGAATTATTTCGACGAACGTTAAATGTGACGAATCTAACTCCAACCAACTAGATTTGATTTATTAAACTAGAGTAAATGAATGCAGCTATATGTTCTAAAATTTTGAACCGTTAAATGTTTTTAATTACATGAGCCATATACTGTCTTATGAGGAATTTGTACTGTCCATTAACGAAAACTATGTCTTGTACATATAATTCGTGGGCACCCGTAAAAGCAAGAGAAAGCCAATCTAAGTTATCTTTGACTTTTATCATTTGAACCTCTAGTCATAAGGGCGCCTAACCCTAATCTCCAAGTCCCTTGTATGTGGTCGACTATGTATCTTGCGGGTTTAAAAGGTTCGAGATCCCTTGAAAAAGAAAGCTAAATCGGATGCAACTTAAAAAGTGCAAATTGCTCATTACTTGATTTCCATCCACTTTTTCTAAACCTCAAGTTTTTGATTTTCGAATTAATGTCTCATGTCAATGAAGCCCTCACCCTCTCCCCCCCCCGCAAAAAAAAAGAAAAAAAGAGAGGCAAAGATTCAAAAGAAAATTAAAAAGAAGAAGAAGAAGAACTCTCACGTTTTTCTTAGCATATCCTGTTACTTCTTTCCAAATTCGTCATCTTCTCGTGCTCAGCACCGCGAAGATCGATTGATACTGAAGGGAAAACGTCCACTTGTGGGCGTTAATTTTTACCAGTAAGAGCAGCATATATACAGTCTTATTTTATCCACCAAGCATATGAAGTTCCATCTCATTCCTACATCAATCCTCAATGCACGAAACTATTGTTATTTCCCCTTCGTTTATAATAATGGATGAGAAAGTCTTCCCCGTTCTGCAAATCCCAGTGAAAACTTTCTTGCAGTGTTCACATATTGTCGTTGATCTCAAGTAAAATCAGCCGCCTCATAACAGACTATGCAAGCATTTCTCCACTCCATAACTACATCCGATCCAAGCTTATTAATTACAACTATGAAAAGAAAGACTTGGACATGTTCATCGTATAAACGGCAAGAAATCCGAGAATATTTTCCTCATCTTGGTCGGTCTTTATGCAACACCAGAAGGCATCAATCTTGTTAACTTCAGTCTTTATCGTTGCCTCATGAACTCAAAGAGACAACGGAGAGAGAGAGAGATAGAGATTGTAAAGAATGTTTAATGAATTGTTTGTGTCTCTTGGGCTACTATCTTTGTCTTTGCAACAAACCTAACCCTACTCCTAAGTCCTAGCCCTAACCCTAACCGGGTTTATGTGCAAGAAAACAAAGGGTTCTTCCCCCCTTTTAAAATAAATTCAAATCCCAATCAATTCAAATTAAATTTTTGACCTATAATGTGAAAATAATCCTTCAATTTCGAGGCGACACGAGCACTTTCCCGGCGTTTCCTCCCACCCCTTGGAAACTCTCAATTTCTGCATGGGTTCTCGTGAACCTCTTTACCCAAAATTGCCCTCCCCCCTCCATTCTATTTCTTGGACATGCCATCGTTCGTTTCAACATTTCTCTCATCTTTAGACATGGAGGGAGGGTTTTCATTTTACCTTTTTTTTTTCCTAAGGAGGAAAACAGCCAGTAGTATTGACCATTATAGGAGACAAGTAGGTTTGCAAAACCACACACTTATAGATATATACGTATTGCGGATCCCAGTAGTGCTTTTTCGGGGTTGTGGAATTGTATCTCTTCTTTTCTCGAAATTATATCAGTCTGCGTTATTGCAGAAAACATGGTGGTGATAGAGTAGCCCTCTGGAGAGTTGAGAAACTTGGTGGCTTAGCTATAATAAAATAAGATTTCCTTTGTTAATAAAGAGACTCTTTAGAAAACTAGTTAATCTATAGAATAATGTTATATTGACCAGTGTGTTCAACTAACTTATTAGGTCCAGTCATTTTAGGCAAATCATTGCTTAAACTTTAAAGATGAAGTTTTGATATCTAAACTTCCAATATCTCATATGATTTCGATACATCATGCTCCTATTAAGTGACTTTGGATCACGATTTTTCAGCATATTTTAAATGGCATAAATGCGAATGGATACTCATGAGTTGCTAGCTTTTGGATTATCCATAGTCTCTGATGGAGTCTCAAGAGATAAGCTGTAATGCAAATTTTAGTCTACATTAAGATAACGGAGGAGGAATGGGTGTTGGTAATTATTGTCTGGTTTCATTATCGAAATAGCCATTTCTCCATTTGGCTCGACACATGATTAGTGATTAAAGTACATTAGGACCATTGCTGCTAGTGACACCATCGGCGGTGGGGGTATGCAATATCGTTAGGGGTCGTCAGTAATAACCATAGAAGCCACTGCAGCTTTATGCCAATCCCTTGGCTACGAGCCGATTTCTTACCATCCGATATCATTCACATTGGAACCCTAGAATGCGACTTTTGAGTCTTCAATACATGCACTGGTCTTGTACTTAGAGTCATGAAAGATACTGTTATAGTTCCCAAGCAAATGCGTGCATGATTCTACTTTTGAAACAACCCTTCAACCAGTACCAGCGAAAGGGCACGTCCTTTGGTGAAAACGAAGGTAGAAAGCAAATAAAAAAGAGATTAATTAATGGCTTTCTTGATTTTTCTTTTCCGTGCGGGTCATCATGTGGTCAAACCTAGCTCCCCCCTTTATTTACTGTTTCCAAATGTTGAAAAGGAAGCATGCAACCGGAGATATCGGCTGGGCCTGGCGCATCCCCCCTACTTTCCACAGGAAGAGTCCAAAAAGGGCGAGGATTTCCAAGGTGGGGTCCGAAGGAACTGACACGTGTCAGTCACATTCCTGCGAAATTGGCCGCAAAACCTGAAACGGCGTGACGAAGGAGGGTTTTCTTTTCTTTTCTTCACTAACCTCTTTTACGCTTCAGAGAAAAATGGCCGGTGGCGAATCCCCACCAACACGTCATCTTTCTCTCTTCATTTCCCATTTTTCCCCCCACAGTTCTCGAGAGAGAGAGAGAGAGAGAGTCTGAGATTCTTGTTTCTTTGGCCACAGACTCCAATGGCAAGTTTGCTTATATTCAAGCCCTTCTCTCCTTCGTACTGCTTCTGCGATTATCCTCGTTTATTATATGTGCAGTTTTAGATTTTTACTTAGGTCATTAAGTGACAGAAAATGCTTTTTCTCTTCTGATATTTCTTGTTCTGCCGTTGCTTTAGGGTTAGGAAAATACGTGAAGCCCTCCCCTTTTCGGTTTTCTTTAAGCGGTTTGAAGTGAAGAGAGCGAGGGACGTGGGTCCTGCCTCCCCTCTTTCTGGTCAACATATTCTTTGTTTATAAGGTATTTCGGACAAGAATTTTGGCGGGAAGTGCGGTATCATCGACGATGTAAGCAGGTATTGTTTTCTTTGTTTAAGGAAAAGAAGTTCTGTCTTTTGTTGTATTGTTTTTGTTTTTGGTGTGATGTATGTGTGTGGGGGGTTTGTTTCTTTTTTCCACGGGTGGTGTTTCGGATTCTCTCTGCTGTTTCAACTTTAATTCCAAGGGCAGTGTCACACGAGGACACGCGGTCAGAGATTTTTCAGTCAGTTCTAACAACAGATTCGCTGACATATAAAGAAACTTTGCATGTAATTCCATTCAAAAGATGGCTCTTTGAAACCTTTTCATGATTCCATTTCTGCAAAGGCACTGCTCTCTCTCTCTCTCTCTCTCTCTCTCTTGCATGTGGATGTGTGTGTGTGTGTGTATATATCACATGGATGAATTCACAACGATAGTACATCCATGTATTTCAAAAATAGAACGCAACCCAATCTATCATAAAACATCATGGTACTTTGTGTAGGTGAAACAGCAAAGTACTTCCATATGTGTTTCATTTGAAAGAAATGGAGACGGCAAATTTTATGACTAGCGTGTCCTAGTTGCAACACTTACAACATTAGTGATTCGAAATTGATTCGGTCATTCTTGTCATAGGTTTTGTTAGAGAATAGGTTAGATGTATTTTGACAAGTTTTATTCGCTAATATAAGTGTTTAATTTTGTATAAGTCACCTAATCTAGTGAAGTCCATAACTATATGCTCAAAATCTTTTATACCCAATTTTTCAGTTAGCTATATATAGGCATTCTGTTTTCACCTTATGACCATAGTGAGGATATATGTTGTTGCTTGAAAGCACCATTATATAAGATCACGGCCGGGACGTATGGTGTGCGTCATGTATTAAAAAACAGATGTTAGGTCCGTTGATCCTAATCCCTCTCGTGACTGTTTCCGTCCATGATTAAGTTAGATCTGGTTTTCGCGATGGCTTTTTGAGCGAGACACGTTTGCCTCGGTCGAGGACGACAGAGCCTCGTTCGAGCCACCGTCAAATCTATCTCGGCATAGTCCTGGCTCCGTCAATGATGACTCCTAGGTGAACGCGGATTAGCTCTATTCTCATCGAGGAGCACCCTCCACTATCATAAACAATACACACACAAACGCAATGGATGAACAGGGCTAGAACCTGCAAATAGACAGGGCCAACAGTGGAAACTTAGGTGTGCAGGCGAAGCAGTTGCTTCAATGTTTAGACTTTATGTCGTTGGGATCGTCATATAAGTTTCCGTCATTAGTAAGGTTTTCCTTGTGTGTTGTGATTTTGCATGTGGATGACTCAACGGGATATGAATGGCTCCCATTTTGTCTGTGCAGCAGTGTTAGTACTGCGACAACATCAAAACCTCTTTTTTGATGGACATATATTCTTCTCTTGAGAGAGCCATCGCCTTCAAATATTGTACCTACTACTCTTTGCCATTCCCACTGCAAAATTTTGTAAGGACTTACTAGGAAATAACTTCCCCCCTTTAAGCAATGTCGCTTTTTGGTTGCCCTCCTACAGTTTTTACTCGTGGAGTTTCAACATGCACGCGCAGACACAGATAGCTCCTCTTGTTTTCACCATGTGGGTGCATCATTTCCTTAGGAACTAGTAGATTTATGCCATGGACTAGTGAAGGGTTTTGAACTATTCTGAACTCAAATACCCAGTTAGATGAGACTTTTATGTATAGCGTTTGACATGGCTAGGGCTAGCTTTGTTGGTCCTGCATGGTTAGTTTGGTCCATTTTCAATGGGGTTCATGGTTTAATTACTAAACAAATGGTCTAAACTTGATTACTCAAAGGTACAAAAAAAGACACCATTAGCTGTGCTAGCTAGCACCACACAAGCTTCTAGCGTGTTATGAAGACATGCACTGGACCGAACATATTAAATTCAATAAACTAAGCTTTTTGCACATTTGACCGGTGCGAATACCGATTAAGTGGTCAACAGATTTCTACTTGGGAAACCCAACAAAATCCTCCAATTTCTCTTCGATATTTTACTTTTGGGGGGAGGGGGTTCCGAATATTTTTTTACCGAACGTGAGCTTGGTGATATTTGTTGAACAGGAGTAATTCTTACTCATCTCCCCCCTTTGATGAGTCCTTTTTCAATTTGATATGTCGGGTTCATTAAGGCAATAAGATAATGCATGTCCGTACACACACATCTTTAACACATGCATGACTCGGGGATCAACAAATTTTGGCTTGCTCGTGGTTGATGGTCCATGATCGTATCCCTCAACTTTAAGATATATATATTTCAGAGAGATTAGAGGAGAGAGAGAGAGAGAGAGAGAGAGAGAGAGAGAGAGGGGAACTTTAATAATGATGATACTAAACTAAAGATATGAACTTATTTCTTCGTGATACATGAAGTTGCATGTGGCTTTAAAAAAGCAGTGTTATGTACATGTAACTCATGCCCGGTTCATAAATATTAATGATGTGTCGTTTAACGTAAGTTTTTCTTCTTTCTTTTTGGTACATTAGCGTTTGTAAATATTTTTTCCGGTGTATGTGTTGGGCATTTGCTCAATATTTTAAGGAGAGGGAAGGGAGATGATTTGGTGAGTGTGGGAATGCTGGGCTTTGGGGAGTCATTAGTTGTACAGAACGAGGACGTGAGTTCCGATGAATCAAGTGGGTGTTGAATGGAGACTCTGAGAGAGAGAGAGAGAGAGAGAGGATGGTCATATGGCGAACTTAGGGTTATATTCTTAAAGTTTTTTCCAGTTGGAATTCGTGGGTTTGTCTCTGGCCTCACAAATGACCGAAAGATCTTTATCTCATTCTTTCAATCGGCCACTCGTGGCCTCGTAGTAAATCGCAATATATATATGTATACTATGTTTCCTTTACTTAAAGCATTGCTTGATTTTGAAGTTCTGGACCAGAGAGGGTTATGCTAACATCCACTTGGTGAGCACTGTGCATTCAAATAATAAATGGATATATATACATATATATTAGATTTATAGTGGATATCACATGATAGTTCACTTAAAGACTTTTATGTGCCATTGGTGTACTATTAGGGTGGATAAGGAATACCCAGTTGAAAGTTCAGCTGCCATTTTCAGTCAGTACTTAGTGGGGAGAGAGAGAGAGAGAGAGAGAGAGAGAGAGAGAGAGAGAGAGAGAGAGCATTTAAATACCTGGTATACTCATTCATGGTTTTTCCTTTTTCAGCCTCTCCTCTCCTTAGTCCTCTCTTCTATCATGTTTTCAGAAACCCTACTTCAATAAAGCTCAAAGTCTTCAGCTGCTCTCCCTGAGAGAGAGAGAGAGAGAGAGAGAGTTTCCATCATCAGGCAAAAGGTGCAACCCCAGCTACCATTTCTAAGGTGAAGATATCAAATCTCAGCCCAGTTCATTTTCATACTTTTTGGTACTTTTTAGCAGTCTGGATTGGCTGGTCTTCCTCCAGATTATTTCTGATAATAAGATCTGATTCTCTCTCTCTTTATCTCTCTCCGACTTTTTATGATTGTATATGCAGGAAAGATTGGCCTCTGTTATTTTGCTCAAAAGACATCAAAGAAGTGCAGTTGGGACTAAGTACTACTAATTACTGAAGAAGAAGAAGAAGAAGAAGAAGAAGTATTTGTTATATGGGCTCGATGAATTCAAACAACTGGCTATCGTTCCCCCTCTCTCCGTCATCTCACTCTTCCTTGCAAGCAAATCTTCACTCCACTCAGCCTCATCAGTTTTCTCTAGGGCTAGTCAATGAAAACATGGACAACCCATTTCACAACCAAGGTAAAATTACTGAAATTGGAAACCCCTCCCAAAAAACGTAGTTATTGCTACATCTGTTGGGTGATTCATTTTGTGTGTGTGTGTGGTTTTTTTTTTTTTTTTTTTTTTTTTCCAGAGTGGAATATGATCAATGCTCACGGGGCGAGTGGCGAGGTGCCAAAGGTCGCAGACTTCTTGGGGGTGGGCAAGTCAGAGAACCAATCAGATCTTACGGCCTTCAACGGGATGAACCAAGCTGGCGACGCTGATTACTTGTTCCCAAGCAGCAGCCTTGTCCCAGTCCCACAGGGCGCAGTCGTGGCACCGGCAACCTCGAGCAACTACGAGCTCCAAGAGAATGTAGGCAACATGCAGTCATTGACTCTATCCATGGGCAGCGGGAGCAAAGGCTCAGCTTCAGAGATTAGTGGGGACAACACTAGCAACAGCACGGTGGAGAATGCGCCAAGAAGGACCCTGGACACATTCGGGCAAAGAACTTCGATTTACCGGGGCGTCACCAGGTGATCAATCCTCACCAAGTCCTCATTGTCATGTTAATCTCCTCCTTTGATGGAATGTCGTAAATCAAATTACACATAGTTGCAATACCTTTTATACTTGGTTTGATTGGGTCCGTCTTGGAGAAAATTCCTGCAGGCATAGATGGACAGGGAGGTATGAGGCTCATCTTTGGGATAATAGTTGCAGAAGGGAAGGCCAGTCAAGGAAAGGTCGCCAAGGTATATTTCTACATTTTGTTTATATTTATGCCCTGATTAGTGTCAGTCAGTCTTCTAGTTTGGATATACTTTTTTTTCCACTTTGATTCTTTGTGGTACTGACAAGATACATAATTTTTTTGTTTGTTGGTGTTGTTCTTGGTGTTTCCATTAATCTTCTGTTCCAGTCTATCTGGGTGAGTGCCATCAATTTTTTTCTTTTTAATTTCTCTTGGTTAACAGCTGCATTTAATGATTCTGATAAGCTAATTATTTCTGTCGATGTTTTACTATAATTTTTCTTTTCCTTACTTAGGGGGTTATGACAAAGAAGAGAAAGCAGCTAGGGCATACGATCTTGCTGCGCTCAAGTACTGGGGAACATCGACCACTACAAATTTTCCTGTTAGTTTCTTCCTTTGCTTTTTATTGTCATCGATCAGTATGTACACAAACCCGAGGCTTAGATTAACGAATAAATCTCTATTTAAATGCAAGGCGTCACTCAAAACTTTTTATATTTCTCTTATGTGTGCAGATAAGTAACTATGAGAAGGAACTCGAAGAGATGAAGCACATGACCAGGCAAGAATTCGTGGCGTCCATTAGAAGGTCAGATAACTTGTTCGAACTAAAATACTCATTTCTATCTCGACAGCTTCTGATTCTTTCTTCGCTATCAAGAAACGCTTATGAAGCTAAGTTGATGTTGTGGTGTTGTGTCGCTCTCCTTCGCAGGAAGAGTAGCGGCTTCTCTAGAGGGGCTTCGATGTATCGCGGAGTTACCAGGTACGCTTCTTTCTTCTCCTTCTTCTTCTTCCTCTGCTGCTGCTGCTGCTGCTGCTGCTCCTCCTCCTCCTCTCTTCCTTCCTCTTCCTCATCGATTTCAATGAACTTTAAACAGGCATCACCAGCATGGACGTTGGCAAGCGAGGATTGGGAGGGTTGCAGGAAACAAAGATCTTTATTTGGGAACTTTCAGTGAGTCATTTAATATATATATATTTTTATATGTGATGGGTTTTTTCTTCTCTGCTTTTTCGAAAGAATAAAATTCTGGAGATGCCCCACGGGTCAGTCTTTTGTTAATTAAACATAAAAATGTGGAAACATTTATTACTCAGCGGCAGCTGCTCGCAACCTAATATTTAACTGAAAAAAGTTAGACCCTTGCTGAGAAAGTTTCCAAGGATCTATCATTTATATTGGAACATTCCATGCATGCACATACGCTCAGTCAGTCAGAATCTCTACCAAGGCCAGCACCCATTTTCTTTGATTGAAAAGCACGTGCAACCTTTCTACTTTAGGTTACTCAATACTACCCGCTCTGATGCAATGCATTGGCTCTTCCCTCGGCTATTCGCGGAACTGTGAAAACTGAATCTTGCTGGTTAAACGCTTTTTCAGGCACCGAGGAGGAAGCCGCCGAGGCCTACGACATCGCGGCGATCAAGTTCCGGGGCCTCAACGCCGTCACCAACTTCGACATGAACCGCTACGACGTGAAGGCGATCCTCGAGAGCAACACACTGCCCATCGGCGGGGGCGCCGCCAAGAGGCTCAAGGAGGCCCAGGCACTGGAGTCCTCGAGGAAGCGCGAGGAGATGATCGCCCTCACCTCGAGCTTCCAGTACGGGAGCTCGAGCTCGAGCCGCCTCCAGTCGTACCCTCTGTTGCAGCCATCGTTCGAACACCACCACCAGCCTCAGCCGCTGTTGACCCTCCAAAACCCCGAGATCTCGCACTACTCGCAGCAAACCGACCCTTCTTTCCCCCATAATTACATCCAGACGCAACTGCAGCTTCACCAGCAGTACCAGAACCACCCTTACTACAATAGCACCAGCTATCTTCAGAGCAACCCGGCGCTGCTGCACGGGCTGATGAGCGTTGGGTCTTCGACGCCGGTCATCGGGGAGAACACTAACAACAACGGGAGCTCGAGCGGGAGCTACAGCGGAGGGTACTTGGGAATGGGCTCGAGCAGCAGCGGAGGCGGCGGGAACGGCGTCGGGACGGAGGAGCTCGCGATGGTCAAGGTCGACTACGACATGCCTAATAGCGGCTACGGGAGCTGGTCGGCGGACTCGGTGCCGGGTTCGAACCCGGGCGTTTTCACGATGTGGAACGACTGATGATGGTGCCGGTCCCGCCGGAGAGGAGGGGCAAGATCACGGTGTGCATGGGAAGATTTTATACATAGCTTTTCAATGCTTCTTTTACTAATGGATGGAGGCTGATTGGCTTCTACAAGTGCACCAACAAAAACAACCTTTTTCTTAATTTCTTCATTCTTCTTTATTTCTTTTTTCGTTTGTCGGTTTTCATTATCGGAATCGAATGTATTAGATTCTTGGAGAAATCGCTAATCAAGTCAATCGCATTGTCAAGAATTATATAGGACCGTGCATTTCGTGCATCGTCATTGCGATGTGATTGACTTGATTTTAATGGCGGTGATGATCGTTCCCGTCCGAACGAAAATTTTGTTGCCTCGAATCTAATGAGAAAATCTAATTATTGAAGACTTGAGACGATCGTGCCTTTTTATTTGAGCTTATTTTGATCTATACATAATGATATTGTAATGTATTCTCTCATTAAATGACGTGTATCTATTATGTTATTTTTCATTTATAATATGAAATGAGGCCCCATCAATGTATTTTTTATTTTGTCAGAATCAATGCATTTCTTTTCATCCGGGGGGCAATTTTAAGGCTTTTCGATATTATAAATATTTTTATGGGTGATATAATAATGCATAAATATGTGAAAAAAATTCAAATAAAAACTTGAAATACTCTTAATTTCTCAAATAAAAGTTTTCCACGAGATGGATCTCATCTCATATAGAATTTTAAAATATTATCATTTTCCCATATAAGAGTTTCCGCCCATGGAATCGGAACCTGACTTTATTTCAAATAATTTTAAGGCTTTTCGATATTATAAATATTTTTGTGGGTGATATAATAATGCATAAATAAAAAAATTCAAATAAAAACTACCCTTTTTCACCAATGATGGAGGGCATTTTTGTCCTTTTGCATTTTCTTATTTTCTTTCTTTTTTCCTTTTTTCTTTTGAAAAACTTAAAATTTTTAAAAAAGGTTAAAACTTGAAAAAAAGAGAAAAGAAAACCCATATTAAAAAAAAAAAAAAAGGTCAAGGGTTAGGGCTAGCCCTCCCGACTATGGGGCATTGGCCATGGTCGGTGGGGTCGTCGAGCCTACTAGCCCTTGTTGAGGTGTCGACAACCTTGTCAGCCATGGCTAATGCTCCATAGGCAATGGCCAGCGGCCACAAGTGGGGGAGGTTTGCTTGCCAAGCTTCTCACTTGCATTTTTATTTTTCTTCTTTCAATTTTAGCCATTTTTTTCTTTTTTAAGTTTGTTGTTTTTTTTTAAAATAATAGAAAAAGGAAAATAAAATAAAAAGGAAGAAAATATGAAAACGTGAAAGGACAGAAATGCTAACGACCAATCGGTGATGTTAATTCTTTATTTGAGATTGACATTGTTACTTTAAACCCTTATTTTGAAATAATACACATTTGAGTCTTTACTCGAGATAATAATAACATCTAAAGCATCTATTTGAGTTAATGTTTACTTCATATTTTTATTTGTGAATTTGATAGCACTTCAAGTTTTTATTTAAGATTTTCCCCAAACCCATAGGTATCGTTTTCAGCATTTTCGGATGACAATTCTCATTAATCTAAAGAAACTTCCCGAGTTGCCTTTATTACCATCAAATACTTACCAAAAGTCCAATTTTGCCCCTCCCTCCTTAAGAAATTAAAACCTAGATCTAGGCCGACTTATCTCTGCTTCCCTTCTGTTCAAAAAAAAAAATCTCTGCTTCCCTCTTTCGCACCAGGAGAGAGCCGTCTTAAGTCGCGCGCCTCTTCCTCTCCGCTCCGGTCGCTCGAGCTCAGGCCAGTCGCTCGCGCGTCCTCGGAACCCAGTCGCTCGACCCTCTGTTGCTCGCCGCCGCTTTCGTTGTCCGGGGAAGGAGGTACCGATTCCGAACTTTCTCCTTTAGGGCATAGAATGATTACGGGAAGATTTTCGTTGGTGATAGTGATTTGCGTTGGTGGAATTGTTATGGACCGTGTTATCTCGGCCCGAATCGTTCGGCGTCGAGTTGGCCGGGTTTTGGGCATACATGTTGCGGTCCTGATGTCGAACGGCGTGCGAAGATTGAGTGGGGGATGGATTGGCATGACTAGGAGGAGAGAGGATTGGGGGTTTAATCGATTTTGTGCGAGTTAACATGGCCTGCAGCACCCTGTTAGTTTCTCCTTTGCTTTTCCCGAAAGCTGAATCGAACGCAGCTTTGGTACCTGTTCGCTTTTCGATTTCGCCTTCTTCTTTTGCGTGAATTGTGGTTGTTGAATCTCTGTGTGGTGCGAGACGGTTCGTTTTTGGTGGGTTCAGAGGGATTCGCTGGCTCGATTGTGATGGTGCAGTGTCGAATTCGAATTGTGGCTCCATTTAACTCTGGTTGATGATAACGTGGGAGTAGTGCTTTTATCTTCTGCTTGCTTACTTTATAATTTTATGGTCTTCTGTACGTGGCGATTCGGTCTGTAGTAATCTTTTTGGTAGCAACACATGGGATATCTTCTAGTTGATAACTTGGCAGAAACCTCATAGAAAGTGTGGTTTAACGAGTAGGGCATTGTCTTGTCTCGAGTGCTGTTAAAATTTGACGGTCTTTCATGTCTTTCGTGCTTCCAGGGATATTTCTCTGCTCAGTTGGATATGGCGAGAAGGCACGAAGATGATGAATCTGAAGATGTAAAGTATGATAGACGAGAATCGGAGAGAAGCCACCGGCGTGAAGATGGTTACAGTCGACGAGGAGCAATAGACGGTGAGACGGGGAGAGGATCTCATCGAGATTCGAAGGAAGACAATGAGGCCAAGGACGGACGGGAAAGAAGGAGAGATCATCGGCGTGAGCATGGGCACAGGGAGCGGGATTCTGAAGGTGGTTACAGAGACAGGGAGAGGGAGAGGGAGAGGTATTCGTCGCGGGACTCTGAGTATGAATATGAAAGGGCCTCGCACAAGAGATCAGAGCGTAGTAGGACCAATGGTGATAGACATGATAGACGGAGGTATGATGATAGTGACGGGAGTCCTCGAAAAGATAGAGAGGTTTACAAAGGGCGAGATACCTCAATTAACAATGACAAAGAGGGAAGAGATCGCAAGAAGGTTGATGATCCGAAACCAGAACAAACAACATTGCGGGAGGGCAATATGAACACTGATGCTTCAACCTTGGGCAAGAGTGGAGGAGTTTACATCCCACCATATAAGTTGGCCAGAATGATGAAAGAGGTCCAAGACAAAACTAGCGTCGAGTATCAAAGGTTGACATGGGATGCTTTAAGGAAGAGTATAAATGGTCTAGTGAATAAAGTCAACGCAACGAACATTAAGAATATCATTCCAGAACTTTTTGCTGAGAATCTTATCCGAGGAAGGGGTCTTTTCTGCCGTTCTTGTATGAAGTCTCAAATGGCTTCTCCAGGATTCACAGATGTCTTTGCTGCATTCGTTGCTGTTGTCAACACAAAGTTTCCAGAGGTTGGTGAGCTTCTACTTAGAAGGATTGTTTTGCAACTCAAGAGAGCTTATAAGCGGAATGACAAGGTATGGTCACACATCTCTTGGTTGAGATGTCTTAGCTCACTTGTTGATTGTTCATACTTTCGGTGTTAATTTTTTTTTTTTTTTTGGTTGTATTCTCAACAGCCTCAATTACTTGCTGCTGTTAAATTCATAGCACATCTGGTTAACCAGCAAGTGTCTCATGAGATTATCGCTTTGGAGCTGCTCACTGTTCTGCTGGAAAATCCTACCGATGACAGTGTAGAGGTGGCTGTTGGTTTCGTGACTGAGTGTGGTTCCATAATGCAAGACCTTTCTCCTAAAGGTTTACATGGTAGGTATATGTTGTGAAGTTCAGATTATATCCAGCTTGTTGCTCTTCAATTCTTGCTTGGGTTGCATGTATCATTAAATTGTGAGGCAATCTGTCGGATAGTGCTCTTTCATGGTTGGATATAAATTCATCAGATCAGAGTTGGAGATCATGAAGGAGACGGCAGATTTGACGAATGGTTAAGCTTTTATCATCCATCAAGTATAGTGTCATCATGCTATATCCTAAGGCTTTTTATAGCATGTCATATCATCTAAGTCATCCTTTTATGTAGTTAAGAGGATAATTTTTACTAGACAGTGTGCATGACTAGGACTTCTATTGTCTTGCACTGGTTTCTTAATTCTGATAATTTTTTCAGGTATCTTTGAGCGGTTTCGTGGAATTCTTCATGAAGGTGAAATTGATAAGCGAGTTCAGTTTTTGATTGAAGGTCTTTTTGCCATTAGAAAAGCTAAGTTTCAGGTCAGTTACTCCGATCTCTCTTACTTGGGTGAGAAAGTACAATTTTTCTTTTGGGGAGGTTAATCGAGGATGCATGTCTTAGCCTCCTTACTATCATAACTTAAATTTTCCTGTGTGCATACAGGGTTATCCTGCGGTTCGCCCAGAGTTGGACCTTGTGGAGCAAGAAGATCAACTGACACATGAGATATCACTCCAGGAGGACATTGATCCAGAAATTACTCTTGGTATCTGTCTACTTGTCCAGTTATGGGGAAGCTACTTATAATCTGCATATTATATTGTCTGATTTTTTTTCTTTTGTCATACTTGTTTCTGGACCAGACATATTCAAGCCTGATCCGCAATTTGCGGAGAATGAGAAGCGTTATGAAGAATTGAAGAAAACCATTCTTGGTGATGAGTCTGAGGAGGAAGAAGAATCTGAAGAAGGCTCAGAAGATGGATCAGATGAGGAATCTGAGGAAGAAGATGATGAAGAGATGAAAATTAAAGATGAGACAGAGACTAATCTTGTAAACCTCCGGAGAACAATCTATTTGACGATTATGTCCAGTGTTGATTTCGAGGAAGCAGGGCATAAGCTATTAAAAATTAAGCTTGAACCTGGACAAGAGGTTAGACACCTTTTCAGTCATTGCAGCCAAATTTGAATACTTGTTTTCTTCTTTCCCTTGATTTCTAAGAAGGTTGTCCATGGGATGAAATGGTTTTAATAGTCTGTTATTTTTTTTGTCCGGCGATTTTGAGAATTTAAGTAAATATTTGCTGATTTTTGTCCCATAACCATAGTGGATTTGGCTGATGTATAATCTTTCTGTTGAACTTGCTTTTATGCTGTATTTTCAGAGCTGATTGCTTCGCATGTTATAATTAATCTGTAAATGAGGATTGACCGGTTTGGTTTTGTGTATTGCACTGACTTTGAAACTGCAGCAATTGTAAATTCTAGATATCCAATTTTTTGCATGTGACGCAAAATCGGTGCCTTTTCTTTTCCCAATTTCGTCTCTGTATTTAATATACTCCTACCATTTCGACAACTAATCAATTTTGTACTTTTTTTGTCAGAATCAATTTTGTTTTCAGATGTTTGGTTATTGGAAGACTTTCTTGTGCATTACTTTTGCCAGATGAGTTTTGAGTAGTTTAATAGTAGGAAGAAAAGTTGAGATTTTTTTGAATTTTGGTTGATCATCTTCTTTGAGTATTTTTTTTCCTGATCGTTTTGATTGACCTAGTTGATAAGACATATAGTGGCTAGACTTGCTAGCTTGAAAGTAGAATTCTTTTATTTGGAAGCATTCACTGCCACTGCAATTAGCATGGTAGATGGCCTACTATGCTACATTAGTGACGTTTTGCTCGGTTGTGTGGTGGAGTGTCAGGGGTTAACTTTTCCCAGAATTTTGAGATTTCTAGAATTAATTTGTTCATAGGCTGACATGGGTGAGCTTTCTGAGAAGGTGCTGAGCTTATTTTATAAGCTAGATGGTGGATTTTGTTAAAATCTTTCATTTTAACTTTCATCGATGTTGCTAATTGTAATGATTTTGTGGTGCTCGTAGTTTCTCATGCTAATTTGTTGGTGAAGTAAGTCACTTTCTTGTTCTTTTTTACATTTTGCCTTCTTCAAATTATGTGTCTTTGGAATAATTTTCTTAGATTATCAGCTGCTTCTTGCTGTCCCTGGAACTAGTTTCTTCTTTACTTACTGTATTGATTTTGGGCTGTGCAGATGGAGTTATGCATAATGTTGTTGGAGTGCTGCAGTCAAGAGAGAACTTACCTCCGCTATTATGGTTTGCTGGGGCAGCGGTTTTGCATGATCAACAAAGTGCATCAGGAGAATTTTGAGAAATGCTTCGTCCAGCAATATTCAATGATTCATCGTCTTGAGACTAACAAGCTGAGAAATGTGGCAAAATTTTTTGCACATTTACTTGGCACAGATGCTCTCCCCTGGCATGTCCTGGCTTACATACGATTGACTGAGGAGGACACCACTTCTTCATCTCGTATATTTATTAAAATTCTTTTCCAGGTGAGTGAAAAGCCATCTGATAAAATATCAGACTTTCTATTGGTTTCATTTGTTTCTTTTACTTATTTACTGTGGTAGAAAGAACCTATCCAATGCTTTGAAGAATATTATTTGTGAAATAGACGTCTAGCTGACAAGTTGCTTAGTCTGCATTATGCTTAGAAGATTTTGGCTTTGACAATGATTTGTCATCTGGGCATCTAATTTGGTGGGAAGAAAAATTCACAGTAGGTTTCTCTACTTCGATTTTGGCACCACACATATGCGGCCCATAAAATAGGTCTCTGTGACATGTTTCCTTTTAGTATCTAACAATGTTTATGCTGAGTGGAACGTGCCATCATGACCGTGGAAAAATGTTATTGCCCAACCAAGTTTTAGACAAATGCACCACTAAGATGCACCTGATGAATCGTGTCATGGTTTTGTTTTACAGTACCCTTTTGTATTGCTCTATTCACTGGCAGATGTCAGTGTTTTTTTTAAGCGTTCAGTACCTCTTATGATCTTAAATTAAAGGCTTCAGATTGCTGATATAATTATTATTCACTCAGACAGACTTTCCATTAGTTTTCAACTCAGAAGAATCTTTGTTTTATATCTCAAGCAGACTATCTTTGGTTTATATCTCAAGCAGACTAACTGTTGATGTTTGTTCTTTTGCAGGAACTATCGGAGCATCTAGGGATCCGGTTGCTTAATGAACGCCTGAATGATCCATTAATGCTGGATTCCTTTGAGTCAATATTCCCCAGAGACAATCCCAAGAACACAAGATTCTCGATTAACTTTTTCACATCCATTGGGCTCGGTGGCATCACCGAGAACTTGCGCGAATATTTGAAGAACATGCCACGCCTCATTATGCAGCAGCAGCAGCAGCAAGCTCCATCAGAAACAGATGAAGACTCGGGAAGTGCGAGCTCATCAGAGTCGGATGAATCCGATTCTGAATCTTCTTCTGAATCAGACTCCGGTTCATCTGGCCGGGACAGGGATAGAAGACGCAGTAAGAAGAGGAGGAGAAATTAGGAAATACGTCCATTTTGCTCGGGTCTTTCAACCGACTGTCGCGTTTACATTTCTTTTCCGTTAATTGTTATGGAAGGAATTTGTATTTGAGTTGGAAGAACATCTTTTCCTTTGCCCCCTCTTTCGTGGGGTTGGCTCAAGACGGACTGTAATCGTGTACAGCGGGAGGAATTGCAATGGTAGAGGATCCACGATCCATGTGATTTTGTGCTACGCATTGCTCGAGTTCCGGCCATGGTGCCGATCAGTTGATTACTTAAGGTACAAACCGTCTCTTTCGCTTTGAGAAGAACCATATCGTTACGTTCAATCCTCCGTTTCTGATTACAATGATTGGAGAATGCTTGGTCGGACGCATATCGGCATATTGCATTTGCATAATGTGGAGCGCTGGGCATCGATACGGTCGTCTTCCGAGCACGTCCGTGGCAACAGACTCGTAGGAGAGAGACTCTTATTTAGTTGCCCGTGTCTCCTCCGCATTCCTTTCATAGCAAACATGGGGCCTCTTCCCATTCCGCAACTAATGTCTTTCACGTGTAATTCGTCCTGAACTTTAAATTCGTCCGGCGTTTAACTCTTGTAGGGCCGGTTCGCTTGCAGTGAATTGAATTGGATCCTTAACTGCAATTCGCTTGGCCACCGCCAAAATTACTCGGATTCCCTGCAGCCGCTCGCCCATGAGTGATTTCTCGATCCCTCACCCTGTGATCCTCATGAATCGCCAAACACGATGTTCACCCACCTTGAGATCCTAAATCATGTGTGACGGTCTCTATTGACTTCATGATTACGTGCTTGGCCTCATCGGGCTTCTCAAGATCTTACCATACGGATGAGCCGTCGAACAATTGTGACTTCGTGGAGAAGAAACTGGGAAATTTCCCTGGTTATTTGTACTCTTGTCGACATGTGTAGCTTGTTGAGAAAATTATAGTTAATTCAGTTATAAATTTTTTAATTTTATCAATTTAATCATAAACTTATTTTTTTATTAAAAATCACTAACATAAATACCAACCATTTTATATGATATCATCCTCGTATCAGCGATTTTTTTATTAATCGGAACAGCTATTGTGACTTTTTGGACGATTATACCCGATTCATCCATGTCCCGGCAATTTCCCTCGTTTCACCGCAAGAAAAGGGATGGCTTTTCCCCGTCGGTAATCATTGTACAGTCTTCTGGCGATGCATGGCTAAGAAAAGTGCACGATCACTTCGTTTTTTGGTCCCATCGATACGGACGAACATCATCTGCAAAGTCCACATGACTTGTCATCCAAATTATTAGCTCCCTCAGTACTATTTTCAGGCAGCCTTTTTCTTGGCGTGCGAACCCCACTCCTTTTCCACGCAAAAGATTTCACGACCGATCCATCAAGATCACATCCCGCGCCGTAACATTATCATTTCAACGTAAAATCTAACACAACATATTACCTAGATAAACCATAGCACAATTCATCCTCTATCACGAGCAAGTGCGTACATACATACTTCGGGTCGAGCATAGATCCGGAACTCCGGGACATCGGCCCGGTTTAACATGCTCTGAGGGGCTTCCCGCAGAGGCAGTCGTTGTACGCGAAGGACGACGCCTCGAGGTGGTCGAACGGTGGCCCCCCCGGGATCCGCCCGCAGAGGTGGTTGTGGCTGAGGTCCATGTGCCCGATGAAGGACGCGGACGATATGGACCTCGGGATCGGGCCGCGGAGGCTGTTGTACGAGAGGTCGAGCGCGGTGAAGTAGGACCTCGGCCCGAAGACGTCCGGGATGGTGCCTTGGAGAGCGTTCCTGCTGAGGTTCAAGTTGCTCACCGCGGAGTTGATCAGAGTTCGGGGGATTAGGCCGGAGATCTTGTTGGAGTCGAGGTTCAGCGTGGCGAGGACCGCCATCTTGCCGAGAGAAAGCGGGATCGGACCTGATAGTTGGTTGAAAGAAAGGTCCAAGTCCGCCAATCGGTATATATACGAAACCGAGTCGGGAATGGTCCCCGTGATCCGGTTCCCGCTTAGCAGAGCCCTGCTCAACATCCTCAGCTTCCCGAAATCTCGGGGCAATGGACCCGAGATCCGGTTGTTCCTCATGTCCAAGTGCATCAAGCTCGAGAGATTGGTCAGTGACTGCGGGATCTCGCCGGTGATCATGTTGTCCGCGACATTGAGCACCGTTAGGCGGTGGAGCTTCCCGATGCTCGCGGGGATCTCGCCGGAGAGGCGGTTCCCTATCAGGTCAAGGACCCGGAGGAACGGGATCGCGGTGATGCAGCTCGGGATCTCCCCGGTGATGCCCTTCCAGTCCGCAACCGTCAGACTGGCGAGGCGCTTGAGCCTGCATATAGCCGGGGAGATGGTGCCCGTCATGTAACCGGTCCGCTTCGCCCGCTGGAAGATCGGGTCCTCTGACTCGCCGCGGAGGTTGATGTCGGCGACGCGGCGGGTCTCGGCATCGCAGCTGACGCCGTACCAGTTCCGGCAGCAGTCGGCGCCGGTCCAGGAGTTGAAGATGCCTAGGTAGGGCTCGTGGAGGGTGGCTCTAAAGGCCAGGAGGGCCGCCCGGTCCGACGGAGGGCAACAGTCGACGGCGGATGCGGCGGCGAGAAGTAGCAGGGCGACGCAGAACAAGGTAGAGTCCATCGTTTTCCGCTGCATGCGTGCGCGCGTTGCTTGGATTCTTTCTTCCAGGGTTATCGACAGATGTCTGTTCTTGTGCACAGACAGGAGAGAGTTACAGAGAGAACATGCATGCATGAAGATGAAATGCAGTGGGGGTGAGGCTTTTATAGACGGAGATAAGAGTCCAAATCATTTCCCCGCTACTGTTCAACCGATCGTCGCATATGAACATGTCGCGTAGGTTGACGTCAATTCATTTCTCTCTCTCTCTCTCTCTCTCTCTCTCTCACATCTGAATCCATTTGACTGTCCGGAACGAATTGATGAAGGAGCACCAAGAGAGGGACGCGTAGGGGATAGCTCCACATGCATGGTTCGAAAATGGGAAGGGATTGAAGGGAGGACCAGGCTGCAGCGTTTTAAATATTTCGGACGTCACATGACATGTTACGAGAATTCATCGAATAGTTTCGCATATAGTTAATTCTGCATGAGATGGGTTTGATATAATTGGTTCGCTTCTTTAACTGCTGACCAAAATTCTGCGATACCAAAATAACCCAAAAAAGAAAAAAAAAACAAAAAACAAAGAAATGAAATAAAAACCTAGCTGCAAAATACAGTCGATCCCTTAGCCTGCATATTTGTGGAAGCCGATCTCTAAAAGCTCGTGTCTATCGTTCGGCAACTGAACAGGAAATAATAGAAGTGGCTTCAGAAAGGACTTTCGCATCGGATGCGCTTGGCCGGCGAGAAAGGCCCCGACCCTACCGACCGACTAATGACAAGATATAATAGAATGGAAGGAGGAGAGAACTTCGTATTTTGGGAGTTATCTTGGAGTCATGTTCGTCAGCAGGATTTTTGGCTCCCAACAGAGCTAGGGTCCCGATCCAGCAACTAGCAGTCCTATCTATCTACCGCTCTGGACACAATATCTTGAGTACCAATAATGGCGACCGCATCTATTTGCATGTGACGTTTGGACATGTAGTCGAGTCCTTGCGAACGGGCAAAGCCAGGTACCCTTATTTCACGACGGTGGGGACGATTGCTTTCATCACCGACTGGAAAACACCAAATTCACCGCAGTATAAGTGGAAGGAGCTGGTACAGGAAAACCCTTCGTATAAAGTGGACCGATGATCCAATGACCACGCCGCACCGGCGTCGGCATGGCACTCCTCTTCGTCTCGCCGGACACCACGACGCTGTTGTACATCCGACGAACTTCGTTGCAGCAGATCCCCCTACGGTTGAGATCAGTGAATTTCAGCTCCTTCTTTGCTTATAAATGAAGGGTTATATTGATCGGACCACGTAATTTTTTCTTATGATTTGTCTCGTTCGAAGCCTTAACTGAGTTGACTGGACAAGACGAATCGTGCTGCAGGACTACCGAAATCTATATGGGACACGCAATGTGGTCCCTCGAAAGGCACTTCATCTACAACTGCGTGGATGCCTTATGTCCACTATATTAATGAGTCTTTCACATTTTCCATTATGGTGTATATGTTCATTCACGACATAAAATTTATTGAGCTAAAATGCTCTAGTTATATAAAACGTATTCTTAAAGTATTTAAGATGATCCACTTTCATAGGAGACCTAGGAATAATACATATGAACCTATGAGGCTTACCATTCCAACAATACATACATATGTCCCTCCAGATTCTCTTAAAAAAGATTAAAAAATGAAATAAGAGCTCCAAAAAATAGCAAAGTGATTGGATTGTGCCCACCACCAGTGACCGAATCCCTCGTCTCCCATGTCGAGAGCCACAAATTTCTGCAAATCCGGTAAGCAGTTCTATCATCCTGCAATCAATGCGATTGGATTCAGCATGGTCCATTTGCTAGATCTCCTGCCCTATTCGTGTCCCACTCCATTGATTTCGGACCTCGACTGACCTTATCTCGAAGATTGGATTGCTTACATTCGGAGAGAAGTGACGATTCAGTGGTCGAGAACTGAGCCCATCCATGTCCTTTTGCAATATGTGTGAAAGAAACTGCACATGATTGATCTGGGAGTTCGACATCGAATCTCGTAATCAAGCCCTAAAATATGTAAAATGTCGTATGATCAAACGTCTCAATTACATCCCTTTCGTTTTGGGTGACGACAAAAGTTCGTATGGCTGTTTATTTCAATTATTTTTCTCTCTCACGAGGATTTTGGGGCACTGACTTTTGCTTCGAAATGCGTTGATTCCCGAGTTCATAAGGGCGGCGGTTTTTGATAATTCAAAACATCCTATCTTAATTTATATATCTTTGTAGTCCTTGGTTGTTTATGTGGCCTAAGGTTGATACCTGCTCTAATTCGATATGCATGCGATCACTACACGTCGGATATATCGAATAGGATTAATCATCATCATTCACATTATGTATAGGAGCAATCAAATTCAGTCACAGCACTAATGACCAAAAAATGAGACTTCCATAAATTAATCCTCCAGATTAAGATAGAGAAATGAGTCAAAAATCACAAAGCTAGCTTGATTGACTGAAACCTAAGAGCAGAAAATCAAGCATAAACACCACAACCACAACCGCACCCACAACCACAACCACACAGCTTCTCTTGTTTCTTTGCTTATAAAGGAAATCTTGAATTTGGCATGCCCTGTCTTTTCTCCATAGTTAGGCTAAAGGCTAAAAATTTGGGAAAAAAGAAGAAGAAGCAATAAAGTGGTAATATATGTTGCTTCATATATATGATTAGCTCTGAAATCTTGGCATTTTAGGCGGTGATGTTGCTGAGAATTTACTATAAGGAATTTTGTAGTAAAGACATTATACAAATTACAAACTAGCAAAGTTGTGTGTATTGAAAATTTGCAAATGCTTTCAATGGAAGAAAAAACAGTGGTAATTTGGGTTATCTTGGGAAATTGATTTCGATTATTCCTTGATGAGAATAGTCACTTGAAATTAGACTATAGTCCTGATAAAAAAAAAAAGGGAAAAAGACACCAAAGATCCTAAATTTTACCCGATATGACAAATTTATTCCGAACTTTTTTTTGTGATACAAATAATCCCAAACTTTACCAACTGTGACACATGCGCCCCAACTCTATGGTTGGATGGCATTTTTCGTCTTTTAATTTTTTTTTTCCATTTTTAATTTTTCTTCTTCTTCTTCTCTCTTCCCTCCACCGCCCTTGCCTGAGTGCGACTTCCCTCCACCATGGCCGGTGGAGGGAAGAGAGGAGAAGAAAAAAGAAAAGAAAAGAAAAAGCAAAAAATAAGAAGAAAATTTTAAGATGAAAATGCCCTTTAATTTAAGATAAATGTGTCATGCGAGTATAAGCTTGGGGTTTTTTGTGTCACGAAATTTTTTTTATGGTAAATGTATCACAATTGGCAAAATTTAAGAATTTTTATATAAAAAAAAAAATCATGGTAAATTTGTCACCAGAAAAAAAAAAAAAAAGTTTAAAGTTTTCGGTGGCATTTTCCCTAAAAGAAAATAGAATCTAGTTATAAGCTATTTAGTGGTTAATGCGATGACTTTGTCCGAATTTGTCCATTATTTAGTAATACATGATTGTTATTTATTTTTACAAGTAAGCATGGGCATTTTGTGGAATTTTTAGGCAAAAGTTTCAATTCGGGAGAATTACCAAAAAAGTCATAAACTTATTATGATTGTGTCAATTTAGTTCTAAACTTTTTTTTTTTAGCCAATTTAGTTCTAAACCTTTTACAATTGTGCCAGTTCAGTTCATCCGGCCAATGCTGACGTAGATGTCGGCCGGCGATGACCATCCAGCGAAAGCTAACGTGGCAATTTTTAAATATTTTTTCGAATTTTTTAATTTTTGAATTTTTTTTCCATCCACTTTTTCTTCCTTTGGCCAACGAGGAGCCTCGCTAGCCACTAGCGAGGTCGACCCTCACCTTGGTTGGGCGAGGCCCCGCCAAACCCGGTGAGGCCGAGCCTCACCTAGCCAAGGCAACGGTCAACCTCGCCAGTGGCTCGCGAGGCCGTTGTAGCCAGATCTGGTGAGGAGCCTCGCCAGCCACTGGCAAGGTCGACCCTCGCCTTGGATCTGGCGAGGCTCGGCCCCGCCCGACCATGGTGAGGGTCGAGCTCGCCAACCTCGCTAGTGTCGGCGAGCTCGGCCCTCACCATGGCCGGGTGAGGCCAAGCCTCGCCGGATCCGGCGGGGCTTCGCCCAACGACGGCGAGGCCGACCTTGGCGGTCCTCGCTTCGGTTGGTGTTGGCCGGCCAAAGGAAGGAGAAGTGGATGGAAAAAATTAAAAATTAGAAAAAAAAAATCAAAAAAAAAAAAAACGAATATATATATTTTAAAAATGCCTCATCAGCGTTCGTCGGACGGCCATCGCCGGTCGGCGTCTATGTCAGCACCGGCAAGCCAATCTTGGCCGGATGGACTCAACTAGCATAATTGTAAAATATTTAGGACTAAATTAGCAAAAAAAAAAGTTTAAGACTAAATTGACACAATAGTAATAGGTTTTTGGACTTTTTTGGTAATTCTCTCGTTTCAATTCTGTCATATGTAGTATGTGCATGCCGGATTCGAGATGGATTTCGATAATTTTTATAAGAAAAAAAATGGATATGAACAATTATAAAGGGTAAGATATGCGCTCATGAAAACATGAAATGTATTTGGCGTTTTGATAATATAAAAAGACGATATATATAGCGGATATAAAGACAGTGAAAAGTAGACGTTGCAATAAACTAACTAAACATCCATTCGTCAAGCAGACAGACCGATTTTTTTTCATGTGCAAGAGGTAGAAAATTAAATTAAATCTCCGATAATTAATTGATCAATTTGGGTATCACCTGGGGGAGCTAATGCTCGTGGCACGTGACCCTAACACCAAAGGCTCAATTCGAGGCATGTTCCTTTCATGTGAGCATGCTAATTAGTAGGTCACATAACAAATTAAATTATCCAAAAGACAAACTTTTTGCTACTTATGTATTGAAACGTGCTTAAGATGTAATTATGCAAGTAATTATTAGGTCTGTTTTGCTTCGTAATTGCCTCTAGTATAAAAGGCAAATTCAAAGGAATTTAATAAAAGGGAATGTCGATAATAATTCCAAAATTTTCAAACATTTTTCTTCTCGATATCTTGAAAAGGCGACATATCGATATTTAGTAGTCTATTGTATTAACTTAGTGATTTATGCGATTTTATAGATAGGCTCGGGGTTTGTGGATTAGGTGCTTGATATAAGTTCGATTCGCACATCAACGGGTGCAAGCAAATTCTTGCTTGGGTCAGCCGCTCGGGTTCTAATTGCATCTTACCCAATTTATGTGATTCTAGGGTATTTCATGGGTCCTGCATTCCCTAATCAAGGCGGTTTTTTTTTTTTTTTTAGAAGAAAACCATAAGAGGTAGTAGTGCTCGATACGGCTCGTTTGAGTGACACAAATCTAAATATGAATTATAGAGAGGAAGTCTCGATATGACGTGACACGATATTACACGTTCAACTTTATATATTGACACAAATCGATTTCAATTAATATGTTCTCATCGCAGATCAATCAATTGGCATGTAGAATAAGAAATTAAGACGTTTTAAGCCGACACCAATCGACACGAATCACAGACACGGTTAGGGCACCCGATCCGAAGTACTGGCCCTAGAAAATTGCACGAAATCAACAGTATTTACTTTTAGGCATAAGTCTGCAACTACAACTTCGATAAAGAGTGGGCCCAAGCCCATGAAAATGGCAGTGGTCCGATCCATTTCGTTGCGAACATTTTCTATTCCGTCTTTTAGTTATTGCTTCTGGACCATATTCTATCTTCGTAGGCCCATGAAAAATCGGATTTATTTTATTGACTTAATATTGACTTAATTTCATATCAATTTTGCAATTATTGGTGAATAAATGAGTCAGGAAAAATGATCAAGAAACTAATGATTTCGACATGAGCATTTAATTCTGGTCAATACTCAAATCAAATTGGAACAATAACACGTTCTTGCTAATTCAACTCGCATGCGACATATATCTATCTCCAATTTCATTTTCAGATCTTATGTCGCACGTACAGCTAAATTTTATAATAAGAAGATGATTATCGAAACTTGACTTTACACTCGGGTAATTTGTGCAGAAAATGACGCGAGATCTAATAGCCTGTCAATCAAAATTACCAAAAAGATACATTTAAAGGGAAAAATCGCTAACACGACGATTGAGTCATCATTGACGTCAATTATTCTAGAGATAAATTGGCCGAAAGGACTACATCAAAATTTCATGCAAATATTTGAGACTAAATTAGAATAAAAATAAAAATAAAAATAAGGATTAAAATGGCATTTATATGAATAGATTTTGGATAGTGCGAAGGAAAATTGATAAATTCACATGATAATGATATGTTATCTCAATCTTAGAAAATAATATATTTTCCGTTCCGTGTGGTTGTTAATGTGGCACGTCACGTAATGACATTAGAATCCTAAATTAAAAAATCTGATCTTCATCAACACCGACGCAGTTCATGATTTCGACTAACAATTACGCTATCTTAGCACCGTACGAATTGCAATTAACAATTAAGCAGGGCTTATAAAATGCTTAGTCACCTCTCGACGTGGTTTCAATTTTGTCGTTTAGGTCAATTTTTTAACGAAGTCAAAGATGCCGATCTCCAAATTAATCAAACCAAGGCATGAATTGGAGTATCAGCATTGCATTTGATCATTATGATTATTCTTTTTTTTTTCTCCTAAGATTTTGATTATAATTGTTAATTTTAGTAGGAGTGCCAGTACCGAATCGAAAACAAAACCGAACTGAATTTTCGTGCATTGTAGGTTCATTTCAAGTTTTTAGTTTGGGAAATGAAAAAAATAACCGTTTTTATTTTCAGTTTGATTCGGTTAACCAAACCAAACTGAAAATACACAATTTATCTCATTTGCCACCAGTCCTCTTTTTTATATTACAAAAAAGAAAACCGAAAAACCAAACAGATAGTCATGACTCGTTTCAAAGCTAATGCCCATCCAAACGATTCAATCAAACCCGAACCAAAATGAACTGTTGAAAACCCTAAGGGGAGCACCATGCTATGAAGTATCGACACTCTCCAAAAGCCTTCGTATTGTGTTAGACACTTCGACACGTGTCCGACACTCTTTGACACTCTCAGACACTCTTCGACACTCGGTCAACACGTGTCAAAAAATCCGACACTTGATCAACTTTCTCGACACTCTCCAACACTCGAATCGGAATTATGACATATGAGTTTCCGACACGTGATTCCGATATCAATGTCAATTTTAAAAATTCAATAAATGAGGTTAAAATATATATGTGAAAAGATAAAACACAATAATAAAAATAATAAATGGAGAAAGAAAAAAAATATAGTTTTATTTTCTCTCCTGACTCCCACTTCTTGTGATACACAATTCACCCCTTAAGTTTTTTTCTCCTCTTCCAACATATCCAACATGTGAGTTCAGAATATGGATCGCTTGTTTTTTCTCCGAGTTTTATGAATCATTAAAATAGAGTTGAATTGATCAAATTGAAAAATGAATGATATTAATAAATTGTTGATTAATGTTTTTAGTGTATATTCATTCTAGGCTTTTTTTAATTATTTATTTATTTATGAATTTGATTGAAATAATCATAAAAATGATAATTTATTATGTATATATAAAAATATATATGTAATATATAATGTGTCCCAACGTGTCGGAATTCTCTGTTTCTTTATAAACGACGTGTCAGCGTGTCATGTCGTGTCGTGTCGCGTGTCGCGTGTCAGTATCGGTGCTACTTAGGCACCATGATACACTTTAATCTTTGGAAAGTTTATTTACTTTGTTTTTTCAATATAATTGCTCGTAGAAATATAAATTTAAATTTAGTCTTAGTCGTGTCTCCCACTAACAAAAGAGATGTGACCTTCTAGAAATAAAATAAAACTGTGCGACCACAGCTGATAAGAGTACTCTATCTATATAGGCTTTAATCGCGATTTTCTTAACCCACTAAATCTTGGATTGTCGAATGACTGACACAAATTTCCGTCACGTACATTGATCGTGGAAAATGAAAATCTTCATAGATTGGTTTCAATTTGTCAATGACATATGTCCCGTCTTATTTAAGTCAAGATCAAGAGAGATCTCGATGTCCCCCGACGGCATTGAATTGGAACCCATCATTTAGTTTCGTCGAACCGATCAAAATACTTCTTACAATACGGAAGGAAAGAAAGAGAGGGAATTTCCTTTCAAGATTAAAGTCGTTATTACAAATGTCGATTCTTAGAAAATTTAAGTCGATCGATTTGGAAGAATTGACAAAAATTTAAATACCGGAGTTGAGAAAATAGCGAATCACGTGTTCGACCCCACAAGAAATTAGGATGTAGAATCATTTTCAGAAGTAGATATGTGAAGAATAACAAGTATTTCGTGTCCTTCAAATTCTTTGCTGAAATTGACTGCATGCTCAACCCTTACTCGGATCATATAATCAAGTAAGATTCATTTTGCAACCGACAGTTAAAGTTCTAAGTAAAGTAAGGCTAATTTTTAAGATGTCGATCACATGCGTTCCTAGAAAAGTCAAAAGAATTTTTACAATTCCTTCGTGTGATTGGTCGAAATTGATAAAAAAAAAAAAAATCATATATCAATCACCGTGGACAAAGGAAAGAACAAAAAAATTGGACGGGGGAGTTTACTTAAAGGAAAGACATTTTCCGAATTTCCTTAAATGAGACAGGGACACTCTCCCGCGCACAAATCAGCGCACATGGTGTCACTGTACGGGACAGAAAAAATAAAGGCGG
Organism: Eucalyptus sp. ANBG9806169; assembly: GCA_014182395.1. Taxonomy (NCBI): domain Eukaryota; kingdom Viridiplantae; phylum Streptophyta; class Magnoliopsida; order Myrtales; family Myrtaceae; genus Eucalyptus; species Eucalyptus sp. ANBG9806169. The sequence continues at coordinate 10,654,164 of CM024582.1, forward strand.
GCAAAGATTCGTATCTCCTTAAATCTAGGAAGACCCTCTTTTTCATCTTTTTATAATGGTAATTTTAAATTCAACCGAGAAGAGAGAGAGAAGAGAGAGGAAAGGTGGAAAACGCACATGTAATACCGCTTTCTGGGAGAATTATCAAAAAAATCGTAAATCTATTGTAATTGTGCCTATTTAATTCTAATTTTTTTTTGGGCCAATTTAATCCTAAATTTTTTTACAATTATGTCAATTCAGTCCATCCAGCAAAAATTGGCCGGCGGCGCGGTCGAGGAAGGAGAAGAAGGGGAAAAAAAATTCAAAAAAATTAAAAAATTAAAAAATTGCCACATCGGCATTCACTAGCTGGCTGTCCCTGGCCGGTGTTCACGTCAGCGCCGGCCAACCAATTTTGGCCGGATGGATTGAATTAGCACAATTGTAAAATGTTTAGGACTAAATTGGCAAAAAAAAAAATTATAACTGAATTGGCACAATTACAATAAGTTTATGACTTTTTTTGGTAATTCTCCCCACGCTTTCATGTAGTTTTTAAGCTACATTTCGCTTATGGTGTCCTTTGTTGGCAAATTTTTTTTTTTTTTGTAGGACCTTTTAATCTGGACCCGAAAAGATGGTCTATCCCAGTTAGTAAGGTACTCATAACTTTTATGTTTTTGTGCATAGCCTCCTTGTTAGAAAGAGATAATTTTGGTAGATCAATAAAATAAGCAGGCTTGAGTGGGATTTGACATCGTGAATTTAACTTACTCGAGATATTGTTCGTTTTGACATGTTTCATATTAAGCCTCACAATTTTATCATACAGATAACTACTTTCTCAAGAGATCACCTATTTTGATAGTGCCTTAATTTGAGCACGCTTAAATTTAGAGTTCATCGTTACGTTAAAATGTGTTTTTGTAAGTTAATTTCAATTTTCACACACATGTATCTGAAGCACTCTTTCCCCTTATTTGATGTGTAATTTGGTTCACTTCCGTCCCTTCGCAATCCTAAAAGCCTGCTAGTAGCCGCTCTTAATCTGAATCCTCTAGCTCTGACGACGATTATTGGCTCTCGTCGGACCAATTCGTTACATGGAGAAATGGCTCCACTTTGCTGGTGAGCTTAATGATTAATTTCAATCATGAGCCGACTCGAGGAAAGTTTTCGAGGTTGCAATCAAACCCAACCGATCCGACCCCTTAGTTAGGTCTAATTAGGAGTAGGAGCAGGGCATGTGAATTTATAATTTATTGAGTAGGACTTGCACGCCATAGTTTAAAACGAAGAAATCCCCGACATTGAGGAATATTTTAAATAATTAGCCAAACCCCCCACCAAAAAAAAAGAAAAAAAAAACAGAGGAATGTTTATTCCAATTATGTTCGCTTCAGCTTTCACAAAAAAAGTCAGAGATCAAATCATGAAGCCACTCAATCGACAATAATTACGTGGAGACATCACCACTCTTGTCAATAAGATCGCGTTCCCATGCTTGTCAGACCACAACACCAAATGCTACTCAGCATAGTCAACTCCCTTAATCTTTTGCAATAATTCATATATCGACTTTCATTTTCTCAAAAGGACATGCGGAAAAGTATATTTAATCCGCAATTATCAATAAAATATTATCGCGGGTCTTCATTAACAGCTATTTCCAAGGCATTCGCTAAGTATATTTAATGAGGAATTTGTGGACTTTCGCGATCTTGATCCTACGTAATACAATGAAATCAGCTTGTCGAGAGTCATAAGCTTTCTTCATATTTACTTGCTTAACAAATTTGTTGAGAACACTTGTTAATATATTAATAGTAATGGGTGTGAGTTAACCATTTGGTGTGCATCAATATGTATGAGTGACCTTTACAATTTTGTCAAGGATAAGTGCAAATCAAAGTCCTAAATTTTGTAAGAAAGGTAGTCATATCCTAAAATTTTCAATTTGTGCAATTGAATCATAAAATTTGTTCAAAAAGTTCAATTGAATACTTCTGTTAGCTCCATTGAGTGAATTCAAATGATAATGTGGTTTTTCAAGTGATTTTTTCGAGGTCATATGATGTAGAGGTGGCAAAATGGGTCATAGACCCATATATGAGCCATTTAAATCATAAATAGGTTATATATGGGTAATTTGCTTTTTGAAGAAATTAGTTAAATGGGTTTAACAATTAAAGACTTAAGATAAGTGGGTCTTAAATGGGTCTTAATGGATCTTAAATGGGTTGGATTTAGATTATAGTGCTAATTTGGCATCAGGTTAGCAAACTATCCCAGAAAAAGTAAAAGATAAAAAATAAAAGCATAGGGGAATAGTGAACCTGGTCGATGTTGCTTAATTGGGCGGAAACCTTCTTTGGTGAACGTCAGGCGGCGCCCTGATTGCAATGCTTTTCCTTTTATTTCTTTATTTCTTTTTCAATTTCTTTCTCTTTTTTTTTTTCTCGGCACCACATGACCATGAAAGGTATTTTCAATAATTACGTTAGTATATTTTGTCATTCAATTTGAATCCAAATTATTACTTGCGTGCATCTTTCGGTTATATTTTAAGACTTGATTACATAACTCAAAAGTTATAAAAATTTGATCGTAATTTCGTTGGATGTTGTAGGATTTTAGAAGAACCTATTCCTTTCGCTTATAACCTCCTGACAATAGAGGGCATTTAATTCATGTCAACAAGTATAAAGTGGAAATATCTTTTATTCCAAACTCGTAATTCTATGTCATATCGAACTCAACAAATAGGGTTTTGTGTGCAATTAAGCTGTAAAGCCAGCTCCAATGAGAATGTGCAGTGATCATAAAAAAAACGTGAAGCTTCATACGGAATATGCGAAAAATTAACAATATCTCTTATAGGTCAGACCACGTCGCCAAAAAAAAAAAAATGATGTGCAAGGAAAAATCACGCATAAATTGATAGAGATAATGACACAAATGATCTATAACCCTAAGCTTTTAATTCGTATAATATGTCCCTTAAACTTGATCCTAATGTGCAATGTAGTTCCTAAACTTCTAATTTGTTCAATATGGTCCATAGAATTTTTGTATTTATTCAATTTAGTCCTTAAATTATATAAAAAAGTTCAATTTTGTCCTTCTATTTATTGAAGCTTTAGGACAATGATGAACATATTCATATAATTCAGGGATTAAGTTGAATATATACTAATCGTTGTCATTTTCTATGAATAGATAGGATTGTAATTAATCATTGTGCTCCTACTAGGTTTTCAAGACGACAAAACTAGATAGGAATGGACAAAATCACGTAGCGTTATCAAGTCAACGAAACATAAAGAAAGGCGTCCTTTTTTTTTGACATTGTAACTCGGATTAACATTGAATCTCCTGTTTTAAGCGTAATAAGATGAAAAACACTAAAAACAACGATTGACCTCTTACAAAAGTATCAACTTAGGTTGCACTAGTACTGACGGATAAAATGGCGAGTCTTCCATAGTATGAAGACAATACCGCCTACATGTTAGGCTCTAGTCATCATCTTGACTCTTCTATATTAATTTTTTTATACTTTCTTAGACATGACTTCTTAATATACTTGAAATTTTTAGCTTTCGAAATTATTTTGTGGTCTTTACACTCTAAAAATAATAAAATACACATGAACAGATCTTTTACAAAAATCTAAAGTTAAAAAACAAAAGACCTCTACACTATAAAAATAATAAAATACACATGAACACATGTAGAACATAAAGCGATCAATTAACTTACCAAATCAAAGATCAAAAGTTAGAAAAGCAAAAGAGCCCATAACCCCGCATTACCCTTGATGAGAACTCTCAAATCTAATCAAACTAGTGTTGAAGATGGTCAGGCGGGTTACTATCACTATCCGTAATATTGTATAATAAACTATAGAATTCACCACATGTCACAACCGTTGAGGTCTCACTTTTTCGTGCTTAACGTGATCGACACATGGCCAGTCATCTATTATTGATATGGTATGTGCCATGGTATGTGGTGCGTTCGATCCTTCAGACCCGGATCAACCAATTGCCCATAAAAGAACCTACTTTGTTCTAAAAGGGGTGTTACCTCATCCCTGTGCACCAAGCTCCACCATGAAAACCGAGGCACATGGTGCGGTAAGGAGCGAGTGCTGGGATCACTGTGGGCAACACATGATGTAATGCACCTTTTTGGTGGTGAGAGAGAACGAGACACTCGGATCCCTCTGGCTCCCAGCGTTCCTTTGTCTTTGCTGAAAAATGCACATAAGAAAGAAAAGGTCCCTTCTTTTCATTTAAGAAAAGAGAAAAGGACCGTCATGTGGAGTTTCTAGTCTCATCTTCTCTCTCTCTCTCTCTCTCTCTCTCACCCTTGGCATCAACCACACACCACCCCACTCCCAGCATCAAACTTTGTCCAGAGAGAGAGAGAGAGATTAGTCAGAGATTGACTGGTTTCTGCTTTTCTGTTTCTTGATTGCTGTTGTCCCCAGATTAGAACCCCATTTCGGTTGCAACCGCCCTTGCCTTGTTCCAATCATGGTGGTCTGGAGTTCGGGCTTGGGACCGAGAATGGTAAGGGAAAAACCTGGGTTGCTGTCGGATTTGGCTGATCTGTCTCTCCCTCTGTTCGCATGAAGAAGTAGAGCACGACTGAATCTCCGGTTCTCTCTTTAGCCATCGTTTTACATCGGTTCCTAATCTACTTGAGCGGCCTCCTTTTTTGGTGCTTCGAGTCTGAGCGAGCGGATATCCTTTTCTGGCTCTGACTTTTGGTAACTTGTACTCTCAGGAAGCTCCTCTTGTCAAGGCTTTCTGACATTTTCATCAGCTACTTGGAAGGTCGAGACTCCGAGCTCATTCTTCAAGAAACCCGCCATGGAATCAGATCTGCAACAGCCGCACGACGGTCTCTTCTCCAATTACCAGCCCCAGCAACACAACAACAACAACAACCAACCGAACCACAACTCGGGCTTGTCCCGATTCCGATCCGCCCCGAGTTCATACTTCAAGAACTTACTGGACAGCTGCGAGGAGTTCCTCAACCGGCCCTCGAGCCCCGAGTCGGAGCGGATTTTCGCGCGCCTCATGTCCTCCTCCTCCGCCTCTGGCGGCGGCGGAGGGGGAGGAAACGTTTTCGGGCCGATGAAGACCGAGGCAGAGGTCCTTCAGCCAGAGCGGAGCAGCTTCTCCTCTGCTGCTTCCTCGCAAAACTTCTATCAGAGCTCGTCTCAGCTGCAAAGCCAGAGCACGGAATACAAGGTAGTGGGCTCGATGGGCATGGATCGATCGGCGTCCATGAAAACGGGGAACAGCAACTCCTCGAATCTCATCAGGCAAAGCAGTTCGCCTGCCGGATTGTTCTCCAACACAAATATCGATGGTACACAGAATCTCTCTCTGTCTCCATGAATTATTTTCTTCCAGTTGCGTCGTTTTATCTGTTGGCTTCCTTTACACAAGATGTAGAGAAGCGAGGAAGTTCCAATTTTCTTGGGAGAGGATTTTGCATTGCAAGTTGACATTTATTATTCGGATTTTTGCTCTTTTTGGCTCCTTCCTCGTACTTTAGTTTTCTAGTGCTCTTCCAGTCCAGAGCCCTTTTTAAGTACATCAATCAAATTCGAAAGAGAACAACAACTTGGAACTCGAAAAAGTCCTAGAAAAAGAAAGGAAAAAAAAACAAAAAAAAAGGCAAAGACTCGGCGGCAGTTAATCGAAATCTGTTGAAAGAGATGTTTGGAAGCTTCTATTGTTCTAGATTTCGATCTCGATGTTACTGAATTCTTCGAATGATTTGTGGACGGGATACGACAGATGACAAACCGATGCAAATAGCAGGATATTCTGCCTCGAGAAGCATCGAGGATTTCGTCAGCCGCGGCACCGCAGGAGAGTCGTCCTTCTCTCCGGCGAGCAGGTTCGGCAACCGCATGAACTTCTCATCCGGGCCACCTCCTTCCTCGTCCGGGAAGATGGGCCCGATTACTGAACTGGGAAAGAAGAGCATGGTTATCAGTAGCCCGGAAGGGGGCGATTTCAGTGAAGGCCATGGCAACGACTACATCACAGGTTTCCCTATCGGCTCATGGGACGACCCGGTCGGTCTTTCGGACAATTTCAACCGCGGAGATGAGGATGAGAAGGGATTTTTGGGTTTGAATGCATCGGAAACTGAGGTACTAGGTGCTTGTGATTCACGTATGTTTATCTGCACTAAGGTCAGTTTATCTGATGAATGAACAAATGTGGGATCTTGTTCTATATGACCAGGAGGGGAAAGGTAGAGTTCCTGGTCTTTTAGCTCACCACTTGAGCTTGCCGTCGAAAAGTTCCGCAGACGTGGACAAGTTTTTGCAGCTCCAAGATTCTGTACCGTGTAAAATCCGCGCCAAGAGGGGTTTCGCGACTCATCCCCGCAGTATTGCAGAGAGGGTAAGCTCAATCAATCTCTTCCTGTGCTGCTTGAGCTTCTTCCATTCTATGTTTCTTCGAGGGTAAGTTCCATTTTTCAATGTGAACAGGTGAGAAGAACCAAGATCAGCGAAAGAATAAGGAGACTACAGGATCTTGTTCCGAACATGGACAAGGTATTACGCTTTCAAATTTCTGGATATGAAACTGAAATGTGAAATTGAATCTCGGGTTGCGTTCTCGGCAGCAAACGAACACGGCGGACATGTTGGACCTGGCCGTTGATTACATCAAGGAGCTTCAAGGACAGGTTAAGGTAACGCGTGAATCAAAAAAGTTTTGACTAGGAATTCGCGAAACCCTCCACAGAAAAAGAAGTCCATGCAATATGTCCATATCGTTGTCAAGATCTGATCTCCTTGCCTTTTCTTTTCTCTTCTTTTTCAAAAGACGCTCTCCGACGATCGCGCAAAGTGCACTTGTCCAAGCAAGCAACAGCCATAACACGAAAAAGGAAGGCCGAGAAGTCACTTGTGTACAGAATCGCATCGCGTTTGGGAGAGGAGGATCGAGTAGCGGTGGACAAGAACAGACGTCCCTTTCCACTGGAGAGGAAGGTAAAGCAAGGACCATGTATTATTCCTAGGCTCTGCATAAACTGGACCACCCTTGGTGCCCACTATCTGTCTACACTGTTAAAAAAAAGAAGCTAAAAACCAGTGTATTAGCCATAATTTCTGGAGCTTTTCTTGTGTGATTTCGGTTGCCAAGTTCAGCTAATTATGGAAACATCTATGTATTGAGATGGGAAGAGAGACAGAGAGAGGGAGAGATTACAATTTCTTTTATTCGATGGATTGATAGAGACTAGAGAGAGTGAGAGATTGCCATGAATGGTGGTGGAGCCATTAAATGGAAGGGGAAACAAGTGGGGGCTGCCCTTTTGTTGGGTGACTATAATTGAAGGCAGATGAACGAGTGAAAGCAGATTAAAATTCTGCATAAAAGTAAAAGCTCCTTGCTACCTGATGATGATTCAATATGATGGTCGGTTTGTGGTCGGTCTCTCTTCTTTTCCATTTCTTTTTCCGATTTGGGAATCAAGCATTTCCCGTGTTGTCCTCAACCCATTTTTGGGCATCTTCCATCTCTCTTTTGGCTCATGATTGTGTTCTTTCCTCTCCCCCTCTCCCACCTCACTCCATGTTATCTTTTGCTCCTATAGGCGAAAGATGGAGAGTGGGGTGTGCACTTTGTCCCATCATGGGTTGTCGCTTGATCAAGAAACTCCTAAGATTTGAATGTCTATGCATCAACCAGGAGCCGGCTGGGAAAGATTTCCAATACGATTTCGGATATAAATTTTTGTTACGTGACAATAGGGTTTCCTGAGAAGTGCTTATCATGATATGATGACTTGTATGAAATTTCCTAAACTTCATCATCACTCGACCTGACATGAACTCTTTAGACTGGAATAGACGAATCCTAGCGTGCAAAACCATACACGTTTCGTGCCCGTTGTTCTTTCAACATGAACGCTCGTTCTTTTCTTCTTTCTTCCTCCTCTTTTCCTGCGAAGAAGCAAGAATGGTTGATCTGATTTTTAAGAGAAAGCGACTGAACTTGTGCCGAGAACCCCACTTCATTCACACACGGACGCTCGCGAGGAGGAGAAGGAGAAGTCGTTGTCAGCCTCGACGCCTGAGCTCATCATTAAACAACCCCAACCACTGCTTCCTGGATATAATGTATTAAAGGATCCACTTCAGAGTCGGACACGATTAGTGCCCCACCCCCTGCGAGGGTGCCGAAAGCAAATACTACCTTTGAAGTAACGGTTGCTCCGTTGACTCTAATTCGGTACCGAAGCTAGAGGTCTCAAAACGGCCACGTATATCAAGATCGCGCATTTGGATCCTTACTTTATTGAACCGAACTTTTAGGGTGAATGGCGACAATCTTATATTGAAGTTTCTATCGAATCGTTTAAGTGTACAGTGATTAAAAGTTTTGAAAATTTGCAGTCATTTTTGGGGTTCCAGTGGAAAGAAATGATGAAGGGATCATCGGGCGTCCCATCTCTACATTTTCCTTCACCTAGCAGAAACCGGAAGCTGGGACCAAGCAGCTTTATGAGGTTTGTTTTTTGACTTTTGTAAATTGACTTTTATGTGGATTGTAGTCTAAAAAGAGCCCAAAATCATGGAAAACGCGTACCGGTTCGTATGGTCGATAACTTGGTTACCTCGGTTCATTCCATTTTTGCTATTGTTATTTTTATCCTTAAAGATGCAATTATTATCTTTTGTTCATATCGATACTGTCGGGAATTTTTCGAACACCCGATTAATCCCCATCAAGTTTTGTAGTGCCCCATGTCATACACATCGAATAATTACCCTTACACGCATGTATCCATGCTCTAAGGTGTAGCCCCAGTAGAATGTGCAAGTGTGGTGATCCGAATTCACACCTTGAATGGGAATGACGAACACGCTTGCTAACTGAACATACAAGACAAATAATAAGATGTCGGCTTAAATTAGGTAATCCTGGCAATTATAGATAGACATATTATCCGTGATTTGAATATGAAATAATTTCTCTGTGAGGTTGAAGTAATCTTCTGAAATATCCAATTCAACTCTCTTTTTTCCCCTATAGAGGGACTAAGCATATCTTCATTATTCATTGCTAATGTGACGTATCCATTGACGACGGTGAAAGCATAGAGTACGAAATGATGAACTATATCAGTATATTGAAGTTTTGAAGATGAAGACATGTTATAATCTGGATTGATCCCAGGAGAACAAAAAAACTTACGATTGGGACGAAGATTGAGTATGTCACGAATGTTCAAGTCAAATCAAGTCAACATTCCCGGTTCGACTTTCATAGCCCATGATCTCTTGCCTTGCCATAGATTTGTTAAAGGGTCATAGACTGATTTTTAACATGTATTTGATGAGTTGAGTTATTACATGAATTAGTTATATCCAATAAATGGGTCAAAATTGGTTTAAAATGTTAAAGTCTAAAATAGTATGAGTGTTAAATGAGTTAACAATTTATTTAGACCTAACCCATTTGTTTAATTATCTTTTCACTCGATCTTGCACTTACTTTGTGCTCTCACCTCAATCTAGGTATGAGTTTTCTTAAATTGAGGTAAATATAGATGTGTTTTAGTGATGTGGATCGAGTTAGGTATGAGTTGATATGGGTCGGGCATAGGTTATTAAATTTTCATTGCACAGAAATGGGTCTAAACGAGTTAAATGGGTCAATTTGGATCGGATCATTTTTCGTTCTAACTCGATTAAGCTGTTTGATTGGTCTACCTTGCCATTGAATCCCAAAGCCAAATAAGCTTAGTGCTTAGACTCACCAAAATGCAAGTGTCCACCTCGATCTCGATCTTTCGCCTATGAAGTATCGACACTCTCCAAGAGCCTTCGTGTCATGTCAGACACTTCGACACGTGTCCGACACTCTCCGACACTCGGTCAACACGTATCGAAAAATCCGACACTTAGTCAACTTTCTCGACACTCTCCAACACTCGAATCGAAATTCTAACATATGAGTTTCCGACACGTGATTCCGATATCGAGATCAATTTTAAAAATTCAATAAATGAGGTTAAAATATATATGTGAAAAAATAAAACACAATAATAAAAATAATAAATGGAGAAAGAGGAAAAACATAGTTTTCTTTTTTCTCCTGACTCCCACTTCTTGTGATACACAATTCACCCTTTAAGTTTTTTTCTCATCTTCCAACATATCTAACATGCGAGTTCAGAACAAGGATCGCTTGTTTTTTCTCCGAGTTTTATGAATCATTAAAATAGAGTTGAATTTGTCAAATTGAAAAATGAATGATATTAGTAAATGGTTGATTAATATTTTTAGTGTATATTCATTCTAGGCTTTTTTAATTAATTAATTATTTATGAATTTGATTGAAATAATCATAAAAATGATAATTTATTATGTATAAAAAAAATATATATTTAATATATAACGTGTCCCAAAGTGTCGAAATTCTCTGTTTTTTTAGAAACAGCGTGTCAACATGTCATGTCGTGTCGTGTCGCGTGTCAGTGTCGGTGCTACTTAGTCTTTTGCTCTATGTAAATAACACTTACCAAAAAAAAAAAAACACTAGTGAGCGAATCTTGCTAACGTAGGCCTAATTTTTGGGCCAGAAGGCTAAATTGGGCGAATGGATCGACCAATTAGCAGTTAGCATATCCGGCCCCTTTAGACGGTGGAATGGGCTCCGCGAAAAGTTAAAAGTACAAACTCAAATCTCTTGAAAAACCGTAGGGCCCATTTTACGACCAAGAAAGGGGAAAAAGCTTTAGTTACAAACCTTTTGATTAGCCCAAAAAAAAAGGATTAAAATGACAAATCTTAGATAACTTGAAACAATAATTACTCTAAGGTTCTATATGCCAACACTTCTCTTTCTCTATTTTTTTGTTCTTTTGCTCCTTGGAATTTAAAAAAAAAAAAAAAGCCATTTAGTAATGTCAGTTAATTTTTTTATTCCCGAAATATAAAAATGGGTAGGAAATAAATTTGGAACATAAATAAAAAGTAGAAAAAAGTAATTTCTTGTTTCGGGAATAATTTTTAGAAGTAAGTATTTTTATATAATTACCAAACGTATTATTTTACTCAAAAACTATTATAGGGAATAGAAATAGAAATTATTCCTAGGAACATAAATGTTATCAAATGCACCCTAACTTCTCATATGATCTTAGTTTTGTACTTATGGCATGCTTACATTTAGGGGGAAAACGGGATATTTTCTCTTTGTCTTGCTTTATGTTGATATAGAGATTAAGACATTCGAGATAACTTGATGCTTGATATGTGACGTTCTTGAATTAACTCACTTGATGTGTTGTCCACTTTATCCAGTCCTATAGCGAGCCTCATGGTTTTGTCCTTTGTCTAAGAAAGTCACCCATCTCATTAGTGCTTACACTTAAATTTCAAATCCCAATGCTAAGTATTGTCATTAATATATATATCACTTTCCCACTCTCCCACTGTTTTGATGTGAAATTTGGTTCATTTCTACTCCATTTGCCATTCTAGAAGTTTGTTAGGATCCACTTCTTATTTGGGTCTTTTAGCCCTGACGAACACTCTTTGCCCTCATTAGATCGGGTCTTCATAGGCCCACCGATTTCCGCGTGATTTGTTCTTGAACAACACCCTTACTAGAGGGGATCCCGCTTTGATAACATATTATGACGCTCTTTAAATTAACCCACTTGATGTATTGTCCATTTTGGCATATCCTATACCGAATCTTATAGTTTTGTCTTTGGGCATATGGATAGACACTTTCCCAAGAGGTCATCGATTCTGATAGTGCTTTCAATTAAGTGTGCAAAATTTTGGGATTCCAATGTTAACTATTGTTATTACGTTAAAAGGCATATCTTATCAGTTAATTCTAGTTTCATGTCAAAGAGCATTACCATCACACTCTCTTTCTATTTAACGCATGATTCGGTTCATCCTCGCCCCTTTGCATTTTAAGAATCTATCAAGAGTGGCTCCTTATTCAAACCTTCTAGCCTCAGCGAATACTCCCACTCTCATCAGATCATGACGTCATTATGTAACATGCTCGGACACATGCATGCTTTCGATTCAACTATTTTTTTGGAAAAACTGAATGGGTTATTCATACTGCAAGTACATTTGTCTTCATCGTTAAAGACAAGTATTTAAATCCCTAATTTTGTGCATTCTCCTGGAGCCACCCAACGTGCTCGGATCTAAAAATGGACAGTTTTCCACGGCTAGAGAGAGTGAGGAAGAGGCGCCACCGTGATGATCGATGACTTGGTTGCTTATGTCAAGGGGTTAAAGTTAATTCCTCAAGCGTGCCAAAGTCGGATCTATTAATTGACTCGTGTTCTGATTGGCCCGTTTCAGATCATCGATCAACCAGGGAGCAATTATACTCAGATCTCGAAGATCGCCCATATACAATTATTTTTTCCTGAATGAAGGAAACCCCACAACTTTTTTTATTTTTATTATTATTTATTTTTCCCTCCTTATTTTTCATTATACTATTGAGAATAACTCGATACTTTGGGATTCTCTTCAACAAGGATGGTCCCATCGTTCGCTTATGTTAAAAAATGGCACACAAAACAGAGAGATCTTGTTGCAAGTCAACCACCTGGATGGAGAGATAGATCTTAATAACTGACGATTGCAAATTCAGGAGGTGTGACGACCCCATACGAGCAATGTTTGGCTACTCGATTTGCTACTTGCCCATCACAACCAAGCTCTACTTGTCCAAGTTTCAACGACGAAGGTCTCAAAAAGTGTGTGAGATCTCGTGCTTGATTCAAAATTGGTATGTTGATGGTCGAGTCGAAAGGTAATAACAAGCCGGCGCACGCCTTCTATTTGATTGAGATGATGAATTGAAGGTTTTTTACCGAAAACTTCCCTAACAATGATGACATCTTGCATTTGCCAAACTTATTGTAGATCTATGCAAAACCAACATGTTTTTTTTTTTTTTTTTTTTTTGGTCTTAGATGGTAAGAGACTTTACTTTTGTCATTGCGGTTTTAGGCTCCGATCTTGGCGTGAGCATTGCATGAGTAAAATCCCGAATGTATCAGGCCGACGTGGAGGAGAACACCCAGGGAGGCGAACCAATTCAAGTGCGCAGAACTGGCCCTAGACCACGAAAGAAAAAGGGGGAGTTTTTTAGTAAATTGAGGCTGCTAGGTGCCATATTATCTTCAATAGCCCTTCTTCAACTTTGGAAGATAAATTGATCGAGACGGAAGCAGCCACAGCTGACCTTTTGTAGAAAAGAGTCTGTGCAAAGTCTTGGAACACGTTGATCATGGCCATGTCCGTTTGTCCAGACTGGAATCCACAAACCTTTCTTTCTTTGCTTGACTTGGAATATTTGTATCCAAACCAAGAAAATTGACACGGCTTATCACGTTCCTCGACATGAATACATGTCCTCTCAACGTGAAAAAAGATGAAGAAGTCAAATGTTGATATTTCGTACAGAATCGGCTTCTAGAAACATTGTTTGAGAGCACCATGTGTTGATCATCCCAAGTCAAGTTAGATGAACTCTCATTCGGAAATAAAATCTACATCACATTCAAAGAAATCAAACTGTAAAAGGGTTTTGATATGCCGAAAGGAGCGCCGATATCATGGCAATTATGTGCTGATAAGGTAATGAATTACTCCTACAACACGTTTTTTATCATTTCATTTGTGCTAGTTTGTAATTAACGGATATCGATTTGTACCTTCAAATTAAAACATTTCTTCTCAGGCAGCAATTCGATTTCGATTTCCTCAAATAACATGATACCCACCCTTGGTCATCCCTCATTTTATTCTTTCCATATTCACAACGTTTCCCCCTCGTTCTAATCATTTCAGCAAAATAAATTTCTGCATTGAAAAATGCGCGAGGGGCTCAAGGGATGGCAAGAACGTCTCATCGGATAATTAGAAGTCTGACCAATCCGTAATGATAATTGTGAATTTCGGCGAAATTCATATGGAGTACGATGTACGATGAGAGAACCAATCAAAAAAAGGGCAGGAAAATTTGACCTCATCTGTCGAATCTAATAATTAAGTGGATGAAAACACAGAAGAACCCTAAAATCAAGATCCAATATATGAAGTCCACCTTGGCATATCTTCTCGCCAAGTTGACGAACATTCCTGGAAATTGTGGAGATTCATTTGATCTGGCCCCTATATATCTTTTATAAAATTGGAAACTTTCCCCAAATTTTTCAAAATTTCTTTTCCATCCTCATCATCTCCTCCTTGACTTCCCTCACCTCCCACCATTCCTTTCTTTAACACCCCCCTCCAATTAATAAGAGGAATTAAAAGGAGGAGGAGGAGGAAATATAATAATATTATGAAATTCATATACATTGTTGGGGACAAACAAGACAGGAAAATCAATATTTTCTCATTCTTTTTAAAAAGCCACGACGTCACTGAATTCTAAGATATTCGCCTTCGGGATCGCCGGCTTAAAATGACATTTGATTCAAATGTGACAAATCTCGTATAGGGTATTTCATTTGACGTAGAGAGTTCAAGATATTGAAGATTCTAAAAGTTTGGACGGCCGTGTTAGTCTAAGTGTCTTTTCACATACGCATTAGTTGCGCGCAATAAACCAAATTTTCGATTTTGATAATGTTATATTACGTACGACACTTGGAAAGTTGTCGATATTTTTAATATGGGAATCTACCGAGCGACCTTATATGAGAAAGAAAAGGCAGAAGGGTTTCGAGACATATGAAGCTTTGTTCTTGCATCCAGAACAGCATCCTAGTTCTCTCTCTAGAAGCATACGCGCGCTTCTCCCAACGCAAAGCAGAAGTATATTCATTGAGATTCAGTTCCATATCTTATGTACCCTTTGTTTATCTCTCCAGAAAGCTGACGCTATATAGGCCATGAATTGACGGGGAAAGAGAGAGAGAGAGAGAGAGATGACCAAGATGGAACGGGGGAGCAACTCAGCATCATCGTCGCCGCCGCTGGAATCGCCGTCGTCGAGGAGCACGGCCACCGTGCTGTCCATCGAGTGCCTGAAGGGCAGCTCCAAGGCGGACGAGTGGACGGGGGACATGCTCCAGACCGGGGACATCGTGGAGGAGCTCCGGATCGGGGCCTCGGTGCAGATCCGGTCGCCGTTCAAGAACGGCAAGAGCGGCATCCAGAAGGTGCTCCACTCCTCCTTCAAGAGCAAGGAAACCTTCATCCTCGTCCGGGTCCGGCGCGGGCTCGACGAGTTCGCCGAGCTGCAGGCCTGCATCGTCCCCAACGAGACCGCCGGCAAGAAGCAGTACATGCTGAGGTCGATCGAGGACCCCAACTACGCCGTCGGGTTCTGCGACCGCAGCGAAGCCGAGTGCCTCCACTTGCAAGGTCAGTTGCCGTGTTCCCGTCCTCTTCGTCGTCTTCGTGCGCGCTTGCCTTCCCTTTGACTTTTCTGCATCGTTCCTTCCACGTGGAACGATGTCGCATGCGGGGCTTCTCTCTCTCTCTCTCTCTCTCCCTCTCGAGCGCGTGGTATGAGAATTAGATTCTGCTTTACAGATATTAATCCAGAAGAGGGTTGAATATTTCTTGTCGTTTTACTCTGGAAATTGATTTCTTGATCATTATCGAGCACGTTTTCTTGATCATTCTCGAGCACGTTCTTGGTGCCAACGCATTTGAATCGGTCAGTGGTTAGCATCGTGATCTGTCAAGAAGCCACGGGCAGAGCATTGAAACCTTCGCCGGAGACCATGGAACAGACCCTTTTCGACCGACATGGCTGCCCACGTCTCCGTCCAAATTGATAAGAAGAAAACGAGAACATTTTTACATTCCTTTTGCGCACTTCCGTGCTTCCGTTGGCGACCGTGTTTAACATTCGATAACCTGCTGCTTTGCTCGGTTAGGCAGGACCGAAGTTAGATAGCCACCCACTATTGGTTTACTGTTGCATGTGGCGATTAGTCATGGCCTCTTTAGTGCTTGATGAGATCTAGAAAGTTGAGCCAGATTCGTGTGTAGAAAACCAACTCCATCGTCGTTTGCACATTGTCAACATGGCGAGTTGATTTCGCAATCACCCCTTTTCCAGGAACCAGGAGAGCGTGACTTTCCTCGTGTTTCCTCTTTCCTTGTCCTTTTGTTTCGGTTTATGGTAAAAATTCCACTTTTGAGAATGTTATGGTCTGCTAATCTGAAAGCGGCGAGTATTGTGGTGTAAATGGTCACTTGGGTTTTGCACAAATTGACTGCTGCGTTGGTTAGGTCGGTGCGCCTTCCTTTACTGCTCACCTAATTGTCCATTAGATCACGAGTTTTCTGTTTGGAGTCCACGCTCGATTTTTCTTAACTTGCTGTACTTCTTGGACTCTTTTTAAGACTGAGAATGGTTGGGGAACGAAGTCTTCCAAGCCGGTCAAGCGCAATTAGTGCCTGCTTGAAATAGGACATATGTAAATATATATATGTGTGTGCATATCAGATATTTACTGTCTGCAGGAAAGCTGATACGCCTCCGATCTATGCAATTTTGTTTCTGGCTTCTGAAAACTTTTCATGTTTTGATTGCTGAGCGTTACCGGAATGCACATGAGATTTTTGTTGAAGTCGGCCTAGTTATTATCATTTATGGTGACCGCTTATATGGTTCGACAGATTGGCATTTATTGATGGTTGTCAGTGTTGAGTTGCTTAAAACCATATACTGGTAGAAGCTGCTCTAACTATCATAACTGAATAATTGAGCTACTTAAATGATATATTACAGATTGAAAAAATGGCAATCCAGAGAAATGCCCAACTATCCTCTTCTTTTGTTCCCAATATAAACTGAAGAGTGTGGTTGGAATCATTCCCATTTTAAGAAGGCTATTCTGTCTTTAAAGGCCACAACCTGATGAAAAGGTGAAAGGGGATTGTCCATTTAGAGGCTGATGCCAATAGTTCAAAACAATGAAGTCTCCATCTGAAGTCCAACCACACTCTCACCTGAAGTTATAATCTTATTAGGAAGTGTATGCATATCCGGAATATTGTGAATGACACCGAGAGTGAAGTTTTTGCTGGTTTTCTTACCTTGCATTTCTGTGAGGATCATGTGATAAGTCACTGCAGTGTCTTTTGCAGGCATGTTTTCTCCACAATTTCTACAACCAAATGCACTGAGCCTTGGTCTTTCTAATGAACACTTGTCATTAATCAAGGAATTAACTGCATCGATCATCATTTGGGTGCTATCTTATCTCACTTGCAGACAGGAACAATCTTGTGGATAAATTCAGGCTCCAAAATATAGTTGACCTCATTGATTGCGCATCTTGCATCTATAACATTTATCAGTTTGCCAACAACAAATGTATGACATGAGGGCTCCATGTTATTTGCCTTCTGAAAAAGCATTTCACACCCATAGTAGAAGTGATACACTTTGACTGTGACCGGTTTTAGTTATTTTTGGGAAGAACAGTTACAAATTTAGCAGCAGAAAAGCTTGATCAGAATCTTTCTTTTGCTTTTAGTTTAGTCGTAATTGCATACGAACACTCAAGGTGCAAGTGTCAAACTTTGTGCTGCCTTGTGGAAACAAAGGTTTCAAGCTTGAGAGTTGAACTAATTTTCCTCATTTATCATTTTATTATATAAGGTAATACTACTTGAATGGATTCCCAGCAAGAAAAACTAATTCATGTATGGAAGAATAATAACCCTCTGCATGGATATTACTTGGAAAATGCAAACTTCTTTTTCTGCTGCTACTTGCTTTTTCGTGCACTTTGAGATGGCTCTTCTAATTTGCAGCTTCAAGGAGTACGAGGATGGTAAGTGCACTGTCTAGAACCCAGCTTCAAGATGGATACGTTTCCTACCGATGGGACCGCAAAATGCACGAGTTACTTTTGGTTCCCAATTCAAGCTGCTTTCTCTCCATACTTTTCCTTCCAAAAGCCTCCGATCGGGTTGCCTCTCGTTACAACGACCTGGAAGACACCCTTGCAAGAGCAAATGTGTGGCTCAACGCATCCCAGCACTCTGGCGTGCCGATTGTCTTCATGAACATACAGACTGAATCCCTGCTCACTAAGGTAGACTTCTGATTCTTGAACCAACTCGCACATTAAAAAGCTGCGTACTTTCGCCTCAAAAGTTTCTAGGACTAATTTTTTGAAGCATTCAAATAAATCAAGATACTCTGTCCATACATGGATCTCAAGATCTTCAAGTTGTAGTGACTATGAAGTCAGACTTACAGACACTTGGGTCCATACAATATTTGCTGAGATGATGTTTTGTTCTCTCTTTCCTTTTAAATTTGGAATTGATAACTCTCTACTAACTGTCACAATCCATAGATAAAAATTGAAGGTGGTGAATGGAAGTGGGGTCTTACGTATCTTATTTCCCTGAAAAATTATTGATGCCATTTCTACTTTGCTTTTGGCCTGTTACAGATATCTGGAGAGACGGCTTCTTCCACTGTAAATGCTAGCTCATTGTCTGACCTATCCAATCTCGCCACTGCTAGTCTATACGGTTTTGAGGACTATCATGGGGTTGACATTGGTGTCGTGAGGGCAGTTCGTCTCTGGTTTGCTCCTCTAGGAGGAGAGTTTGCGATAGAGATTAAACTACAGGAAGGTGACACAAAGCTGGGTTTCGCCATAAGCCGAACAGAGGAGGTACGATGTCCTAATTTCTCATGCCTTTTTCTGCTACATGTAAAGTTTTTCCTCTCCATAAAATCCCACTTTTTTTGTACTACTGTAAATTTCAGGGGTTTATCTATATATCAACAGTCATAGATGATGATGAAAGTGCACCCTCAACCCGATCAGGGCTTAGCAATCTGTACCGTGAGGCGACTAGCTCATCCAGGCTTCTTGTCATCTCAAGAGTTTCGAACCAGAAAGTCCTCCCTTGGATTGTCTCATCAACCGGGGCAGTCCGATGCTATGACACGGTCTCTCTGAGCCAGAAGCTTTCCTTACACCGCCATGCCAAGGTGCCCATCCTCGTGCACGTCTTCCTATGGGACCGCTCGCTCTTCCCCATGAGCGGAGGCAGCTCAAGGTTCAGGATGGCCCACTCGCCACCTGCCATGGCCGTAGGACCCGAAGCACACATATTGCGGCAACCCCATGAGAACCAAGTGCAGCCTCTGCCTCTCGAGATATCAGATGATGACATTGTGATCCACAACAACCCACAGTACAGGATTGAGCGCGATACGGCCGGCGAGGCATCCTTTAGGTTCCATGATTTTGCTCTTCCTAATAATTGGGTCTGAAAAATATGGCTCTGCACTTGATCCCAGTTCTTCTTTATGATGTGTATATAAGTAGAGGAGAAAAATCCCCATGTACGATCTTTTTCAACAAATTTGAAGTGAAGAGGGCAAAAAACTTTCACTGTCCCAAGCATACAAACCATCAATTGATGTCCTATGTATTGATGTTTGAATTATCTGATAAAGGAAATTGGACTTTCCCCAATCCTACAGTTTCCCTTTGTCCAAGTGTTATTGTTGTTGCTGTTGTTGTGAAGTATATAGATTAAAAACAGTTGTGGAAAGCTGTCAGCCTGTCGGGAAATTTTTCTATTTTGTAGATTGTTCAATTTAATACGATTATAAGTGATCTGTGGAATTTCTATCCTAAGGAAACCGTGGGATGAATTGTCAAAACCGGTGTTTATTTTAGTCACAGTCAAGTGGGAGGACAGACTGGATCTGAAGGCCACAGTGCCTCCTGTGAAGTCCATGGAAAGTTGTGGAGGTGATGAAGTGTGAATCTTCAGGGCTTGCTACTGGAAAGACTAAAGACTCTGCACATTTTTGTTTCTTGCAGAGTCATTCGATTTTCTTTAGTTATGTTGTCATCCGTTGCTTTCCCGTCCACGTCTATGGATGACTTTTGTATTGAATGAGGCCTCGGAATAGAAGATAAGGTTAGTTCACTTGATTTTTTTAAAGAAATGATAATGTCAACATAGGATATTTCAGTCCAGAGTCGATCGTACGGATGCTGGAATGTAAAGAAACACCGATTTGATGAGTTGGTGGCACGGTGCAGAGACCTAGGAAATCTATCCTTTGCAATTCGGAGCAACACGAAAATATCAATGGAAGGCTTTATTTGGCAAGGCCTCTTTGATGATTGGATAGTAGTTTCTAATTTCAAACCGTGTAGAAATATGATGGAAGAAACTATTGCAACAAGAAGTGACAGCATTAGGTAGTGTTGCAATTAAGAGGAAACTTCTTTGTTAGTTCGTAACGGAGTCCTAGAGCGGAGAGGCCAGAGTCGTTGGACAAGACTTGAGCTCTTTTCCCTACTTTTTCATGAACGAAAACTGAAAACACCTTGATTTCTTAAGCTACCTTAAGTGTTCCCTCATCCTCTATATGTTTCAATTCCAAGTCTTCAATTGCAGCTTTTGCTTCTCTAAGCAAAGCATAGTGATTGACGTGGTAGGAGCTCTAGTGGGCCGAGCTGTCCTCTCTGCTTCGCTCCAGGTACTATTCGACAGATTGGCATCTCGCAGGCTGATAGACTACGTCTGGAGACGGAAAGAGGAGTAAGTTCTGCTGAAGAAGCTAAAGGCAAGCCCTCTATTTGCTGAGGCAGTGTTGTCTAATGCAGAGCTTAAGCAAATCACAGACTCCACTGTGAAAGGGTGGCTAGACCAGCTAGAAGAAACCGTCACTGATGCTCAGAATCTCTTGAATGCTATTGAAGCCAGAGATTCACCGAGGAAGTTAAGAGGTGGATCGAGAAGCAAATTGCCAGAAGACATACTCGACAGATTGGAGATTAAGGCTGGGCAAAAAGATGCCTTTGGCTTCATAGAACTAGGAGTACAGCCTTTGCAGACATCCCCGACGATGTCTTTGAAGCGGGAGCCTAACATCTATTGTAGGGACGGAGATATGGAGGCAATACTCAGCTTGTTGCTGTCCATGCGCCGGGTGACCCAATATGTGTGATTACTATCGTTGGTATCCCAGGGATTGGCAAGACCACGCTTGCTCAGTCTGCTTAAAATGATAATAGCGTGGAGGGGTATTTTGACTTCAGAGTTTGGATCTGTGTCTTGAACAGGTTTGACGTTTATTTGATTACCAAGACATTCCTAGAAGCAATAGCTATGGTGAGTTGTGATATTAAGGATCTGAATCTTCTTCAACTGAGACTCAGAGAAGAGCTAATCGGCCGGAAACTCTTACTTGTTCTGGATGATGTTTGCACCGAGGACTGCACAGAATGGAACACACTGCAAAGTCCTTTTAAGATTCTGTGCACTGGCAAGCAAGACCATAGTGACTACTTGAAGTGAAATCACAGCAGCAATGACATGCACGCTGCCAGCTTACCATTTAAGCCCGCTATCCTATGAAGATTGCTGGTTGATCTTCACTCAACATGCATTTGACAGTACACTCGGTGCTCCAGATCCAAACCTAGAAGCAGTAGGCAGAGAAATTGTGAAGAAATGCCGAGGACTTCCTCCAGTCGCCAAATCCCTTGGAGTTCTGTTCCACTCTAAACCAAACCATGAGGAGTGGAATGAAATCTTGACGGATAGGTGGGATGCATCACATGATATGAACAGCCTTATACAGACTTTAAGTTTTGGTTATCTACCTCTGTAATTCTTTGATTCTATATTAGCAGCTCAATCGTCTTAATCTAAACTTGCAATGATCAGGTTTTTATTTTTCCTTGGGTGTAGATTAGAAGTGGAATGGGTGAAGGGAGAAGAAAGCTTTTGGAAAGAAAACATGGCGAACATTTCTTCCCACGGGGTCTGAATCAATTCTGGGGCACATCCCCATTTATAAAGATCAAGGGGGCATGGCTTTCCAAACTTCTGGTGCTCTGATCACGGTTCTGAGCATTGTGAGCGCATTGGTTTACAAGACTGTAAACGATTATCAGATCACAAAAATGAAGGAGGCATTGGGAAGCATGTGCGATACACAGGCACGGATGCTACAGAATCAGTTTATGGTCAATGTAAATCACATCCACGCACTTGCCATGGTGGCGAGATTTTATTACAAACAGAATGCAACACATACTAAATAGGTGTGTCCAACACAAGTCTCTTGGATTCGATTTATTGACCTCTTTTCTATGCTGAACCTGATTGGTTCATTGAATATTAAAGGTGGCCGGACCGTTAATTGTTGAAAAGGTAGATTATTATCCATATAGTTTTAAGAATAAATGGCGTTCGCAATTTTGAACTTTCCCCTGCAACAAACAGCAATTTTTTGTCTGTATATGTCATATTACTCAATAATTCTTCTGCTGGAAGATGCAAGAGGCTCTTGAGAGCCACATGGAAAATACTACTTTGAGCGCCCATTACTTTCTGGAGTGACTTACACAGAACGAATGTGTCACTGGGAGAGGGAAGTTATTGGGAGAGGGCCGGTGTGGAAGATGATGATACCTAAGACCTTTAAAAGCTGCCCGCCTTTGCTTGTTCAAGAAGATTTTGCAATGGTCGCAGCCTGTCAAAAAAACATCGCTCATGAGATTGCACTGATGAATTTACTTAACACGATGGCTGAAAAGGTACCTCATCTGTTTTTTTCTCTTTACACACACTGTCTTCGTATTTCCGCACTATGACACTTAATTGGGGCACGTGTTTGCATGTTCCATGACCCAGGAAGATCGAGATCATGTATTGAAGGCAAGAACCGTTGAAGAAGCTGTATTATTAAGCCCCTTCAGGCTGTTAGGATCGAATCAGATTGGAGTGGTTTTGACATATCCTGTTTATAGATCCAATCTCTCATCGAGCATGTGTTCGGAAGGGCACATAATAGCCACTGCGTGGTTTGTCTAGTGTTGCTCTTTCTCACAGCATTCTTTAGTATAGTTAGGTTCGATTGAATGAGGATGTGGTCCTCTCTAATCATGATTTCTCTGAGGAACTGGACCAACCATTTCCTAGGAATGTTTGACCCTTGCTAGAAGCCGCCTGTGAGATGGGCTGGATACTACTAGAGCTAGTTTCAAATGCTTCAAGTTTCCAACGGAACTACTTAACTGAAATTCATGTCCCTTGCCCTAGTCACTCCCATTTCAGAAAGACCCGCATTACTTCTTGTTTTCCTGCTATGATTTCATGGTGTCGTTTGTGTGTTATATTAATTGCAACATTGATCTTGTGATATGACAAACTTGCGGGATAATGCTGGCTTGTGCAGGCTGCGTTTATGCATATTCCAGATACTTCAGATAGAAGCCTCCAGTCAAGTTTGCCTTACATTAGGAAGTCCAAAATGTTAACATCTGTCGTGAGGATAAAGCCCTTGCTTATCTGTATCTACTCATACCCAACCAACTTTTTTTTTGTCTCCTGGTTAGTTTAGACGGACTATGTGTGATTAAAATTTACAATTGCCATCAGATATTTGGAGTCGCCTTTGAATTCGAGTCCCTTGTGGAGAACGTACTCTGGCATCTTGGGAATCAGACAGTTCTGTTTTCTGTGTATGACATTACAAACTCTTCTTGCTCATTGATGTATGGTCGCAAGTATTTCGAAAGTGACCGACCAATGATGCATGAGAGCAAGCTCGAACTCGGAGATCCCTTCAGGAGGTACCAGATGATATGTAGGTTAGTCCATCCAGTCAAGGGTCATTCAGAAAGAAAGAGTTCCCTGTTGGGCTGACGCTGACCATGCAGCTATTGAGATGTGGTATCCTTGTCTTGGATCGCAGCCATTGGCGCAGTCTTCATCATCACCATCGGTTCGTTAGTGCCATGCGTGCTTTATGCCGCGGCAACTCACATTGTGAAAATCAGACAAGCCTCGCTCAGAATTCAAGGATTGGAAGTTCAACTGCAAGATGCAAACACGGCTTCCCAGGTGACATTTTCAGGAAACTATCACGAAAGCAGTGTGCGTTTGTCCGCTTCCCTGTGGTGACAGTTTTTACACTAACCGTGTCTGATTTTCTATGTCTATAACAGCTGCGAGCTGATGCTTCAGAGATTAAAGCAGCCTGCTTAAATCATCATCCGCACGATAAACATAACTCCCGCATCATTTTTTCCTTTTGTTTATATATTGTTTTTGAAATGGAAAAAGATCTATTGATTACAGTTTGAGTTAATTGCGTGTAAATAATTTGCAAGCACAAAACATTCATGAATTATGAAATATGGTTTATAAAAGGTATTTTGATATATATTGAATGGTGAAAGGTTATATAATTTGGTTTGTGAGTGAGAGTATTGATACGGTTTCTATTTTGGTTGTGGGATATAAGTGATTGAAATGGATTGTGCTCAGTGTCTTTGTGAATTTTGGTCGCCTTTGTCACAAGACATTTTGCATGATCATGGTTAGATACTTTAGCATGGGATTGGTTGATGCAATAGATCATTAACGTGTGATTTGATGAGATTGATCAACCAAGATCATTGATTATTTGTTTTGATATTAGTGATAAAAAAATGTATTTATGTTATGATCGTGGTCATGTTGAAATAATATATAACTCATTTTGATCTTATATGTTTATTAAATTCTGGATTTAGTGTAAATAAGTTATATTTAAACATGTATAATTGATGCTCGATCTACTTAGAAGAGATGTATTTGGGCTTTGATTAGTCATTCTATTAATCTTACTTGCTTTTCAAGTTCTTTGGTAAACCACAAGTATGAGAGAGTGTTACCATTATTGGGAAGTCATTTTTTTTTTTTGGTTGATCCTACTCTATTCCTACTCTAACTCTCATTCTCAGACTTTGTCCTGCCTCTTTGCAGGGCGTGGGAGTCGAAACCCACTCCTGAAATTATATCATCCCCACCCCAACCCCCTAAGAAGGTGGGGATTCGAACCCCCCACCTTCCCCTTCCATGTTGGAAGGGTGGCCACTGGGGTAAACCCCAGTGGTTTAGGGAAGTCATTTTGATAGTCAGAATTTTGGGTATGAGTTATATATGACTACGATGAATTCATTAATGAATCATGAAAAAACTCTCATATTGTAATCATATGATTGTTATAAAATATATCTAGACGTATATATTATGATATTAGGTTGCATCATGATTATGTTTAAGATTGCGTCATTTGGGTAAAAAGACGGCCTTGTCATTGCCCATGCTCTTGTTGAGTTGGGGGTGTGACTTCTCGAGGTCTTGCCCCTCATGGATTAATCCATCTGCTTTGAGCCATTTCAATTGGCGAACTTTTCTTTCCTTTTCTTTGGGTGTTAGGGTTCGTATGATTACGCTTATCTTTTTTTTTTCTTTTTTTTTTTTCACGGAATAGGAAAAAAATAGAAATTCATTTGTTAATGTCTATTAATTTTTCTATTTCCTATAATAAAAAGTAGCCAAGGAACATATTTGAGACAGAAACAAAAAGTTAAAAAAAAATAGCTTCTTGTTTTCATAAACACTCTTTATAAATAAGTAATTTTTTTCCTTTTTTCTTTTTTCCTTTTCTTCTTCTTCCTCTTCTAATTGGTCAGTGGAGACTTGCTACTCGTTATCGGTAGCTAGTCGTCGGTCGTTAGTGCCACCATTAGTTGTCGATCGCCAGCCATCGCCGGTGGTAGCGGCTAGAGAAGGATAAAAAAGAGAGGAAAAAAAATCTCAAAAAGTAATAAAGTATTAAAAGAAATTCTATGGTACAAAAAAATATATGGGTTATGCCAAACGCATTCTTGTTCTTTTTTTATTTCGAAAATAAAAATTTTGTATAGTTATCAAACACCTTATTTTACTCAAAAATTGTTTTGAAAAAAAAAAATTTAAAAATATATTTCTGAAAATAAATTATTTTGGAATAGAAATATTATCCAACACACCCTTATCCTCTTCGGGAAATAAAGAGAAAGCGATTGACTCTGGTTTTTCTTTGGAGCAGAGGAGGAAGATATATAGAGAAGAAGAGAGCGAGGTTTTGGGAATTGAAAAAGTTTGAGGAGAGGGAGGAGATATGGCCGTTCGATTGCGGATGGATTTGACAGGTGAGATTCATTATGATCGGAGTCCCGTGGATCGCTAAAACTTAACCGTCACAATCCTTGGATAAAATTGGAGGTGATAAATGGAAGGGGAGTCTCACGGAACTTATTTCCCTGAAAAGATATTGATGTCATAAGGCCACACATGGTTTTTTGGGTCCGGTTCCTTACCATTATATCCCACTTTTTTTTTTGTACTATTGTAAATTTCAAGGGGTTATCTGGATATCAACAGTCATAGATGGTGATGAAAATGCACTCTCAACTGGTCAGGGCTTAGCAATCTGTACCGCGAGGCGGCCAGCTCATCCGGGCTTCTTGTCATCTCAAGATTATCAAACCAGAAAGTCCTCCCTTGGAATGTCTTATCGACCAGGGCAGTCCGTTGCTGTGACGCGGTCTCTCTAAGCCAGAAGCTCTCCTTGCACCGCCATGAAAGGGTGCCCTTTCCCATGCGCGTCTTCCTTTGGTATGGGTCACTCCTTGTTGTAATTATGGTTATAATTATGGTTAATGGATCAACGAAACCCAATAAATTAAGATACGTTTTTTCTATTCACGTATCTCTTTTGGATTCATGTATTTCCTCATCTTTTCTGTTCACGTATCTATTGAATTCATGAATTTCTTAGATTCATGTATCTTTTAGTTCATGTATTTATTGAGTTCATGAATCTCTTGAATTCACGTATCTCTGGATTCATGAATCTTTTGGATTCACGTATCTCTTTAGTACATAAACTAAAAGGCTCTATAAATAGATATGAGAATAGAGCTTCATTAAGGTTTTTTGGTTTTGGTTTTTCCGACTCGATTCCAAAAAGGCTTTGATATACTTTCCTACTCTTCTAATTTTTCTGAGTGTGATGGTTCAATTGAACGGTTCGACTGAGTCTTGTTTGCATAGTGCTAATCCAAACAGGTTCGAGGTGTTGTATCTTGGGAGGCATAATTCGTGAATCTGCGGAGCACCTTTAGCAGGAACTAATCGCCTTAAGGAGATTCGGTTATCTGTACCTCACCTCCAATTTTATGTTATTTTTCAGTAATATATTATTTTCTTATTCTCCAAGATTTGTAAAAGGAATGATATTATAAAGTTGTTATCATTTTCTTTACATTGATGTTCTGATTACAACAAACAGTGTGTTTTCTCTGGATTAATTTCCAACAATCTTAAGGCGATTAGGTCACTCACTATTTGTTGTTCTTGTCAGATTATTGAGATGGCTTCAATGTCCCGAATGTTTTAGGAGACGTTCCTTTGGTCAATTCGGCTGTTGCTATGGAAGATGTTCAACCCTCAGGGTCTAAATTGGTGGCAGCTTATGCTACGGGCCCTTGGGCTAATACCAATTTTGGTGGTGCGGGTACAAGTCATTCGACTGGTATGCTCGGGACTGTTTTTCAGAACAGTACAAGCCAAATGGCTTTTAGCTCCGTTTCTGAAGGGGTAGTTCAACGAACTTTGCCTACTGTGATGGCAACACCTTCAGTTACAGCTAATGAGAAACCGGAGAAATTCACCGGGGTGGGCTTTAAACAGTGGTAGCAGAAGATGTTCTTCTATCTGACCATGCTCAATCTGACGAAATATTTATCGGAGGTGTGCCCGATAATTAGTCCATATGAGCAAGATGTCACGACGCTCGGTGCGTTGGAGGCTTGGAAGCATGGGGACTTCTTATGCCGAAATTATATCCTTAACTCATTTAGTGAATTCTCTTTATAATGTTTATTGTAATATTGAATCTCGCTAAATAGTTATGGGAGTCCTTAGAGAAGAAATACAAGATTGAGGACGCCGGCACCAAGAAATTTGTGGTTGCCAAATTCTTGGACTACAAGATGATGGATTCTAAATCAACTGTCATGAGTCGAGTTCAAGAATTGCAATTAATTCTGAGTGACATCTCTGCCGTGGGAATGATACTTAGTGAATCATTCCAAGTGGCGGCTATGATTGAGAAACTACCTCCGAGCTGGTCAGACTTCAAAAATTATTTGAATCACAAACGGAAGGAGATGAGCCTTGAAGATCTCATTATGTGCCTCAAAATCGAGGAGGACAATAGAAGGAGTGCGAACCATTTGTCTGAGCCAAAGGCCAACGTTGTGGAATCTTCCAAATCCCAGCAAGATAGAAAAAGGAAGATGTCTTTTCAAGGAAAAGGCAAGCAGAAGGAACAGTTCCAGAAATTTCAAGAGACGTGTTTTATATGCGACAAGCCTGGCCATCATGCTAAGAATTGCAAGAAGCGCCCAAAAAAAGGCAAGAACGATGGTGCAGCCCAAAGAACTCAATTTGACAGAACATGACAATATTGGAAGACTGCTCTGTGGTAATGTCTCGAAGCATATCTCGGTGTCCAACACTAATGGCTGGTGGCTAGACACAAAGCCACAAATCACATTTGTGCAGACAAACACATGTTCTCATCTTATGAGAAGGCTGAAGAAGATGAGAAATTTTATATGGCTAACTCTGCATCTGCAAAGATTGCCGGAAGAGGAAAGGTGATCCTGAAGTTTACATCTGGCAAGAAGGTCCCCTGCTGAATGTGTTGCATGTATTAGAGATTCGGAAAAACCTAATTTCTGGCCCCATACTTGTCAAGAAGGGTTTCAAAGTTGTATTTGAATCTGACAAATTTGTACTTTCTAAAGGAGGGATGTATGTGGGGAAATGGTACTTGTATAATAACCTGTTTAAAGCCAATGTGGTTGTCATTGATGTAAACTCGAATTATGTGTACCCAAAGACTATTAATAAAGAAAAGTCTTTAGTTTATACTGTTGCATCTCCTTATCTATGGCATGGTAGATTAGGACATGTAAACTATGGTACAATGAAAAGAATAGCAAATTTGGGGTTAATTCCAAGATTTGAGTTGATGCCTCGTTACAAGTGTGAGACTTGTGTTGAGGCCAAATTTGCCAAGAAACCTTTCAAATCCATTGAAAGAACAAGTGAACCTCTACAATTAATCCATAGTGATCTCGTGTGATTTAAAGTTTGTAGAAAGTAGAGGTGGAAAGAAGTACTTCATCACATTTGTGGATGACTGTACTAGATTTTGCTATGTTTATTTACTAACTAGCAAAGATGAGACTATGAGCATGTTTGTCAAGTATAAAATGAAGTTGAAAACCAACTTGATAAACGAATCAAAGTGCTTAGGTCTGATAGAGGAGGAGAATACAGTTCAATCAATTTCAAAGAGTTTTGTGCTAGTTTTGGAATAATTCTCCAAACGACCGCACCTTATACTCCGCAACAAAATGGAGTTGCTGAACGATTGAACAAGATACTAAAGGAGATGGCTAACGCCATGCTTTTGAGTTCAGGTTTACCTCAGAACTTGTGGGGGGAGGCAGTTTTAACTGCAAATTTTATTCTTAATAAAATACCCCACAAAAGGCTAGGTAAAACTCCATACGAGTTATGGAATGGAAAGTTGTCATCCTACAATTTTCTAAAAGTGTGGGGGTGCATAATGTAATTTATAACGGTAAGTCTAGACACATTCGTCGTAGACAATACTGTAAGGCAGTTGCTCTCAAATGGAATAATTTATTTAGACGTTGTAAAGTCAAAAGAAAATATTGCGGATCCGCTGACAAAAAGTTTGTCAAGAGAGTATATAAACTGCACATCGAGGGGAATGGGTTTAAGAGCCTTAACCCAATAAAGAGATTCCAGGGTGGAAACCTAACCTATGCGATTGGAGATCCCATGGACTAGGTTCAATAGGATAACGCAAATTTTAGAAACTCTAGTGTAAGCACTGTCTCCCATTCCTATGATGCAACAGTGCTTTTCTACAGTGTTATTAAGGGTACACTATGCGTTTAATGATTCCTATAACTTGGGATGTAACATCCAAGTGAGATATGGTAGGATATATTTAATAGGAATGAACCTATATGCGTGGAGCTGGCCGACTCTATGAAAATTTTTAAAGGCTCGATTTTCTAAAACACGCATGAATCCCGAGAGGTTCAGGGCCGAAAGAATGAACACAACCGAGAACCAATCTTGAATTGGAAGTACTCCGTGTGAGGTTTATTATCTAGGCTTACACAAACAACTGGCGATTCAAGGCTTAGTCCATCGACTAGTTAAGTAAGTCCGATAGGCTTTCACTAAAGAAGGTTCAAAGCAAAAGCTACCTATTTTGATGTGGTGTATTTCAACAGGCATGCTCAGATTTCTTCGAGTCAAAAATGTTTTGTTGATCAATTAATGTGGGGGATTGTTGTAATTATGGTTATAATTATGGTTAATGGATCAACGAAAGCCAATAATTTAAGATACGTTTTTTCTATTCACGTATCTCTTTTGGATTCATGTATTTCCTTATCTTTTCTATTCACGTATCTATTGAATTCATGAATTTCTTAGATTCATGTATCTTTTAGTTCATGTATTTATTGAGTTCATGAATCTCTTGAATTCACGTATCTCTGGATTCATGAATCTCTTGCATTCACGTATTTCTTTAGTACATGAACTAAAAGGCTCTATAAATAGATATGAGAATAGAGCTTCATTAAGGTTTTTTGGTTTTGGTTTTTCCAACTCAATTCCAAAAAGGCTTTGATATACTTTCCTACTCTTCTGATTTTTCTGAGTGTGCTGGTTCAATTGAACGGTTCGACCGAGTCCTGTTTACATAGTGTTAATCCAAACAGGTTCGAGGTGTTGTATCTTGGGAGGCATAGTTCGTGAATCTGCGGAGCACCTTTAGAAGGAACTAATCGCCTTAAAGAGATTCGGTTATCCGTATCTCACCTCCAATTTTATGTTATTTTTCAGTAATATATTATTTTCTACTTCTCCAAGATTTGTAAAAGGAATGATATTATAAAGTTGTTATCATCTTCTTTACATTGATGTTCTGATTACAACAAACAGTGTGTTTTCTCTGAATTAATTTCCAACACTCCTTACCATGAATAGAGGCAGCTCGAGGTTCAGGATAGCCCACTGGCCACCTGCCCATGGCCTTTGGACCCGAAGCACACTATCGCGCCAACCCCATGAGAACCAAGTACAGCCTCTGCCTCTCGAGATATCAGATGATCATATTGTGACCAACGACAACCGGCAGTACAGGCATCCCTTAGGTTCCATGATTTTGAGCTTCCGAATAATTGGTTCTGAAAATTTACAGCTCCACACTTGATTCCTAGTTCTTCTTGATGTGTACATAGGTAGAGAAGAAACGTCCCCATGAGGATATGTTTTCTCACTGTCTTTTTCTTTTTCAACAAACCTAAAGAGGAGAAAAAACTCTCACTGTCCCAAGCATATGAGCCATCAGTGGATGTCTATTGTGTTGATGCTCAAATTATTCATCATGATTATTATGGTGACATATATTACTGAAAAACAGTTATACATAGCTGCTAGCCCGGGAGGCAAATTTGGTTGTGGGGAATTTTGTCTATTTTGCAGTTTGTTCAATTTATTACGATCATAAGTGATCTACAGAACTTCTATCCTACAGAGTAGACAACCGTGGGATGAATTGTCAAAAAACTGGAACATATTCTAGTCGCAGCCAAGTGTGAGAATAGACCAGTTCTGAAGGCCACGGTGCTTTCTGTGAAGTTCATGGAAAGTTATGGAGGCGATGGAATGTGATATCTCGAGGCTTGCTCTTGACAAAGACTGAAGACTCTGAACATTGTTTTCTTGCAGAGTCAGTCAATTTGAGTTATATTGTCTTCCGGTGGCTTTCATGTTAACGTCTACAGATAATTTTTATATTGAAGGTGGCATCATGTTAGGAGTGAAGGCTAGTTTACTTACTTGATCAAATTATAAAGAAATGATCATATCAACAGAGGCTACGTCAATCCACAGTCGATCATGCAGATATTGAGTCATAAAGAAACATTGATTTGATGACTTGGTGGCATGGTGTGGATTCCTAGGAAATTTCTTCTTTGTACTTCAGAGCAACACGAAAATATCACTGGGCAAGGCCTCTTTGATTATTGAATGGTTAATTTCTAACTTCAAACCCTGTGGAAATATATTAGAATAAACTATGGAAGCAAGAAGTGTAGGCAAGAAAGATAAAATAGTGTTGCAATTGAGAGGAAGCCTCTTTGTTAGTTCTTAATAAGGACAAGAGCAGAGGGGCCGGAGTAGTTGGTCAAGAATTGATCTCTTTTCCGTGAAGTAAAATTAAAGACACCTTGATTTCTGAAGCTAATCTCAAGTGCTCCTCATCCTCAGTATCTTGCAATACCTAGTCTATTGCCGTTTTTGCTTCTCTTAGCAAAGCCTAGACTCCGACATGGCAG
The DNA here is from genome assembly GCA_014182395.1 of Eucalyptus sp. ANBG9806169. NCBI lineage: Eukaryota > Viridiplantae > Streptophyta > Magnoliopsida > Myrtales > Myrtaceae > Eucalyptus > Eucalyptus sp. ANBG9806169. Next base: position 10,686,504 of record CM024582.1, read on the forward strand.
GAGCTCTAGTGGGTGGAGCTGTCCTCTCTGCTTCACTCCAGGTACTATTCGACAGATTGGCTTCCCGCAGGCTGATAGACTGTGTCTGGAGCCGAAAAGATGAGGAAGCTCTGCTGAAGAAGCTAAAGGCAAGCCTTGTATTTGCTGAGGCAGTGTTGTCTGATGCGGAGCATAAGCAAATAACAGACCAGACCGCAAAAGAGTGGCTAAACCAGCTAGAAGAAGCTGTCACCGATGCTCATAATCTCTTGAATGGTATTGAAGCCAGAGATTCACCGAGGAGGTTAAGAGGCGGATCGAGAAGCAAATTGCTGGAAGACATGCTCGATAGATTGGAGATTATGGCAAGGCAAAAGGATGCCTTTGGCTTCATAGAACTAGGAGTACAGCCTTTGCAGACGTCCCCAACGACATCGTTGATGCAGGAGCCTAACATCTATGGTAGGGACGAAGATATGGAGGCAATAGTCAACTTGTTGCTGTCTGATGATGCACCGGGTGACCCAATATGCGTGATTACCATCGTCGGTGTACCAGGGATTGGCAAGACCACACTCGCTCAGTCTTTTTACAACGATAACAGCGTGAAAGGGTATTTTGACTTCAGAGTTTGGATCTGTGTCTCGAACAGGTTAGATGTTTATTTGATTACCAAGACAATCCTAGAAGCTATAACTATGGTGAATTGTGATATCAAGGACCTGAATATTCTTCAACTGAGACTCAGATAAGAACTAATCGGCCGGAAACTCTTACTTGTTCTGGATGATCTCTGCACTGAGGACTGCTCGGAATGGAACACACTGCGAAGCACTCTGAAATTCCGTGCACTGGCAAGCAAGACCATAGTGACTACTTGCAGTGAAATCACAGCAGCGATGACGTGCACGCTGCCAGCTTACCATTTAAGCCCATTACCATACGAAGATTGCTGGTTGATCTTCGCTCAACATGCATTTGATAGTGGACTCGGTGCTCCAGATCCAAACCTAGAAGCAGTAGGCAGAGAAGTTGTGAAGAAATGCGGAGGCCTTCCTCTAGTTGCCAAAACCCTTGGAGTTCTGTTCCGCTCTAATCCAATCCATGGGGGGTGGAATGAAATCTTGAGAGATAGCATGTGGGATGCATCGCATGATTTGAGCAGCTTTGCACAGGCTTTAAGAGTAGGACTGTAACTTTTGCTTATCTGCCTCTCTAATTCTCTGATTACAGTGGAAGCGTCTTAATCTAAACTTCCAATGGTTGTCATTTTTACGCGGGTGTAGATTAGAAGTGGAATAGGTAAATGGAGAAGAAAGCTTTTGGGGAGACAACATGATGAAAATTTCTTCCCAGGGGGTCTGAATCAGTTCAGAGGCACATTCCCAATTATAAAGATCAAGAGGGCATGGCTTTCCAAACTTCTGGTGCTGTGGATTATGATTCTGAGCATTTTGAGTGCATTGGTTTACAAAACTGTATATGATTATCAGATCACAAAAATGAAGGAGGCATTGGGAAGCATGTGCGACAAACGGGCGTGGATGCTACAGAATCAGTTCACAGTCAAGGTTAATCACATCCATGCGCTTGCTGTTCTGGTGTCGAGATTTTATTACCAGCAGAATGCAACAGACACTAAACAGGTGTGTCCCACACAACTCTCTTGGATATCGATTTATTGACCTCTTCCATGTTCCAACCTTGATTGTTTCATTGAATCTTCAACTTGGGTGGACCCAATAATTGTTGAAAATGTAGATTATCGTCCATATAGTTTTAAGAATAAGTTCTGTCCACAGTTTTGAAATTTCCCCTGTAACAAACAGCCAATTGTTGTCTCTGCCATTTTCCATATAGCTCATGTTAATAATTACTCTGCTGAAAGATGCGGGAGGCTCTGGCAGGCTACATAACTAGTACTACTTTCGAGCGCCCATTACTTTCTGGGGTGGCTTATGCAGAACGAGTGGTTCATTCCGAGAGGGAAAATTTTGAAAGACGGCACGGATGGAAGATAAGAGATCTGGACTTACAAAGCCAGCCTTCGCCTGTTCGAGAAGAGTATGCACCCGTTATATTCTGTCAAGAGAACATCACCCATGTGAATTCACTTGACTTGTTGTCAGGAAAGGTACCTGATCTGCTATTTCCTATTTATACGGTACGTCTTCCTATTTCCACAACACCATCGCTTAATTGGGGCATGTGTTTGCATGTTGCACACAGGAAGATCGAGAGAATGCATTGAAGGCAAGAGCTGCTGGAAAAGCTGTAATGTCAGGCCCCTTCAGCTTCACACGAACGGAACGGATTGGAGTGATTTTGACATATCCTGTTCACAGATCCACACTCTCACCAAGCATTGGTGTGGAAGAGCGGACTAGAGCCACTGCAGGGTTTGTCTAGTGTTTCTCTTTCTCGCAGCATTCCTTAGCGTAATTAGGATCCATCGAATGAATACACGGTTTCCTCCAATTATGATTTCTCTGAGGAACTGGAGTAACCATTTACTATGAACGTTTGACTCTTGCTAGAAGCTGCCTGTGAGATGGATTGGATAATATTGGACCTAGTTTCAAATGCTTCAAGTTTGCACTATGCTACTTGACTGAAATTAGTATTGCTTGCCCTAACAGCTTGCATTTCAGACAGACCCGAATTACTTCTTGTTTTCCTGCTTGATTTCTTAGTTCTATATTCTTATTAGTCGACCATTGTGGCTGTTCTATGACATATGCATGATGGTGTTTGTGTGCTGAACTTATTGCAACCTTGATCTTGTGATATAACGGACAAGTAGGAAGATGCCAGCTTGTGCATGCTGCGTTTATGCATATTCCAGATACATAAGTAGGAGTCTCTGGTCAAGATTGCCTTGCATTATGAGTCCAAAATGGTTTTATCTTTCATGAGGATTTGCCCTTGGCTATCTGTATCTTCTCATTTGCTCATCCGTTACTTGATTTAATGGACTATGTTCGTTTAAATTTACAATTGCCTGCAGATATATTGGAGGAGTCTTTCACTTCGAGTCCCTAGTGGAGAACGTACTCTGGCAACTTGGAAATCAGACGGTTTCGGTTACTGTGTATGATATCACAAACTCTTCTTACTCATTGATGTATGGTCACGATTATGTCGAAAGTGACCAACCCATGATGCATGAGAGCAAGCTTGAACTTGGAGATCCCTTCAGGAGGCACCTGATGATATGCAGGTTAGTCCATCCAATTCGGGTCATTCAGAAAGAAAGAGCTCCCTGTTGGACTGACACTGATCATGCAGGTATCGAGATGCAACATCCTTATCTTGGATCCCAGCCATCATCACAGTCTCAGTCATCGCCATTGGTTTGTTAGCACCATGTGTGCTCTATGCTGCGGCAATTCACAAGGTAAATATCAGACAAGCCTCCCTCAAAATTCGAGGATTGGGAGTTCAATTGGAAGATGCAAACACGGCCAATTCCCAGGTGATGTTTTCGGGAACTTACCGCAAAAGCAGCGCATGTTGTCCACTTCCTGGAGAAGACAGCTTTTATGCTAACCATGTCTGATTTTCTATGTCTATAACAGCTCCGAGCTAATGCTTCAGAGATTAAGCAACCTGCTTATATCATCAACCGTACGATAAACATAACTCCCACATCGTGTTTTCCTTTTTGTCTGCTTTTAATAGCTCCTGTGTGATCCTGGGATCAAATCGTGCTTTCATTTTCCCACAGGGACTCTTGCCATGCTCCTCGAGACCGAACTGAGCTCAATCCAGAGGGGCTACATTCAGATTGCTCAAGCTTGTGGAAAGAGGCAGATTGCATTAGTAGACAGAGCCCTGGAATCACCAAATTTGCCGGTCATAACTCATACCAACTAGAATATGGCCAATCACAAGTCATTAACGTAGGGGATGTTGCTTGGATAGTTTGAGACTGAGCATGTTCACAGATGCTCCTGCAAAAAGCAAATAAAAACTTCTATGGTGTGCTTGGATAGTTTTGAGACTGGATATGCTTGCAGATTCTCCTGCAAAAAGCAAATAAAAACTTTTATGGTGTGCTTGGATAGTCTTGAGACTGGGTATGCTTGCAGATGCTCCTGCAAAAAGCCAATAAAAACTCTTATGGTGTGATTCGACTTTCAACATGGTTCCTAACATGGATTGTCATTTTCTGCATTGGTATGGGAAAGCATGCCCCAACTACTGTCGATTTCTTGAAATCACAATGCAATTATCTACTATGGTCAAGACAAACAGACCACTGTCTTCTCTTCCTTGACATGAATTCGAAAAATCAAACCTTTGCAAACTAAAACGCACGAGGAATCCAAAGTGAAACGAACCCACATTCCATTGATGTTCAATCATGTACATCTACATAACAACGATTCAAAGCCTCCATAATCAACCCACAAAAGATATCGACCTCTCCCGCTAAAATCAAACATACCCCTAAAACGATGAAGACCTAAAACACACGTTTTTCTACTAAGCCCTCTCTCCCCGGATCCTCCTGGCGAGCTGGATATCCTTTGGCATGATGGTGACCCGCTTGGCGTGGATGGCGCACAGGTTGGTGTCCTCGAACAGCCCGACCAGGTACGCCTCCGCCGCCTCCTGGAGGGCCGCGACGGCGCTGCTCTGGAACCGGAGGTCGGTCTTGAAGTCCTGGGCGATCTCCCCTCACCAGCCGCTGGAACGGCAGCTTCCGGATCAGCAGCTCCGTGCTCTTCTGGTACTTCCTGATCTCCCTCAGCGCCACCGTGCCAGGCCTGAACCTGTGCGGCTTCTTGACCCCGCCGGTCGCGGGGGCCGACTTCCTGGCCGCCTTGGTCGCCAGCTGCTTCCTCGGGGCCTTGCCGCCGGTGGACTTCCGGGCCGTCTGCTTCGTGCGAGCCATTCCGATCGGCGAACTTTCCTTTCCTTTTTCTCGGGAAATTGTTTTCTCGGGAAAATAGAGAGAGAAAGCGATTGAATCTGGTGTTTCTTGCGAGCGGAGGAGGAAGATATATATATATATATATATATATAAAGAAGAGGCGGGAAGAGGCGGAGTTTCGGGATTTGAAGGTGTTTTGAGGAGAGGATGGAGATCTGGCCGTTGGATCGGGGATGGATTCGACGGGCGAGATTCGTTGTGGTATGCATCGCATGACACGGCTTCCTATGGTAAGGCTCACGCCTTACCATGAACAGAGGCAGCTCGAGGTTGAGGATGGCCCACTCGCCACCTGCCTCAGGACCCGAAGCACACATATTGCTGGCGAGGCATCCTTTAGGTTCCACGATTTTGCTCTTCCTAATAATTGGGTCCGAAAAATATGGCTCCGCACCTGATCCGGTTCTTCTTTATGATGTGTACATTGGGATAAGAACGCTTCAAGTGCCACAACTTGGCACAAAGGGACTTAAGTGTCATAACCTACGAAAGGTACACTTAAGTGTCACATTCGAAGAAAAACGAATCACTTAAGTGCTGCTCCGGCCAAAACGCCGACGTGGCATTTTTCCGATGAAGCGAGCCCAAAACGACGCCGTTTTGCTTGCTGACGTGGCCAAATAATACAAAAACGGCAAGCCTTGTATTTGCTGGGGCAGTGTTGTCTGATGCGGAGCATAAGCAAATCACAGATCCAACCGCAAAAGGGTGGCTAGACCAGCTAGAAGAAACCGTTGCCGATGCTCAGAATCTCTTGAATGCTATTGAAGCCAGAGATTCACCGAGGAGGTTTAGAGGTGGATCCAAAAGCAAATTGCTAGAAGACATGCTCGATAGATTGGAGATTATGGTGAGGCAAAAGGATGCCTTTGGCTTCATAGAACTAAGAGCACAGCCTTTGCAGACGTCCCCAACGACATCTTTAATGCAGGAGCCTAACATCTACGGTAGAGACGAAGATATGGAGGCGATACTCAGCTTGTTGCTATCCGATGAAGCACCGGGTGACCCAATATGCGTGATTACCATAGTTGGTGTCCCAGGGATCGGCAAGACCACGCTTGCTCAGTCTATTTACAATGATAATAGCGTGGAAGGGTATTTTGACTTCAGAGTTTGGATCTGCGTCTCGAACAGGTTAGATGTTTATTCGATTACCAAGACAATCCTAGAAGCAATAACTATGGTGAGTTGTGATATTAAGGACCTGAATCTTCTTCAACTGAGACTCAGAGAAGAACTAATCGGCTTGAAACTCTTACTTGTCCTGGATGACCTTCGCATTGAGGACTGCTCAGAATGGAACATACTGCGAAGTCCTTGGAGATTCTGTGCACTGGCCAGCAAGATCATCGTGACTACTCGAAGTGAAATCACAGCAGCCATGACGTGCACGCTGCCAGCTTACCATTTAAGCCCGCTACCCTACGAAGATTGCTGGTTGATCTTCGCTCAACATGCATTTGATAGTGGACTCGGTGCTCCAGATCCAAACCTAGAAGCAGTAGGCAGAGAAATTGTGAAGAAATGCAGAGGCCTTCCTCTAGTCGCTAAGACCCTTGGAGTTCTGTTCCGCTCCAAACCAAACCATGGGGAGTGGAATGAAATCTTGACGGATAGTATGTGGGATGCATCACATGACTTGAACAGCTTTGTACAGGCTTTAAGTGTACGACAGTAACTTTTGGTTATCGACCTCTCTAATTCTCTGATTTTATTTTAGCAGTACAATAATCTTAATCTAAACTTGCAGTGATCACGTTTTCACTTTTCCTTGGGTGTAGGTTAGAAGTGGAATAGGTAATTGGAGAAGAAAGCTTTCGGAAGGACAACATGATGAAAATTTCTTCCCAGGGGTTCTGAATCAGTTTGGAGGCACATACCCATATATAAAGATAAAGAGGGTATGGCTTTCCATATTTCTGGTGCTCTGGATCATGATTCTGAGCATTGTGAGTGCATTGGTTTACAAGACTATAAAAGATTATCAGACTACAAAAATGAAGGAGGCATTGGGAAGCATGTGCGATAAACGGGCATGGATGCTACAGGATCAGTTTGCGGTTCATGTTAACCACATCCATGCACTTGCTATGGTGGCCAGACTTTATGACCAACAGAATGCAACACATTGCACACAGGTGTGCCCCACTCAACGCTCTTGGATATTGATTTATTGAGCGCTTTTATGTTCTTGTTCATTAAATTTAGAAGGATGGACCCGTTAATCATTGAAAATGTAGATCATCATCCATATAGTTTTAAGAATAAATGGTGGTCACGGTTTTGAACTTTCACCTGCAACAAACAGCAAAGTTTGAGTATCTCGGTTCTGCATGTCATATAACTCATGTTAATAATTCTTCTGCTGGAAGATGGGAGAGGCTCTCGGGGGCCACATGGATAATACTACTTTCAAGCGCCCATTACTTTCTGGAGTGGTTTATGCAGAACGAGTGCATTGCAAGATTGATGATAAGAGAAGGTGGCTATGGGATATAATGCATGTGACCCCCGGAAGCAAGCCTTCACCTGTTCAGGAAGAGTATGTATCCTACGAATTCGGTGAAGATGACATTGCTTATATGGGGCCTCTTCTGAGTTCACTTGTCATGATGACAGGAGAGGTACCTCTCCTGTTATTTCCTCTCTACACACTATATCTTCGTACTTCCACAATACCAATGCCTAATTCAGGCACGTGTTTGCATATTACATGACTCAGGAAGATCGACATCATGTATTGAAGGCAAGAGCTGTTGAAAAAGCTGTATTATCAGCCCCCTTCAGGCTGTTTTCGTCAAATCGGACTGGAGTGATTTTGATATATCCTGTTTACAAATCCAAATTCTCACCAAGCGTGAGTTTGGAAGAGCGCATCTGTTATAACTCATGAAATAACAATCAAAACAGAAAACATCTCTATTGATCAAGGGAGAGAAAGGATGAAAAAACAGAACATAGCACTACATACGTCTTGTACAAAAGAAACTGTCGAGTACCACAACTAAAAATAAAGTAGAAACTGCTCACGTACGTGCAACACATAACTGCACACAAACGTGCCATTAACTTCCTATAAAATAACAAAAACACTTAATGCGTAACTAAATGAACTTGGCTGTTTTTTAATAAAAAACAGAGGAAAACAGAGGAAAAAAGAGGAAAACAGCAACGACGGAAAACAGCAGCACCGAGATAAATCCGACAAACTCCTCCTTGGATGCTTGCTGCCGCAAACTCCTATTTTCTCTCTTAACAGCTCAAATCTTCCAGCCTGAAGTGGCTTTGTGAACATGTCCGCAAGCCGATCTTCAGATCCGCAATAGACCAATTTAACTTCACCACTTTGTTGCACCTCACGCAGAAAGAAAAATTTGACTTTGAAATGCTTGGTTTTGCCATGGAAAACTGGATTCGTGATATTGCTAGAGCAGCCTGATTGTCTACATTGACTTCGATACAATCACCGGAATTCAACCACAAATCCTTCATTATCTTCTTCAGCCATAAAGCTTGATTTGCGCAGCAGAGCTGCTATAAACTCAGCCTCTCGCTGTAGACTCGAGCTACAATCTCTTGCTTTTTGGAACTCCAGAGAAACAAGCGTAACCAAGAGTGAAACAATATCCGTACGTACTCTTCATGTCATCTACCGAACCAGCCCAGTCACTATCGAAAATCCTTGCAAATTAAACTTCTGACATTTCTTAAACTTCACACTAAAGAACAATGTTCCTTTGAGATATCTCAAGACCCTTTTTGCTGCAACCAAATGTAACTGACTAGGACTACTCATAAACCTGGATAAAACACTCACAACAAATAGAATATCTGGTCTAGTTGCTGTAAGATACATGAGACACCCAATCGACTTCTATACATAGAAGCATCTACCGCATCTGCTCCATCATTCTTCCGCAGCTTCTCTTTAGCAGCCATAGGAGTGCTTACACTTCGACAATCTTCCATCTGAAACTTCTTTAGAATTTCCTTCATATATTTTTTCTGACAAATGAAGATCTCATATGAAGCTTGTTTGACTTCCAGACCCCAAAAATAAGCCATCTTTCCCAAGCCTGACATCTCAAAAACTGCAAATAGATCTTGCTTCACCTTCTCTATCAATTCCATATCATTCCCTCACTAATAGATCATCTACATAAAGTGACAGAATTACAACACCGTGATTCACTTTCTTGACATAAAGAGTGAACTCACTTAAGCTTTTTACAAAGCCAAAATTCTGCAAATATCGATCTATCTTCCCATACCAAGCTCTTGGAGCCTCGTTCACCCATATAGAGCTTTCCTCAATCAGTATACACTCTCTTCTTGCCCTTTGATACCGAATCCTTCAGGTTGTTCAACAAAAATCTCCTCCTCAAGCTCTCCATTCAGAATGCGACTTGACATCTAACTGAAATATAGGCCACCCATTCTCTGCTGCAATAGCTAACAATAGCCTTATTGTATCAAGTCGTGCAACAGGAGCAAATGTTTCAGAATAGTCTACTCCCCATATTTGTGCATAGCCTTTCACAACCAGTCTGGCTTTGTGTTTATTGATAGAACCATCAGGATTAAGTTTTGTTCTAAATACCCACTTAACCCCAATCACATTCTTATCAAATGGTCTGTCAACAAGCTCCCATGTGTGGTTTTTCTGGATCATTGCAATCTCCTCCTGCATTGCTGCAATCCACCTCTGATCCTCATTCGCTTCCACAAAGTTAGATGGTTCAAGCACCGCCACATTGCTTCTTTCATAGATTTCAGCAAGTGACCTTGTGCCTCTCACACTGTAAATCATCCATACCGTCTTCCAATCCATCTATAACTTCATCAACCTCTACATCTCGTTGCAGGTTGTTTTTCGAACTCCGTCTATTCTCGCACTCTTTCCTTCCATCCAATTCCACTCATCTTCCTCTAGAAAAATAACATCTCTCGCTCACGTCACCTTCCTTGTCATGGGATGGAAAATCCCGTAAGCCTTTGATTGAAGGCTATACCCAATAAAGATTCCAAGCTCGCTTTCTTATCCGCTTGTCCCTCTTGACTTCGTGAACATGAGTGTAACACAAACACCCAAAAACCTTCAAATTCTTCACGAAGGTCTAACACCATGCCGACTTCAAAAGGTGTTGACTTCTCTAAGGCCTTTGTGGGCAATCTATTCAATAGAAACACCGCAAGATTAGCCGCCTCAGCCCGAGAACTTCTTAGGTAACTTCTTCTCCCGCATCATACATCTAGCCATCTCCATAATACTTCTTTTTCCTCTCACCGACCCCATTCCGTTGAGGTGAATAGGGAGCAAAGAACCGCTGCACAATTCCCGCTTGCTCACAATTCAACTTAAACTTGTGAGCATACTACGTAACCATTATCGATCTCGAGCATTTTAATTTTCTTCCCACTCGATTCTCAACTAAAGCTTTAAACTTCACAAACACATCAGCAACTTCAGACTTGGCTCGCAGAAAATAAATCCAACTCATCCTAGTCATATCATCAGTGAAAGTAATAAAATACCCGCTACCATTTAGAGAAGACTCGACATAGGTCCACATAGATCCGTGTGAACTAATTGCAGCTTTTCACATGCTCTCCACCTCCTCCTTTGAAAGGAAATCTGGCTTGCTTGCCAAGAAGACAAGTTCTCGCACCGTGGAAATTCCTCCTCCAAACTTGGCAAGTCATCTCGCCAAGCTATTTTTCTGCATAAACGACATGCTCTTCCCGTGAACATGCCCAAGTCTTTTATGCCATAGCTCGCATTTTCTTCTTTGCACTTTAAAGCCATTTGTTGCATCTCTTGTGGCTTGAACATGAAACTCTTGTCCTTCATTGGGATTCTTAGCACTTCTTTGCTATCTCGCATTATTAATAAGACATTCATTCCCTTCGAACTTCACTTTATAGCCCCTCTCAACTAATTGACCAACACTTAACAGTATTCTGGTCAATATTTGGCACAAAGAGAACATCACCGATCAGCTTCATCTCCCGATTTCCTTCAATAGCAACTATACCCTTCCCTTGCACTTCGATATACCGTCCATTGCCAATTCGACTGGACTGACTGACTTGTTTAGACTTCTAAACAGCTTCAAATTGCCGCCATATGATTGGTACAGCCACTATCCACCAGCCATGCATCCTTCTCAACAAAAGATTCGAAAAGGAAGCTACAAACAAGTGCTCTTCCTCGCCATTCACCGCTACCTGTGCTTTTCCCGCTTGCTGGTAATTTTTTTCTTTGCAGATGGCTTCCATGTGACCCAACTTGTGACATCTTCGCATCTAGCATCGGCTTTCTCCAACATCTAAAAACCGATGATTAGTTCCACCACGCATTGACAAGGCTTTTTGTTCATCTTCCATTTGCTAGACCCACTGTAATTCCTTCTTTGCTACAAACTTGGAGTCACCAGCATTTTCTCTCGGACTGAATCCATTTCTTCCCTTTGCCTCCATCATTGGACTTCACTCTAGCTTGTAGCGCACCCTCAACAAACTCTTCTCTTCTCATCGCCTTCTCAGGCTCCCGTGCTCCGCAGAGCATTTAACAATTCTGCAAGCTTTATATCGCCAAGTCTCTTGTATTTTCCAGAGAAGCTATGGTGGCTTCGAACTTCTCTCGGAAGAGACACTGTGATCTTCCGAACAAGCCTTTCATCCTTCAAGTCAGTCCCTAAAACTCGATTTTTTCAGCTATCCCAACCAGCCTATCGAGTACTCCTTCACCGACTCAATCCTTCATGTGCTGTCTCTCAAACTCCCTCAAGAGATTCAGCACCTTCATGCCTCTTATCTTCTCATCTCCCTCGTATTCATCCTTCAAGAAATCCCATATTGCCTTTGCGAAGCACATCTCATGATCCTTGTGAAGATAGTGGGTGAAACAAAGAAAGATACGGGCAAGACTTTGCCTTAGCCTTCCTTGTGATTCTCTCTTTATGGTACTTTATCTGATTTAAGGTCGGATTATTTGGAAGTGGATCAACCTCATAATCATCCTCCACAGCCTCCCATAGATCATGACCCTCCAAGAATGCCGTCATCTTGACAGCCCATGCATGATAATTTTCCCCGAAAGACCGGAGCAGCCATTGCGGAGAATCCACTCAATCCCGCCTCCATCGCTTTTTTTTTTTGCAGATTGGAAGCAATCTTCACTCACTTACCCTCACTTCACAGTCCCTTAAGATCCCTCAGATGCTCTGATACCAATGTTATAACTCATGAAATAACAATCAAAACAGAAAACATCTCTATTGATCAAGGGAGAGAAAGGATGAAAAAACAGAACATAGCACTACATACGTCTTGTACAAAAGAAACTGTCGAGTACCACAACTAAAAATAAAGTAGAAACTGCTCACGTACGTGCAACACATAACTGCACACAAACGTGCTATTAACTTCCTATAAAATAACAAAAACACTTAATGCGTAACTAAATGAACTTGGCTGTTTTTTAATAAAAAAACAGAGGAAAACAGAGGAAAAAAGAGGAAAACAGCAACGACGGAAAACAGCAGCACTGAGATAAATCCGACAGCATCAGAGCCACTGCAGGGTTTGTCCAGTGTTGCTCTTTATCGCAGCATTCCATAGTAAAATTATGATCGATTGAATGAGTGTTTGGTTCTCTCACATCATGATTTCTCATAGGAACTGGACCAACCATTTACTATGAATATTTGACTGTTGCTAGAAGAGGCCTGTGAGATGAACTGGATACTGTTGGAGCCAGTTTCAAATGCTTCAAGTTTGCACTTGGATACTTGACTGAAATTAGTCTCCCTTGCCCTAACCGCTCGCATTTCGGACAGAAACCAAATTACTACTTGTTTTCCTGCTATGATTTCCCAATTCTGTGTCTCTATTATTCAACCATTGGCTGTTCTATCACACATGCATGATTGTGTTTGCGTGATATAACAATTTCAACCTTGATCTTATTGTATGACGAACTTCTGGGATAATGCTGGCTCGTGCATGCCATGTTTTTGCATATTCCGGATACTTCAGGAGTCTGGTTAAGTTTGCCTTGCATTATGTAGTTCAAAATGTTAATGCCTGTAATGAGGATGCACCCTGGTTATCTGTATCTTCTCGTACCCAACCAATTGTTTTGTTTCTCTGTCTGTTAATATAAATGGACTCTGTGTGATTGAAATTTACAATTGCCATCAGATATATTGGTGGAATTTTTGAATTCGAGTCCCTTGTGGAGAGCATACTCTGGCAACTTGGAAATCAGACAGTTTTGGTCAACGTATATGACATCACAAACTGTTGTCCCTCATTGATGTATGGTCCCAATTATGTCAAATTTGACCGGACCATGGAGCACATGAGCAAGCTTGAACTCGGAGATCCCTTCAGGGAGTACCTGATGATATGTAGGTTAGCCCAACCACTCAAATGGTTATTCACAAAAAAAGAGTTCCCTATTAGGCTGACGCTGACCATGCAGGTATCGAGATGAGGCATCTAAATCTTGGCTGCCAGCCATTGTCGCAGTCTTGATCGTCACCATCGGTTTGTTAGCACCTTGTGTGCTTTATGCTGCAGCAATTCACATCGTGAAACTCAGACAAGCCTCACTCCAAATTCGAGGATTGGAAGTTCAACTGCAAGATGCGAACATGGCCAATTCCCAGGTGATATTATCGGGGAACTATCACAAAGGCAGCCTGTGTTGTCCGCTTCCTGATGATTTTTTGCTGTGTCTGATTTTCTATGTCTATAACAGCTCCGAGCTGATGCTTCAGAGATTAAGCAGCCTGCTTATACCATCATCCGTATGACAAACATAACTCCCGCATCGTGTTTCTCTTTTGCCTACTTTTAATAGCCCCTGTATGATCCATGGATCAAATCTTTACAGAATATGTGCTTTCATTTGCCTGCAGAGACTCTTGCCATGCTTCTCGAGACTGAACTGAGCTTGGTACAAAGGAGCTACACTCGGATTGCTCAAGCTTGTGGAAGGAGGCAGATTGCATTAGTAGACAAAGCACTCGAATCACCAAACTCGTCAGTCATAACTCGCACCACCTAGAATGTCGCTTGGACAGTTTGAGATTGAGTGCTCTGATTCAGATTTCAAGTCATGAAAATTCTAGGAAAAGGTATTATTTGCAGATCAGACAGAAAATTTCTGGTGTGATTGACTATTGACATGGCTTATGTAATTTTCTGCATTTGCCGAAGAAAGCCAGAGACTTCTGAATTCAGCCCCGACCATCGTAAATTCCTTGTAATAATCCCAGCAATCACAAAATACAGTTACAATCATCATGCGATCGTCTATCATGCTTAAGACAAGCAGACCGTCGTCTTGTCCTCCCAAACCATCATTCACGTACTGAAAAGCACAAAAATTTGTAAGAATTCGACGAAAGTGAAGCAAACCCACATTCCATTGATGCCCAAACATGTACATCGAACATAACACCGATTCAAATTCTTCATCATCAAGCTGAAAGAGAAATCGACCTACGGAGATCTATCTAACCACGTTTTTTCCTCCTAAGCCCAACTACAACGTCGGTTAGTGTTCAAGTGCATCCTTCGTTTAACCAGAGTAATTTTCGAAATTAGATCTCAATTTTAAAATTGTGTTAAAGTTGATGAATTATAAGGTTTTGATTGAGGAACTACTGAGTTTTACTTCATATGAAAATGGTAGATAACGGCGTTGTGGCGCCATAGATTTGACAAAAATTGATTATGAAGTACGAATTTGTGGGAATGAATTTGTGAAGTTTCGTATGAGAGTTTCGCATAATAAATAATATGCATAATGGAAAAAAGATGAATATTTGTTACAAATTGAGCTTTTTCAATAGCGCTTAAGTATCATTTTATCAATAGATAAAACTAAAGAAAGGTGACACAAAGCTCGGTTTCGCCATAAGCTAAGCAGATGAGGTACGATGTCCTAATTTCTCATGCCTTTTCTGCTACATATAAAGTTTTTCCTATCCATTAAATCCCACTTTTTTTTTTCTACTACTGTAAATTTCAGGGGGTTATCTATATATCAACAGTCATAGATGGTGATGAAAATGCACTCTCAACTGGTCAAGGCTTAGCAATCTGTACCGCGAGGCGACCAGCTCATCTAGGCTTCTTGTCATCTTGTTGGATTTATCTCAGTGCTGCTGTTTTTCGTTGTTGCTGTTTTCCTCTTTTTTCCTCTGTTTTCCTCTGTTTTTTTTATTAAAAAACAGCCAAGTTCATTTAGTTACGCATTAAGTGTTTTTGTTATTTTCTAGAAAGTTAATAGCACGTTTGTGTGCAGTTATGTGTTGCACGTACGTGAGCAGTTTCTACTTTATTTTTAGTTGTGGTACTCGACAGTTTTTTTTTTTTGCACAAGACATATGAAATGCTATGTAGGGGTGATCGGGTCCAAGGTGGGCAGGGTCTAGACCTGGACCCTGTTCCCTACCCTGTTATAACAGGTTCCCCTTTTTTGGACCATGTTCCCTACCCTGTTTGCATTGGACCCTGTTCCCGGCCCACCCTGTTTTTCCGGTCCGGGAACAGGGTTGACCCCGTTTATATTGGAACTTGTTTTGCATAAAAATTATTGTATCTTTATATTAACTTTAGATAAGCAAGTATGGATGAGTTATATGCTGAAACAAAAAGGCCGGACAAAACACATCCTTCGACCAAACTCATTGGGAACATGTATAAAATTTGGAACCCCCTTGAAAAAACAACCACGTGTATAAATCGACCATCTCGCATCCCCATATCCCACAAGGTACATCAAGTTTCTCATATTCCAATAATATACAAGCTAGCAATTTAGCCAATTAACTAGTTGTAGTACAATTTCCTTCATGTGCTCGATCTTCTTCTCCTTCTTTGGCCTTGTGTTCCACATGGTACAAAATCTCTAACAAAAACCTAAAATTCATATATAAAGAAAAATCAACAAGAATCCATACTTTAGAGACATGCAAAAGTTATGATTTAATAAAGTTTATTTACTTACCACAAAATCGGAGTTTCGACAAAATGAAGTTTATTTTCCAATGATAATGTCCTTGGTAAGACAATCCAAATCTATAAAAAAGAAAAAAAAAAAGAGATTAAATAGGGCATGCACTTAATAGATAGTTATGCAAATGAATTATAAGATAGAAAGAAATATATATAACTTACCCGCCTCAAATTGTTCCGCATTTTCGATGCACTCTTCAACATTAATTGACATGCGAACAGCTCTCAACCAATCTTGAGTACAAATTAAACCTTCCACCACTCTAGGAGTCAAAGAACTTCGAAAGCCATCAAGTACACGTCCCGATGTACTAAAAGCCGACTCTGAAGCAACGGTAGTCACGGGAATAGACAAAACATCTCGAGCCATCAAAGATACAATTTTATACTTTGACCCAGTACTCTTCCACCACATCAAAAGATCAATATTAAGGATATCTTCACTTTCAGCTTCAAGATACCGATCAAACTCAGATTTGTTTTCACCCAACACTCTTTTCTTCGCATGGAGAAAGCTTTTGTGCCAAGCATCGATTTCACAATCATTGTCATCAATATCAACATTAGAAGCACTACTACTATTACTCACACTTGAATCACCAAATTTTCCTTCACTAGAAGAGCCAACAAAAGATCGCTCATAAGATTTATACAAATTCTCCAAGGCGACCTTCACTTTATCATGCATCTCATCAATTTTTGCTTCATCATCATAGATTTGTTCAAAACAGAACTTTACATAATTCAACTTCTTTGTAGGATCCAATGCAACCGCAATCAATGCCATCATATTAACTTTATCCAAACTCCCATAATACTTGTCAAACTTCTCTTTCATTTTTAAACCCATAGCTTGAAGCTTTGGGTCTAAAGAATTCGTCGCATTATTCAAATACTTGTACAACTTAGCTATCTCCTCAAAATAATGATTTGAAGTAACATATGAACTACCCGACATCCTTTTGGTTGCATCATAAAACCGTCTCAGAAATTTAGAAAGAATGATGGCATTTTCCCAATCTTCAGCTTCAAGAGGATCATTGTCAATTTCCCTTAAGAAAGATAAATCTTCATCTTCCATTCTTTTAAAAGTTTTCTTGAACTTTATGGCGGTGTCTAACATCATGTAAGTGGAGTTCCATCTAGTGGCAACATCAAGACAGACCGAACCATTGTATGCAATCCTCTCAATCTCAATGCAACCTTTGAATGTCTTAGCTCTAGCCGGAGAACTCCTCACATACCTAACTATGTTTCGGATGCGTGCAATAGAATCACGCACCTCATTCAATCCGTCTCTTACTATCAAGTTAAGTATGTGAGCAGTGCATCTCATATGTAAAGCATCACCATTCAAAATCAAAAATCCTTCTTCTGAAAATTTTTCTTTCAAATAACTAACGGCCACATCATTTGAACTTGCATTATCCACTGTTATTGTGGACACCTTCCTTTCTATTCCCCAATCATAAATGCGTTTCCCCACCATTTTACCAATCTCCTTACCCTTGTGACTATGCATCATCACAAAATTGATTATTCTTTTTGCAACTGCCAATTTTCATCAATATAATGTGCAGTAAGACACAAATAGTTCAAGTTTTGAATGGAACTCCACATATCCGTTGTGAGTGCAATCCTAGATTTAAGCTTACCAAAGTAAGCTTTCAAACAAGTCCTTTCACTTAGATATAACTTCATACAATCTCTTGCCATTGTAAATCGTGAAAGATGATGGAAAAGAGGTTGCAATTTAGTAACAAAATCCCGAAAACCAACACGCTCAGCCATGGAAAATGGCTGCTCATCAATAATAATCATTCGAGCAAGCATATGCCTACAACGTTCTTGATCAAACTTCCATGTCGTTAAGACACTATCACTAGTAGTATTTTCCCCAACCTCGCCAATCACACTTTTGTCACGTGATGCAAACAACATTTGCTTTTTATCTATGCGAGAATACTTTTTGCACTTTCTCACGTGCTTCCACATAGTAGAGGTTCCATGATCAACATTATACACATAATCCATCCCGCAATGAATGCACTTCACCTTAACTGTTTTCTGTGTTTTCTCATCTATAATTCTCGAAAAATGATCCCAACAATCTGATTGATTAGCTCGCTTTTTACCCGAAGCATGAGAGTTAGGTACCCTCACCTTGTTTGTCGCGCCTATGGTTGCAGATTCCACTTCATCAGCTCCATGGAATGGCATTTCCATGAGTGGACTCATTTCATTATGTCCATCTACTTCCATTGATATGTCTTTGTCTTGATCCATTGACTGAAAACTGAAAAAAAAAAAAATTATATAACATTAGGATTCTACAAAAACATATTAGTTTTCATAGTAAATCAAACCTCACAAATAACCCGCTTGGATTCTATGCAAATCAAAGAATTAAAGAACACTTCACGAAGCAATCCTTGCGCCGGAAGAAAATAGCACAAGCCACATCTAATTCTAGTTAAATTTGGGCGTGGGTAACATTCATAATGTGTTAATATTAAAAATTAGAAGAATAGTTGAAGAGAGTTTCTTTCCATAAGGATTGGAAGAATATATTGAAAAACACAATAGAAAAGAAAAAGCCTTCCCTTAATTGCTGCCTCTTTATCAACGTGAAATCACTAGGACTTCAGAAAAATTACCAATTCTAGATTAAAAAACCGCGAAATAAACCAACCGCTTTGTGGCTATTACAAGAATGCAGTTAATTTATAATAGACCTGTAACGTAATAGTCATTATTGCAATGAACGTTGCTGTAAATTTTACTGCCAAGTTGCGCACTAATTACCGTCCCAAGACCATAAACTTCCGAAAGGGAAAGCTGTAGAAAAGAAGGTGATGGAAAATGTAATCTGACAGAACCTTCGTATTCTCAAGTCAAGTAGCAAAAGTGATTTTATCAATTCACAAAGGCTAGATAGGTGACATGACGCAATTAGAAACTGAGGTCAAGTTGATCCAATTGGAAAATAGGTCCATAGAGCTTAACACATAAGATGGACATATCTTCAAATTGACTTTTCTGATTTCAAATCGTGAATTGCATAATCATACTAATGCCTCAATTAGTCAACTCTGATTAATCTAATACATAGGATTACTATATTTACTACCAGCACTCCACATGTAACTCCTCAGATTAGGTAACCGCTAATTTGGAGACCTCTATTTATGAAGATACCAAATACGTACTTAACTTTGGAGACCTGTTTGCACATTTATATCAATTATTCTCATGCCCCATTTACAAAAAAAAAAAAAAAAAAAAAAAAAAAAAAAAAAAAAAAAAATCATTTTCTTCCAAAATGCTCGTTCCCCGAGATCCCAAATTCTCGCAACCACACAAAACATTCAGAACCGCTTAAATTCTAAGCAAGATACTGCAATGAGTTTGCAAGAACAAATTATTTGGTCTTTTCCAATATAGGGTTTTCTTTAGAAGGTTACGAGAACCCACCTTACACAATGTCGAGCGCGATGGAGTCGTTGGTGGTCTTCACGGTGAAATCGTACTTCCGGCGCTGTTTGTGGCGAGGGTGCTGATCGGGGTGTTGCTCGTCTTCGGGGACCCGGCGGGCGACGTTGGAGTTGCTTTGCAGGCGAAGCGGGGCTCGGCTTCGGCGGTGACGCCCCGGCTTCACGAAGGACGGGGCTCGGGCGGAGAAACCGGGATTAGCGCTCGGGCGAGAGGGAGGCACGGGCGAGCGAGGTGCGGCTGCGGTGCGGGCGTCGGCGGAGGAGTCTCGGCGCAGTCGCGGACGAAGGCGGGCGAGCGGGCGACGTTGAGGACGAAGGCGATCTCGTGGGTGAGGACGAAGGCGGGTGGGTGACGCCGGAGTTGCCGCAGGCGAAGCGGGGGCTCGGGCGAGAGAAGAAGCAAAGAGGCGGCTTCGCGAAGGGGGTGAGACTCGTGAGAGAGAGAGAGGTAAAGATAGAAATTAGGTTATGCGTTTTGTGTTTTTGGGGGTGGCCGAACCGGTTCTCCAACCGGTTCCCAAACCGGTCCGGTGAACCGGTTCCGGGTGGGTAATCCCTCGGAACCGGTTCCCTGGACCGATTCAAACAGGTCTGAGTTGTTGGAACCGGTTCCGGGACCGGTTTCAACCGAAACCGATTCCCGACCCCCGTTTTCCGGGTGGGCCGATCCAGGAACCGGGTTGACCCGGTCCGGTTGCACACCCCTAGTGCTATGCTCTGTTTTTTCATCCTTTCTCTCCCTCGATCAACAGAGATGTTTTCTGTTTTGATTGTTGTTTCATGAGTTATAACATTGGTATCGAGCTTCGAGGGATCTTAAGGGACTGTGAAGTGAGGGTAAGTGAGTGAAGATTGCTTCCAATTTGCAAAGAAAAAGCCGATGGAGGCGGGATCGAGTGGATTCTCTCGCAATGGCTGCTCCGAGTCTTTACCGGGAAAATTATCGAGCATGGGCTGTCAAGATGACGGTATTCTTGGAGGGTCATGATCTATGGGAGGCTGTGGAGGATGATTATGAGGTTGCTCCACTTCCAAATAATCCGACCTTAAATCAGATAAAGTACCATAAAGAGAGAATCACAATGAAGGCTAAGGCAAAGTCTTGCATGTATCTTTTTTTCACCCACTATCTTCACAAGGATTATGAGATGTGATTCTGCAAAGGCAATATGGGATTTCTTGAAGGATGAATACGAGGGAGATGAGAAGATAAGAGGCATGAAGGTGTTGAATCTCTTGAGGGAGTTTGAGAGACAGCGGATGAAGGATTCGAGTCGGTGAAGGAGTACTCGATAGGCTGGTTGGGATAGCTGAAAAAATCGAGTTTTAGGGACCGACTTGAAGGATGAAAGGCTTGTTCGGAAGATCCCGGTGTCTCTTCCTGAGAAGTTCGAAGCCACCATAGCTTCTCTAGAAAATACAAGAGACTTAGCCGATATAAAGCTTGCGAATTGTTAAATGCTCTGCGAGCACGGGAGCACAAAAGACTCGATGAGAAGAGAAGAGCATGTAGAGGGTGCACTGCAAGCTAGAGTGAAGTCCAATGATGGAGGCAAAGGGAAGAAATGGATTCAGTCTAGAGAAAATGCTGGTGACTCCAAGTTTGTAGCAAAAGAAGGAAATTATGTTGGGTCTAGCAAATGGAAGATGAACAAAAAGCCTTGTCAATACCGTGGTGGAACTAATCATCGTTTTTAGATGTTGGAGAAAGCCTGATGCTAGATGCGAGAAGATGTCACAAGTTGGGTCACATGGAAGCTATCTCGCAAAGAAAAAAATTACCAAAGCCGGAAAAGCACAGGGTAGCAGTGAATGAAACCGAGGAAGAGCACTTGTTTGTAGCTTCTTTTCGAATCTTTTGTTGAGAATGATGCATGGCTGGTGGATAGTGGCTGTACCAATCATATGACTGGCAATTTGAAGCTGTTTAGAAGTCTAAACAAGTCAGTCGGGTCCAGAGTCAAAATTGGCAATGGATAGTATATCGAAGTGCAAGGGAAGGGTATAGTTTCTATTGAAGGAAATCGGGAGATGAAGCTGATCAGTGATGTTCTCTTTGTGCCAAATATTGACCAGAATCTAAGTGTTGGTCAATTAGTTGAGAGGGGCTATAAAGTGAAGTTCGAAGGGAATGAATGTCTTATTAATAATGCGAGATAGCAAAGAAGTGCTAAGAATCCCAATGAAGGACAAGAGTTTCATGTTCAAGCCACAAGAGATGCAACAAATGGCTTTAAAGTGCAAAGAAGAAAATGCGAGCTATGGCATAAAAGACTTGGGCATGTTCACGGGAAGAGCATGTCGTTTATGCAGAAAAATAGCTTGGCGATGACTTGCCAAGTTTGGAGGAGGAATTTTCACGGTGCGAACTTGTCTTCTTGGCAAGCAA
This sequence comes from Eucalyptus sp. ANBG9806169, assembly GCA_014182395.1. Classification (NCBI taxonomy): domain Eukaryota; kingdom Viridiplantae; phylum Streptophyta; class Magnoliopsida; order Myrtales; family Myrtaceae; genus Eucalyptus; species Eucalyptus sp. ANBG9806169. The sequence goes on from CM024582.1 coordinate 10,708,342, forward strand.
GCCAGATTTCCTTTCAAAGGAGGAGGCTGGAGAGCATGTGAAAAGCTGCAATTAGTTCACACGGATCTATGTGGACCTATGTCCGAGTCTTCTCTAAATGGTAGCGGTATTTTATTACTTTCACTGATGATATGACTAGGATGAGTTGGATTTATTTTCTGTGAGCCAAGTCTGAAGTTGCTGATGTGTTTGTGAAGTTTAAAGCTTTAGTTGAGAATCAGAGTGGGAAGAAAATTAAAATGCTCGGAGTCGATAATGGTTCCGAGTATACTGCTCACAAGTTTAAGTTGAATTGCGAGCAAGCAGGAATTGTGCAACAGTTCACTGCTCCCTATTCACCTCAACAGAATGGGGTTAGTGAGAGGAAAAACAGAAGCATTATGGAGATGGCTAGATGTATGATGCAGGAGAAGAAGTTACCTAAGAAGTTATGGGCTGAGGCAGCTAATACTGCAGTGTTTCTATTGAATAGATTGCCCACAAAGGCCTTAGAGAAGTCAACACCTTTTGAAGTCCGGCATGGTGTTAGACCTTCTGTGAAGAATTTGAAGGTTTTTGGGTTTTTGTGTTACACTCATGTTCCTGAAGTCAAGAGGGACAAACTGGATAAGAAAGCAGAGCTTGGAATCTTTATTGGGTATAGCCTTCAATCAAAGGTTTACAGGATTTTCCATCCCATGACAAGGAAGGTGACTGTGAGCGAGATGTTATTTTTCTAGAGGAAGATGAGTGGAATTGGATGGAAGGAAAGAGTGCGAGAACAACGCGGTTCGAAAAACAACGTGCAACGGATGTAGAGGTTGATGAAGTTATAGATGGATTGGAAGACGGTATGGATGATTTACCGTGAGAGGCACAAGGTCACTTGCTGAAATCTATGAAAGAAGCAATGTGGCGTGCTCGAACCATCTAACTTTGTGGAAGCGAAGGAGGATCGAGGTGGATTGCGGCAATGCGGGAGGAGATTGCAATGATCCGGAAAAACCACACATGGGAGCTTGTTGACGAGACCATCGATAAGAATGTGATTGGGGTTAAATGGGTGTTTAGAACAAAACTTAATCCTGATGGTTCTATCAGTAAACACAAAGCCAGACTGGTTGTGAAAGGCTATGCACAAATATGGGGAGTAGACTATTCTGAAACATTTGCTCCTGTTGCACGACTTGATACAATAAGGCTATTGTTAGCTACCGCGAGAGAATGGGTGGCCTATATTTCAGTTAGATGTCAAGTCTCGCATTCCTGAATGGAGAGCTTGAGGAGGAGATTTTTGTTGAACAACCCGAAGGATTTAGTATCAAAGGGCAAGAAGAGTGTATACAGATTGAGGAAAGCTCTATATGGATCAAGCAGGCTCCAAGAGCTTGGTATGGGAAGATAGATCGATATTTGCAGAATTTTGGCTTTGTAAAAAGCTTAAGTGAGTTCACTCTTTATGTCAAGAAAGTGAATCACGGTGTTGTAATTCTGTCACTTTATGTAGATGATCTATTAGTGACAGGGAATGATATGGAATTGATAAAGAAGGTGAAGCAAGATCTATTTGCAGTTTTTGAGATGTCAAACTTGGGAAAGATGGCTTATTTTTTGGGTCTGGAAGTTAAACAAGCTTCATATGAGATCTTCATTTGTCAGAAAAAAATACATGAAGGAAATTCTAAAGAAGTTTCAGATGGAAGATTGTCGAAGTGTAAGCACTCCTATGGCTGCTAAAGAGAAACTGCAGAAGAATGATGAAACAGATGCAGTAGATGCTTCTATGTATAGAAGTCGATTGGGTGTCTCATGTATCTTACAGCAACCAGACCCGGATATTCTATTTGGCTGTGAGTGTTTTATCCAGTTTATGAGTAGTCCTAGTCGATTACATTTGGTTGCAGCAAAAGGGGTCTTGAGATATCTCAAAGGAACATTGTTCTTTGGTGTGAAGTTTAAGAAAGGTCAAAAGTTTAATTTGCAGGGATTTTCTAATAGTGACTGGGCTGGTTCAATAGATGACATGAAGAGTACGTCTGGATATTGTTTCAATCTTGCTTGTTTCTCCTGGTGTTCCAAAAAGCAAGAGATTGTAGCTCGAGTCTACTGCGGGACTGAGTTTATAGCGCTACTTTGCAGCTGCAAATCAAGCTTTGTGGCTGAAGAAGATAATGAAAGATTTGTGGTTGAATTCCAGTGATTGTATCGAAGTCAATGTGGACAATCAGGCTGCTCTAGCAATATCACAGAATCCAATTTTCCATGGAAAAACCAAGCATTTCAAAGTCAAATTTTTCTTTCTGCGTGAGGTGCAACAAAGTGGTGAAGTTAAATTGGTCTATTGCAGATCTGAAAATCAGCTTGCAGACATTTTCACAAAGCCACTTCAGGCTGGAAGATTTGAGCTGTTAAGAGAGAAAATAGGAGTTTGCAGCAATCGATCCAAGGAGGAGTTTGTTGGATTTATCTCAGTGCTGCTGTTTTTCGTTGTTGCTGTTTTCCTCTTTTTTTCCTCTGTTTTCCTCTGTTTTTTTATTAAAAAACAGCCAAGTTCATTTAGTTACGCATTAAGTGTTTTTGTTATTTTCTAGGAAGTTAATAGCACGTTTGTGTGCAGTTATGTGTTGCACGTACGTGAACAGTTTCTACTTTATTTTTAGTTGTGGTACTCGACAGTTTTTTTTTTTTTGCACAAGACGTATGAAGTGCTATGCTCTGTTTTTTCATCCTTTCTCTCCCTCGATCAACAGAGATGTTTTCTGTTTTGATTGTTGTTTCATGAGTTATAACACATCTCAAGAGTATCAAACCAGAAAGTCCTCCCTTGGATTGTCTCATCGACCAGGGCAGTCCGATGCCATGACACGGTCTCTCTAAGCCAGAAGTTCTCCTTGCACCGCCATGAAAGGGTGCCCTTTCTCATGCGCGTCTTCCTATGGTATGGGTCACTCCTTACCATGAATAGAGGCAGCTCGAGGTTCAGGATGGCCCACTGGCCACTTGCCATGGCCTTTGGACCCGAAGCACACCTATGGCGGCAACCCCATGAGAGCCAAGTACAGCCTCTGCCTCTCGAGATATAAGATGATCACATTGTGACCAATGACAACCGGCAGTACAGGCATCCTTTAGGTTCCATGATTTTGCGCTTCCGAATAATTGGGTCTGAAAATTTACAGCTCCGCACTTGATTCCTAGTTCTTCTTGATATGTACATAGGTAGCGAAGAAACATCCCCATGAGGATATGTTTTCTCACTGTCTGTTTCTTTTTCAACAAACCTGAAGAGAAGATGAGAAAATATTTTCACTGTCCCAAGCATATGAACCATCAGTGGATGTTTTGTATTGATGCTCAAACTATTTGATTAATGAAATTGGACTTTCCCTGATCCTACCGTTTTCCTTTGTTTGAGTATCATCATCATCATCAAAATCACCTTCATTATTATTATGGTGACATATATAACTGAAAAACAGTTGAACATAGCTGCTAGCCTGCAAGGCAAATTTGGTTGTGGGGAATTTTATCTATTTTGCTCTGTTCCATTTATAACATTCGTAAGTGATCTACAGAACTTCTATCCTAAGGAGAATTATAGACAAGCGTGGGATGAATTGTCAAAACCAGAATATATTCTAGTCACAGCCAAGCCTGAGAATACACCGGCTCTGAAGGCCACGGTGCTTTCCGGTGAAGTTCATGGAAAGCTATGGAGGTGAAGTGTTAAATCTTGAGGCTTCCTATTGACCCTGAACATATTTGTTTTCTTGCAGAGTGAGTCAATTTTTTTAGTTATATTGCCTTTCTGTTGCTTTCATGTTGACGTCTATGGATGAATTTTATATTGAAAAGGGCATCATGTTAAGAGGGAAGGCTAGTTTACTCAATCAAATTAGAGAATGATTATATTAACAGAGGCTATTTCAATCCACAGTCGATCATACAGATACTGAGTTATAAAGAAACATTGATCGATGAAGTGGTGGCATGGTGTGGAGTCCTAGGAAATTTCTTCTTTGTACTTCAGAGCAACATGATTGAATGGTTAATTTCTAAATTCAAACCATTTGGAAATATATTTGAAGAAACTATGGAAGCAAAGTGTAAGCAAGAAAGATAAAATAGTGTTGCAACTGAGAGGAAGCCTCTTTGTTAGTTCTTAGTAAAGGACAAGAGGAGGGGGTCCGGAGTAGTTGGCCGAGAATTGAGCTCTTTTCCTTCGTCTTTTCCATGAAGTAAAATTGAAAACACCTTGATTTCTGAAGCTAATCTCAAGTGCTCCCTCATCCTCTATATCCTGCGATTCCTAGTCTATTGCCGTTTTTGCTTCTCTTAGCAAAGCCTAGACTCTGACATGGCAGGAGCTCTAGCGGGTGGAGCTTTCCTCTCTGCTTCGCTCCAGGTACTATTCGACAGATTGGCTTCCCGCAGCCTGATTGAGAGTGTCTGGAGACGAAAAGATGAAGAAGTTCTGCTGAAGAAGCTAAAGGCAAGCCTTGTATTTGCTGAGGTGGTGCTGTCTGATGCGGAGCATAAGCAAATCACGGACCCAACCGCGAAAGGGTGGCTAGATCAGCTAGAAGAAACCGTCGCCGATGCTCAGAGTCTCTTGAATGCTATTGAAGCCAGAGATTTGCCGAGAAGAATAAGAGGCGGATCTAGAAGCAAATTGCTAGAAGACATGCTCGAGAGATTGGAGCTTATGGCAAGGCAAAAGGTTGCCTTTGGCCACATAGAACTAGAAGCACAGCCTTTGCAGACGTCCCTGACGACGTCTTTGATGCAGGAGCCTAACATCTATGGTAAAATTGATGAATTATAAGGTTTTGATTGAGGAACTCCTTAATTTTACTTTTATATGGAAATGGTAGATAACGGCATTGTGACGTCATAGATTTAATAAAAATTGATTCTGAAGTATGAATTTGTGGGAACGAATTTTTGAAGTTTCGTATGAGAGTCTCGCATAATGGATAATATGCATAATAGAAAAAAGATGAATATTCGATACAAACTGAGCTTTTGCAATATGCTTAAGTATCATTTTATCGATGGAGAGAACTAAAGGAAGGTGACACAAAACTTGGTTTCGCCGTAAGCTAAGCAGAGGAGGTACGATGTCCTAATTTCTCATGCCCTTTTCTGCTACATATAAAGTTTTTCTTATCCATTAAATCCCACTTTTTTTCTACTAGTGTAAATTTCAGGGGTTATCTACATATCAACAGTCATAGATGGTGATGAAAATGCACTCTCAACTGGTCAGGGCTTAGCAATCTGTACCGCGAGGCGACTAGCTCATCCAGGCTTCTTGTCATCTCAAGAGCATCGAACCAGAAAGTCCTCCCTTGGAATGTCTTATCGACCAGGGCAGTCCGTTGCTGTGACGCGGTCTCTCTAAGCCAGAAGCTCTCCTTGCACCGCCATGAAAGGGTGCCCTTTCTCATGCGCGTCTTCCTATGGTATGGGTCACTGCTTACCATTAATAATAGAGGCAGCTCGAGGTTCAGGATGGCCCACTCGCCACCTGCCATGACCTTTGGACCCGAAGCACACCTATCGCGGCAACCCCATGAGAACCAAGTACAGCCTCTGCCTCTCGAGATATCAGATTATCACATTGTGACCAACGACAACTGGCAGCACAGGCATCCTTTAGGTTACATGATTTTGCGCTTCCGAATAATTGGGTCTGAAAATTTACAGCTCCGCACTTGATTTTTAGTTCTTCTTGATATGTACATAGGTAGCGAAGAAACATTCCCATGAGGATAAGTTTTCTCACTGTCTGTTTCTTTTTCAACAAACCTAAAGAGAAGAGGGGTAAAAGCTCAACACTGTCCCAAGCATATGAGCCATCAGTGGATGTCTTATGTATTGATGCTCGAATTATTTGATAAATGAAATTGGGCTTTCCCTGATCCTATCGTTTTTCTTTGTTTCAGTATCATCATCATCATTATGGTAACATATATAACTGAAAAACAGTTGTACATAGCTGCTAGCCTGCAAGGCGAATTTGGTTGTGGGGAATTTTGTCTATTTTGCAGTTTGTTCATTTTATTACGATCATAAATAATATACACAACTTCTATCCTAAGGAGCATTATAGACAGGCGTGGGATGAATAGTCAAAACTGGAATATATTCTAGTCGCAGCCAAGTGAGAATAGACCAGCTCTGAAGACCACGGTGCTTTCCGTGAAGTTCATGGAAAGTTATGGAGGTGAAGTGTGAAATCTTGAGGCTTCCTATTGATCAAGACTAGAGACTCTGAACAAGTTTTTTTCTTGCAAAGTCAGTCAATTTGTTTGGTTATATTGCCTTTCTGTTGCTTTCATGTTAACGTCTAGGATGATTTTTATATTGAAGGAGGCATCATGTTAAGAGGGAAGGCTAGTTTACTCAATCAAATTAGAGAAATTAACAGAGGTTATTTCAATCCACAGTTGATCATACGGATACTGAGTTATAAAGAAACGTTGTTTCGATGAAGTGGTGGCTTGGTGTGGAGTCCTTGGAAATTTCTTCTTTGTACTTCAGACAAACATGAAAATGATGTTGATTCCCGAAAATCCATATCGGGTTTTATAATAATCTTTGCAGGGGGAGCTGTTTCATGGCAATTGAGATTGCAAAAATATACTGCTTTGTCTACAACTGAAGCGGAGTATATTGCTATTACCAAAGGAGGTAAAGAACTTTTGTGGATGCAAAAATTTCTACAAGAGTTGGGCTTGAAGCAAGAAAAATTTGTTCTATATTGCGATAGCATGAGTGCCATCCATCTTAGCAAAAATCCGGTGTTTCATTTAAGGTTGAAGCATGTTGATGTGAAGTATCATTGGATTCGAGAAAAGCTAGAAGAGAAGCTCTTCCCGTAAAATATGGGTTTTGACCCAATCAAAAAGTAAATTTTTGTAAAAAGGAGAAAGAAGAAGGAGAGAGATCGAGAGTCTTCGGGAGAGAAGAAGAAAAAGAGGAGAGAGAGAGAAAAAGAAAGAAAGAAAGAAAGAAAAAAGGAAAAAGAAAAGAAAAAGGAGGAGATAAAAGGGAAAGAGAGAAGGAAAGAAGGGGAGAGAGAGGGACGGCAGAGAGCTCGAACACATAAAGAAGAAGAAAGAGAGAAAGAAGAAGAAGAAGAAGAAAAGAGAAAAGAAGAAAAGGGGCTTCATGCGTTCTCGTCATGGGAGCCTCGCCAAGCCACGTTAACTACGTAACGCAATGCCCGGTAAGCGCTCGTGCCGCCCATTCGTTCAATTGGAGTAATTTCGGACCTAGGGCTTGAAATTCGGAATTTTGGGAAAATCGAGCGGCGAAGTATGATTTTTGAGTCATTAAGCTGCATATTTTTTGTAGAAATGGTACTTTGGGATGTTGTGAAGTTATAGCATCTTACGGATCGTGATTTGAGCTTGTGGTTTGTCCGGAACAGAATTTTGTAGAGGAAGTTATGGTGCAACAAAGTTGGCGCATGGGCTGCGCCTAGTGGGAAATCAATGGGTTTTCGATGAATGCGAGCTTTCGTGACGCATAGGTGTCGTTTTATTGACAAATAAGCCTAATATAGACGAGTCATTATGCGAATATCATTTTTACTCGGCCTTTTGATAATGTTTTTCCGTTAATTATTAGGGATCCAAGTGTGTTGGTTCGAGTGAGCGTCATAGGTTGATTTTTGACTTTCCCAGGTGAGTGGTGCTATCTCTTCTAAGAATTTATAAGCTCATGTCTTCAAAATGATAAGGATTGGATATTTTATGAGTTATGAATAAGCATGTTTATTGCATAAAAGTTGGATCGGACATTTACTAAGTTTTGATATTTGAAAATAGTGTGAGAACTTTTTATGAATATATATTCTGTTTGAGGAGCAAAGTTGAGAAATATTACATGTTTTGGGTTTGTGAAACCATTTCATGAAAAGCTCGACTTTGAGATGATTTATGAAAGGTTATATAGATATTGATTTGTGATAAGCTTTTTGAAATGTATTTGATTTGAAATTGATTTATGAGACGGGTCTTGAAATTATTTGAGAATGTTTTATATAAAGTATTTCGGGCGGATAAATTGAGTTGCGAAACCTTTTCGTGATATATGAAATGATTTATGGATTTGGTTTGAGAATTATGGATGGTGTTGTTATGGATTGATGTGGATGCTCAATATCGCTGTGAGCCCAGCGAGGGGCTTGTCGGTATACGCATACTATTCAAGGATATTCTTGTGGGCCGAGTCACCTGCTAATAATAGGCGGAGACCTTATCAAAGGGGGAATCTTGGTCACCTCGTCACCAGGCGCTGTATCGTGATCATGGTTTGATATTGAGCAATGGATTGGTCAATGGAGTGGACCATTGACATGTGATATGAGTTGGGTTGATGGAATGGACCATCGACATGTAATTTGAGATTAGTCGATGGAATGGACCATCGATGTGTAATTTGAGATTAGTCATTGGGATGGACCATCAATGTAATTTCATTAGATTATCGATGTGTGGTTTGATGAGAATAATCAATGGAATAGACCATTGATACATGTTTTATGAAATTGACCAATGGGTTAGACCATTGGCATTTGCCTATTATTATCTTGGATATTTTTGCTTTGAACATATTGTGTTAAAATAAGAAAAGTTATATTTTTGCCTTGAAGGTTTGTTAAATTTCTGGGTTTGGTGTAGTATGAGATTAACCAATGGAATTGACCATTGGCATATGAATTAATGAGATTGATCAGTGGATTAGACCATTGATGTTTATTTCGATGTTATTATGAAATGATTATTTTTGCTATAAATATAGCTATGTTGAAGCGTATAAAACTTATTCTTATTATTATATGTTTGTTATATCCTAGATTTTGGTTAAAAGAGTTGCGGTTTGATTTTGTAAATATGCATAGTGGGTGCTTGATCCACTTAGAAGTGATGCACTACTCACTGAGCCATAGTTGCTCACCCCTCTATTTTTTTCCAATCTTTTTCAGGTTCCTCGACTAATGATGAGTAGATACGAGAGCAATATGAATGTGGGGACTTTTAAGAGTTGGATTTTGGGAGCTCTGGGGCTGCGTCCTTTGTGTGGAAGGACGGCCGTGTCATCCCCCTTTCTTGTTGGTTTTGGGGTATGACACTTCCTACTTGAGAAAGTTAATACCTACAACAATAAGTCTAATATGATGACTAAAGCCTTGCCCGTGATAAAGCTTGACACTTGTAGAAGAAAAGCGGGCATGACAAACCTTCCCACATGAGGTGGAGGGGGAGATTTGTTGGCTGGGTCCACCTTCATGTGGGGCCCAGCCAGCATTAAAAGAAAAAAAAACAAAACAAAAGAACAAAAAAAAGTGGAAGTGGGTAGTGTGTGCATCCGTCGAAAAAGTGAAGAGAGGAGAGAGAAAAGCAAAAACTGCTCAAGGGGAGAAGAGAAGGAAGAAAGGGGCTGCACTTTGCGGCTTTGATTCGAAGGCCAAATATTGTCGAAATCGGCTCAAATTTCAGTATGTTGTTCGTGAGACCGAGGGCTACAAGTTGATGGTTTTTGTTCATCAAGAACAGTATCTGAATTCTCCAATTACGGTTAAGATTTTCTTGCTCCAAACTTGTTTATCTACCTATATGGTGAGAGAAAGATGATTTTAATGTTGATGTTGAGCCTCTAGTGTGTGACTAGAAAAGATCACTTTGTGTATCCTACTATTCTTGGTGATTAGTGGATGTTTTTGGGCGGTCCGTGATTTTTCCTGCATCGGGTTTTCCACGTTAAATCATTGGTGTCATTATTTGCATTGTCTACTTATCATTTCGGCATTATATTTGCATTTTGTGAGGCTATACATTGCTGGTTGTTGCTGGGGGTTAAGAGATTTTAAGTTGATTTAGTATCGGAGGAGAAATTGATACTGAATTGCGTTTGGCCGTGGTGAATTGCTGTACCTGAGTTCTCCCCAACAGAAAATATCACTGAAAAGCTTTTATTTGGCAAGGCCTCTCTGATGATTGAATGGTTAATTTCTAACTTCAAACCGCGTGGAAATATAGTGTTCCAATTGAGAGGAAGCCTCTTCGTTAGTTCTCAAAAAAGTACAAGAACAGAGGGGTCAGAGTAGTTGGTCAAGATTTGAGCTCCTTCTTTGTCTTTTCCATGAAGTATTTCTGAAGCTAATCTCAAGTGTTCCCTCATCCTCTGCATCCTGCGATTCCTAGTTTATTGCAGTTTTTGCTTCTCTTAGCAAAGGCTAGACTTTGACATGGCAGGAGCTCTAGTGGGTGGAGCTGTCCTCTCTGCTTCACTCCAGGTACTATTCGACAGATTGGCTCCCCACAGGCTGATAGACTCTGCCTGGAGACAGAAAGATGAGGAAGTTCTGCTGAAGAAGCTGAAGGCAAGCCTTGTATTAGCTGAGGCGGTGTTGTCTGATGCGGAGCATAAGCAAATCATGGATCCGACTGCAAAAGGGTGGCTAAACCAGCTAGAAGAAACCGTTGCTGATGCTCAGAATCTCTTGAATGGTATTGAAGCCAGAGGTTCACCGAGAAGGTTAAGAGGCGGATTGAAAAGCAAATTGCTAGAAGACATGCTTGAAAGATTGGAGCTTATGGCAAGACAAAAGGATGCCTTTGGCTTCATAGAACTAGGAGTACAGACTTTGCAGACCTCCCCCACGACGTCTTTGATGCAGGAGCCTAACATCTACGGTAGGGAGGGAGATATGGAGGCGATAATGAGCTTGTTGCTGTCTGATGAGGCACCGGGTGACCCAATGTGCGTGATTACCATTGTCGGTGTCCCAGGGATCGGCAAGACCACCCTTGTTCAGTCTGTTTACAATGATACCACTGTGAAAGGGTATTTTGACGACAGAGTTTGGATCTGTGTCTCAAACAGGTTAGATGTTTATTCGGTTACCAAGAAAATCCTAGAAGCTATAACTATGGTGAGTTGTGATATTAAGGACCTGAGTATTCTTCAACTGAGACTCAGAGAAGAAGTAATCGGCCGGAAACTCTTACTTGTTCTGGATGATCTTTGCACTGAGGACTGCTCGGAATGGAACAAACTGCAAAGTCCTTTGAGATTCTGTGTACCGGCAAGCAAGACCATAGTGACTACTCGCAGTGAAATCACAGCGGCGATGACGTGCACACTGCCAGCTTACCATTTAAGCCCACTACAGTACGAAGATTGCTGGTTGATCTTCGCTCAACATGCATTTGGAAGTGGACTCGGTGCTCCTGATCCAAATCTAGAAGTGGTAGGGAGAGAAGTTGTGAAGAAATGCGGAGGCCTTCCTCTAGTTGCCAAAACCCTTGGAGTTCTGTTCCGCTCTAATCCAACCCATGGGAGGTGGAATGAAATCTTGAGAGATAGCATGTGGGATGCATCGCATGATTTGAGCAGCTTTGCACAGGCTTTAAGTGTATGACCGTAGCTTCTCATTATTTACCTCTCTAATTCTCTGATTCTATTTTAGCAGTGGAATTGTCTTAATCTGAATTTGCGATGATCATGTTGTCACTTTTACTTGGGTGTAGATTAGAAGTGGAATTGGTACATGGAGAAGAAAGCTTTTGGGAAGACAACATGATGAAAATTTCTTCCCAGGGGGTCTGAATCAGTTCAGAGGCACATACCCATTTAAAAAGATCAATAGGGCATGGCTTTCCATACTTCTGGTGCTTTGGATCATGATTCTGAGCGTTGTGAGTGCATTGGTTTACAAGACTGTAAATGATTATGAGATCACAAAAATGAAGGAGGCATTGGGAAGCATGTGCGATAAACGGGCATGTACGCTACAGAATCAGTTTATGGTCAATGTAAATCACATCCACGCACTTGCCATAATCGCAGGATTTTATTACCAACTGAATGCAACATGTACTGAACAGGTGTGTCCCACACAACTCTCTTGGATATCGATTTATCGACCTCTTTTATGTGCTGATCCTGTGGCTCATTGAATCTTAAAGGTAGCCGGATCTTGTTGAAGATTTATATTGTTATCCCTACAGTTTTAAGAATAAATGGCGTCCACAATTTCGAACTTTTTCCTGCAACAAAGAACAAATTTTTGTCTCTGCATATGCTATATAACTCATGGTAATAATTCTTCTGCTGGAAGATGCGGGAGGCTCTTGGGACCTACATGGATAATACTACTTTCAGGCGCCCGTCATTTTCTGGAATGGCTTTTGCAGAACGAGAGGGTCATTGCACTTGCGGGACGGAAAACTCCAAGAGAGGGCAGAAATGGAAGGTAATGGATACGACCTGTATCAATCCGCCTTCGCCCGTTCAAGCATCCACCAGATTCTGTGAAGATAACACTGCTAATCTGAATGCACTTCTGGATTCACTCGGCACGAGGATAAGAAAGGTACCTCATCCGTTATTTTCCTCTTCTCATGCTACGTCTTCGTATTTCCACAACACCGACGGTTAATTGGGGTACGTGTTTGCATGTGGCATGACTCAGGAAGATCGAGATCATATGTTGAAGGGAAGAGCTGTTGAAAAAGCTGTATTGTCGAGCCCCTTCAGGCTGTTACCATCGAATCGGATTGGAGTGATTTTGACATGTCCTGTTTACATAAACACATTCTTACCACGCGTGGGTTTGGAAGAGAATAGAGGAGCCATTGCAGGGTTTGTCTAGCGCTTACCAAATCAGTCCAAAATTTAATATACAAATACTAGTTCAACCCTAAACTATTTAATTCTTCCAAAGTCGTCCTATAACTATTGTGGCTAGTTTCAAATGCTTCAAGTCTGGCTGGGATACTTGAGTGAAATTAGTGTCCTTTGCCCCAAAGGCTAGCATTTCAGACAGACCCGAATTACTTCTTATTTTCCTGCTATGATTTCTTAATTCTGTATTTTTATTATTCGACTATTGGCTGTTCTAAGACAAATGCATAATAGTGTTCGTGTGCTATATTGATTGCAACCTTGATCTTGTCATATGAAGAATTTGTGGGAAAATGTTGGCTTCTGCGTGCCACGTTTATGCATATTCCAGATACTTAGGTGGCAGTCTCTGGTCAAGTTTGCCTTGCATTGTGTAGTCCAAAAGCAAACGTCTGTCATGAGGATACGCCCTTGGCTATCTGTATCTTCTCATACCCAACCAATTCTTTTGTTTCTCTGTTGGTTAATTTAAATGGACTATGTGTGATTAAATTTTACTATTGCCATCAGATATATAGCTGGACTACTTGAATTCGAGTCCTTTGTGGAGAACGTGCTCTGGCAACTTGGAAATCAGACAATTTTGGTTACCGTATATGACATCACAAACTCTTCTCGCTTATTCATGTATGGTCACGAGTATGTCGAAAGTGACCGGCCAATGATGCACGAGAGCACGCTCGAACTCGGAGATCCCTTCAGGAAGTACCAGATGATATGTAGGTTAGTCCATCCAATCAAGGGTCATTCAGAAAGAAAGAGTTCCCTGTTGGGCTGACACTGTCCATGCAGGTATCGAGATGTGGCATCCTCGTCTTGGATCCCAGCCATCGTTGCAGTCTCGATCTTCATCATCAGTTTGATGGTGCCATGCGTGCTTTATGCTGCAGCTATTCACATCATGAAAATTAGACAAGCCTCACTTGGAATTCGAGGATTGGAAGTTCAACTGCAAGGTGCGAACACGGCCAATTCCCAGGTGATATTTTCAGGGAACTATCACAAAAGCAGTGTGCGTTTGTCCGCTTCCTGGTGATGACAGTTTTTACACTAACCGTGTCTGATTTTCTATGTCTATAACAGCTGCGAGCTGATGCTTCAGAGATTAAGCAGTCTGCTTATATCATCATCCGTACGATAAGCATAACTCCCACATCGTTTTCTCCTTTTGCTCTTTTTAATGGCTCCAGTATGATCAAGAGATCGAATCTTTACAGAATACTTGCTTTCATTTTCTCGCAGAGACTCTAGCCATGCTCTTCAATACTGAACTGAGTTCAATACAAAGGGGCTACATTCAGATTGCTCAAGCTTGTGGAAGGAAACAGATTGCATTAGTAGACAGAGCCCTGGAATCACCAAATTTGCCGGTCATAACTCATACCAACTAGAACATGGCCAATCACAAGTCATTGACGCAGGGGATGTTGCTTGGATAGTTTGAGACTGAGCATGTTCGCAGATGCTCCTGCAGAAAGCAAGTAAAAACTTTTATGGTGTGCTTGGATAGTTTTGAGACTGGGTATGTTTGCAGATGCTCCTGCAAAAAGCAGATAAAAACTTTTATGGTGTGCTTGGATAGTTTGAGATTGGGTATGTTTGCAGATGCTCCTGCAAAAAGCCAATAAAAACTCTTATGGTTTGAGATTGGATACTTTCAACCTGGTTCATAACATGGATTGTCATTTTCTGCATTCGCATGGGAAAGCATGCCCTAACTACTGTCAACTTCTTGAAATCACGACGCAATTATCTAGTGTGGTCAAGACAAACAGACCACTGTCTTCTCTTCCTTGACGAAGAATTCAAAAAATCAAACCTTTGCAAACTAAAACGCACAAGGAATCCAAAGTGAAACGAACCCACATTCCATTGATGTTCAATCATGTACATCTACATAACAACGATTCAAAGCCTCCATAAACAACCCACAAAAGATATCGACCTCTCCCGCTACAATCAAACACCCCCTAAAAACGATGAACACCTAAAACACGTCTTTCTACTAAGCCCTCTCTCCCCGGATCCTCCTGGCGAGCTGGATATCCTTGGGCATGATGGTGACCCGCTTGGCGTGGATGGCGCACAGGTTGGTGTCCTCGAACAGCCCGACCAGGTACGCCTCCGCCGCCTCCTGGAGGGCCGCGACGGCGCTGCTCTGGAACCGGAGGTCGGTCTTGAAGTCCTGGGCGATCTCCCTCACCAGCCGCTGGAACGGCAGCTTCCGGATCAGCAGCTCCGTGCTCTTCTGGTACTTCCTGATCTCCCTCAGCGCCACCGTGCCGGGCCTGAACCTGTGCGGCTTCTTGACCCCACCGGTCGCCGGGGCCGACTTCCTGGCCGCCTTGGTCGCCAGCTGCTTCCTCGGGGCCTTGCCGCCGGTGGACTTCCGGGCCGTCTGCTTCGTGCGAGCCATTCCGATCGGCGAACTTTTCCTTTCCTTTTCTCGGGAAATAGTTTTCTCAGGAAAATTGAGAGAGAAAGCGATTGAATCTGGTGCTTCTTGGGAGCGGAGGAGGAAGATATATATAAAGAAGAGGCGGGAAGAGGCGGAGTTTCGGGATTTGAAGATGTTTTGCGGAGAGGGTGGAGATCTGGCCGTTGGATCGCGGGTGGATTCGACGGGCGAGATTCGTTGTGGTTGGAGTCGCGCGGATCGCGATCCGCGAGGACGGCGAAGCGGCCAATGGGGATGCGTCCCGGTGAGGAGTGTCGCGCGGGAACTTTCGAAATTCGTCGGGCGTTGAAAATTTTTTTTCCGACGTGTTCATGAATGCTTTGGAAAGAAAAGGAGTTTATGCGCGCTGTTTGACGAAGGGGGGGAAATGGGAAAAAATTGAAATCATTTTAGTGGGAATTATGATTAGACAATGAAGAAAAAAACATTGAATTTTTTTTTATTATTAAAGTGGAGATGCCGCGCTGAATAATTCTAATACATTTGCAAAAATGATCCCAAAAATTGAAATGAAAAGGAGAGATTAGGTCAAGACCACGACGGCATTGTAACGTTTATTGACCGACGTCGAGAGTGAAGGGGGAAGAAGACAAGATGGTGGGGGCCAAGCAAATTTGGTAGTGGTCCAATGTAGTCATTTCGCCCCTTGCTATTTGGTGGCATCATTCTCGTTGATAAAGATTTATAATTCTATCAAATGGTATGAATAAAGTAGTGTCGATGCTCAAACCATATATATTACATTGTATTGATTTAAGATTGTATAATGAGGTGCCATATCTTTTACATCGAACATTGTAGTGCCTTCTCTCTAGTTTTCTTTAATTTCGAAAGGCAAAATTGAAATGATAATTAAAAAACATGCAATTTTGAAAGCCCGTCCTATAGTCTATGGATGGGTATAGTCTTCCTCTAAGTCGGGATAAGCTACAATAATCCAAAATTCTAGGAATTAGGAGGAAGTTAATGAATCACTTAGAGGTCAATTGGTCCCGAGATATTAAGGACCCGCATAATACCATTTTTGTTCCTTGTTTTTTTTTTTTTTAATTCCTAAAAAAAACAAAAATAGAAATCTATTTAATAACATCAATTAATTTTTCTATTCCTCGAAATAAAAAAGTGGCCAAAAATAGATTGAAATGGAAATAAGAAGTATACATAAAAAAAAAGTAACATCTTCTTCTTTGGAACAATTTCTAAAAATAAGTCATTTTTTTTTTTTTTTTCTTCTTCTTCCTCTTCTAATGGAGACTTGTTGTCCATTGCCAATTGCTGGTTGCTACCTCCACCGGTAGCTGGCCATTGCCAGTTAGAGAAGGAGAAAGAAGAGAGGAAAAAAAAGGTATTAAAATAATAAAAGAAATTCTATGGCAAAAATAAATAAATTATTATTCGTACTAAATGCATTTTTATTCTTTTTTTTTTTTCGAAAATATAAATTTTGTAGTCATCAAACACTTTATTTTGTTTAGAAATTATTACAGCTAATAGAAATAAACAAAAAATATTTTGAAAAGAAATTGTTTCCTATAATAGAAATGTTACCAAACACATCCCAAGTTTCCAATTCCAAGGTCCCAATTACACTTGGTGAAGGTCGAGCACCTCTATCTCGCTCTTGCGGCACCACATTCCTTCATTAAATTCTTCCATGCACTATCACAGGACTTCCTAATGTATAGTTTTCTTTCGTTTTTTTGAACCCTTAAAAGTTACGACTTCATCAAGTTTACTTCGTGTTCGATTCATAATATGCAAATGCGTTTAGAGAACATCAAACAATGTCGACGATTTCTGACTCGTGACAAAAGCGAGCAGAATGAGCATGAATCCAATGCCCTCACATCAATCACATGGATTCTACGTTCGAATGCGAGACAATCAAAGGGGGTCGAATCCAATCCCATCAAAACGACGTTTAAGCAAAACATGTTGGAAATTTCCTATAATATAAACTTACATTAATGAATTGATTTTATATTTTAAATAATCGGGTTAATGAATATTTCAATTTTTGTTAAACCCTTAAGTGATTTTATTGAATTATGTTTTGGCATCTATTAATAACAAGCATAATTAAGCAGCAAAGTGTAGACAATTGTATTTAAAACGGACTTTTATCCGCATCTGATCTTTCCTAAATGAATCATTTGCCCTTCGACGGGAACTGAGCTTCTCACTAAGAGAATCGTAAGCTTCATTTCGATATCGAAGGTAATGAAGACTGGGAAATCGATTGATGATTGGTCGATCTAAGGTTTACAAATAGAAATTAGGGAAAACACTGGCGAAAAAGCCCATAGCGGGCATGCCATGCTTTACTTACCAATCTCTTTTGTCCTAATCCAGAATGGCTAAGTTCATAAAGGCGGAAACCTAGGTTTGGGTATTCTTCGGCAACGGGTACTCTTTGTCGATTCTATTTCTGTCTATTGGTGAGTCTCATGTGGTACCAACCCATGGATCCGCTGACGCCCGTAATGAGAAGAGCTCAGTTGACATATTATTTATTAGGATTTGCTAGATTTCCTCTCTAGCATTAAAAACTGATATACTGAAATATGTTATAGAAAGAAATGTCTGACATTCCAATAGATTTGTGATTATAAACAGGTTGATCTATTTATTTTCAAGTGAAGGAATAGCTCAAACAAGTATGTTTTTATTTCGGTATGCATATCAATTTTGGTATTTCACAGTTATATATGGATTTAATTGTTATTGATTAATTAATTATTTATGTGGATAATTTTCTACAGAACACGCATAAATTCAATACCGAATCAATTGCTACACTTTATGCATACACACCTTAACATTGTTCGAATGCAAACAAGCAAAATGAGGTATAGAATCCACGTGCAAGCATCTAATTTCATTCTTTGAATCCTAATGTTAAGCATACTAAATTTTGGAAAATGTTAGGTGGTCAAAGAGCATTTACGTTTGTATATATAGCCTACTTGCAAAATAGGTGTTGAGTTTTGCGATTTATATATCTACATAGCCTTGGACTATAGTACTAATTTTCGCCCGTCGTGAATATAACTTGGTCGTGTCATCTTAGGGCGACACTAACTAGATATGGAAACGACAAAAAGTCTTAAGTCCCATCTAGTATCCATTACTATTCCAAAACCCATTATGAATTTTGATTGGATATTCCAAACCTACCCAGATTCCTATCATGTACTCGGAACCCGCTATAGTATTTTGTAATAAACAATAATCTTATCTTAAATATATTGCAATCAATCTTAGATTTGCAAAAGGAACTATTTATTTGAAACTCGTGCATTTAGATTTCCAATTAAAAAACCACGAAATCCAACCCCCAAAAAAAAAGAAAGAAAGAAAAGATGGAAAGTTTAAGATTCAACAACTAATAATTAGAAGTTAGGTACGAATGATGGCGGGCATTGACAAATGTTACATTTACTAAATTTCGTTTCCAACGTTCACAAATTCGTACAAGTAACCTCAAGAGTTTTAGTGGAATAAGGACAATTTGCAAAAAAAAAAAAAAAAAAAAAAATCCCCTAGACCATTATAAATGTTGATACGGTTAATAATATCAATTAAAGCTGTTAAACGGGTGGGTCGGGTTATTAATGGTCCGACCCAAATTGACCAATTAACCCATTTATGTCTAATATAAATCCGACCTGACCCATACCCGACCCAACCCAACCCATATTAATAAAATATTAAACTTATTCCCTATGTTTTTTTTAAAGATTATATTACTAAAATACTTCCAATCTTATTTCTTATATATATATATTATATTTTTAAAAATTGTATTGCTAAAATAGTTTTATTGAAAAGTAATGTTTGATTCGACCTATAATTATTCCGCACCACCCCTCGCTCAACCGTTCGAGCGCGCTCATCATAGACTTACCAAAATTCTAACGACTAGGAAACCCCTCGCCGAATTTGGCGAGGCTGGGGCGAGCTGACGCCGGCGAGTTCGAGTCTCGCCGGCGGCCTCGCTAGATCTGGCGAGGGGCAAGCTCGAGCTCGCCTGACGGCCAGGCGAGCCTCGAGCTCGAGGCTTGCCTGGCCGATCGCCCCATTGCCGTGCCGGCTTTCGGAGGAAGAAGAAAGAAAAGAAAAAAAACAATTATAATTTCGATTTTTAAAAAATATATATATTTTTGTAAAGTTAAAGAGAGAAGAGATAGATTGTGAGCTTTTAGATGAAAATAAATTGATTCATTTTTAATGGGTTGATAAATGGGTCTTAAATAGGTCTATTCTCATATCCATTTAAGACTCATTTATCTCAACCCCTTTATTTTTAAAACCCATTATGGGTACTTTAGGGAATAATGCTTGACCTATTAACGACCCATTTAACTATAAATGGGTCAATAAATGGGTAAATGACCCATTTTAACACCTCTAAATATCATGTATGTATTACTCAATCACCTTACGAAAATAAGAAAAACAAAAAAGCGTTTTACCAATCATATATTTCAGGTCCCAGCAGAGGTTTTCAAGCTATAAATTCCCAAAACCGTCTTAAAACCTTATAAAATTTTAAGCAATTAAACCAAGCCCATCCCGCTTCCCCAAAATCACTACCCGTACACCGTTTGAGCTGATGGGTGACGGTACCCTATTATACCCATTTTGCTTCCATCCCTTGCACTACTCCTCATCGTTCTCTACTAATTATTTTATAGGTGGGGGTCGCTCTCACCAAGATTTTTAATTTCACTCATATGATATCGATAGGATATTTCTTCAATTCAATTTCAGTTTGATCTCATTAGGATGCCGACTTTTTAGTGGCGAACGCAGGAATTAAGCTTAGTGGGGCCGAGATAAGCTCAAGCAGAGATGTAAAACTTAAAATTAAAAAAAAAAAAATTTAGGAAAATTGTACATGAAAAAGAGAAGAAGAAGAAGATCCACGAAGTAAATTTAAATTAGGGCGCGTTTGGTAACGATTCTGTTAAACGATTCGACTAGAAATGATTATTTTTTATTCATTCCCGGAACCGATTCGAGTAAAAACGCGTTTGGTAATCGTACAAAATTTTTGATTACGGAATAGAATCGCGTTTGATACCGTGCTAATTGATTATGTTCCAAATTAATTTCTTTTTATTTTTAAATATTTTTTTTCTTTTTTCCCCTTTTTTTCCTATTACTCTTCTTCTTCATTTGGCCGGTCGCCGGACCGGCGATCGGCCAAACGAGGGCCGGCGACGCTCACCGGAGGTCGCCAGCCCTCGGCGAGGTTGGCCCTCGTCGGCCGAGCCTCGCCGGTGGCCAAGCCGGCCTCGCCGGGCCGGGCGAGCCCGACCCGGCCACCGGCGGGCCGGGCGAGCCTCGCCCGGCCCGCCGTGAGGCTCGCCCGGCCTCCGGCGAGCCTCGCCCGGCCCCCGCCGGTGGCTGGGCTTGCCTCCGCGAGCTCGCCGGTGGCCGGGCTTGCCTCCGGCGAGCTCGCGGACCTCGCCCGGCTTTGGCGAGCCTCCGGCGAGTTCGCCGGACCGGCGGCCGGCAGCGGATGGCGGCGGCGGGCGGTGGCGAACGGCGGGCGGATGGCGGCGGGTGGTGGTGGACGACAATCGTAAGATGATGGAAGGAAAAAATGAAAGTTTCACTGTTTTGATTCTCGGACAAAGAATCATATTTTTTTTTTTATTCTCAATTCTTTTCCCAACTGCTCCTCCTTAACAAAAATTTTACCAAACGCGATTCTCGTCCCAAACCGATTCTCGGAACAAAAATCAAAAGTAGGTACTGTTTGGCACGTTACCAAACAGCACCTTAGCATCTAGCGAATGGCGATAAAGGGACGGTGGTGGCCATCGCCATCAGCCCTCTTTAGGTCCGTTGCTGTGGTGGGGTGTGACCATTTTCCACCGACATTTTCACATGCGCATCTCACCGTGGATGCATATGCAATTGATCATGAGGTAATCTATATGCCATTATCTTTTCTAATAGTAAGAGATCTCCTTTGAGCTATTCAAGTTCACATTCCATTTATTGTTGAATTCAAGTCTAATTTGAAGTAACTTGATGGAGCATCATATTCAGTTGACGTTAAGTTTGTTAATGAGTGAAAGTGGAGTTGTTCAAAAGCTCGGTGTTGTGATTATTATAAGTAGAAGCAGAGTTGTCATCGAGGTGATTGCTCCATGGTAAAAGGGTCAGCTATCTTCTATGAGGTCATGAGTTCGATTCATGTTGTGAGTGACTCTCTTTTAGCTCATTTTGTTCTACTTGCTAGTGAGGATGCAACACTCAGTGTCGCAAGTGGTGTGAAGTTAGGGAGTCACTAGTACCAGTTGCCTCTCTCTACCCTTTTTAGCTATTAATAAATAAATAAAAAAAGGCTAAAGTAGAGTCAAGTTGGAGTACGCAGCAGAAACACTTAATGATATTTAGCACGGACTTTGTAAAATTATAGCCTCACAAATCTAATTCAGTTTCAATATGCTTTATATACTACAAACATAAAGTTCATGAATTTCTACTCT
This sequence comes from Eucalyptus sp. ANBG9806169, assembly GCA_014182395.1. Classification (NCBI taxonomy): domain Eukaryota; kingdom Viridiplantae; phylum Streptophyta; class Magnoliopsida; order Myrtales; family Myrtaceae; genus Eucalyptus; species Eucalyptus sp. ANBG9806169. The sequence goes on from CM024582.1 coordinate 10,729,987, forward strand.
TCGTTTGGTTCAAATCTAAGATCAGCTTTCTAAGTCGAGTCGAGCTCAAGATTTAAGCACATGATACTATATTCCTATTCTTGAGCTTGAGATAGGGCAACTAGCTTGGTAAGTCTCCTATTTTCAAGTTCTGTTGAGCCCCAAATGCCCAATGCACTATAATACCTCAATTTGACTAAGCTCAATTGCACCTATACCTTAGGCCCTCAATTCACTTCTTGCACCACGAGTATAATGTCGCGTCTGCATCCTCGATAATTATAATAATACGGACACTAAAAGGATCCAACAAGATAATGATACGAGATAACTTACGACCTAGGGAAACAAATTATCATAATTAAATTAGTACCAAATGCCAATGGCTAGTCAACATAATCAGTACAAACGCATATATAAAACTATACATATATACATATATACATATATAAAAATACAAAAAAAAAAAAAAAAAAAAAAAAAAAAAGGGTTACGGCCATAATGGAATCCGCTTTAGCTGGAAAGCGAACAAACCGGGAAGGACAAATTGCATGGCATCATACGAGGAAAGCATATCGACAGCTTTTGTCTTTGTTTTTTCACGAGACGGCTCTTTTCAATGGCGACTTGCAGCATTTCCAGAGCACCACAAAGCGAAGTGCCAACAGCAATGACAACATCAGTCTTAGATGGAAGCGTCGTGTCGCTTTCGCTATCGAAAAAGCAGAATTTTGCAGTGCCTCTTGGTCGGATCGATTTGCTTCGTTGCTACTTTTGTTGCTCTATATTATTCCTTTTAGGACGGACGGACAAAAGGAAGAGAGAGATGCGAAGCCCTTCTTCTTCTTCTTCTTCTTTCTTTTGTTTCTGTCTGTCGCCCGTGGGGGGATGAGTTGAACGGTGAAAGAGCGTGAAGGTTCAGAATTCGAGCTCGAGCAGTTCCAGTTTAATTTGAGTTTTGAGTGAAACTGAATGACTAAGTCGAGTTGAGCTGAACTTCGAGTTTGTTGATAACCTATTGGAGCCGAGCTCAAGTTTGAGAAATCAAGCTTGAAGAGCATATCGAGGCTTGAATATTGAGCTTCGGGTTGGATACCGAGGCTTCAAAAATCAACCTCAAAGCTTCAGGTCGCAAGTGATACGGAATAGTTACAACTCAATCCGAACATTTCGTAATAGGTGTGAGACTCTTATTGCAATTAACATCAAGAGCATCGCCCTTCCCTACCATTTTTATCTATGAATAAGAAAATTTTTAGGAAGGGTCAAGTTGGGGCACGTAGCAAAAATAATGAATGATATTGAGCTTGAACTTTTATATGCACCTTTTTCAAAGTTCGAATTTAAGACCAATTTTCTAAGTCAACATGCGCCCAAATTTACGATCCACTAGACCTTATTCGACTTATCTCGGTTACAGGCTCTCAATTTATTTCTCGGACCCGTAAAATGTCGCTGCTCGATCTCCGATAGTTATAATAACATGGACACTAAAAGGTCAAATAGGATAACGATACAAGATAACTCGTGACCTAGTGAAACTAATCATCGTATTCTTTTTAGTGACCATAGTGGACATGGCTTTTCTATAGATGCTCTTGAAGTAACTTTAATAAGCCAAGAAATGGAATCCGCTTTTGCTGGAGAGAGAACAAGCCGTGAAGGGACAAACTCCATGGCACCCATCCGAGGAAAGCAGGGAACAACCTTTTCTTTCTTTCTTCGCTCGGAGACGAAGGCTTTCCCTAAGAAAAGAATGAATTGCAGCACTTCGTACTGCGGAAAAGCGAAGTGACAGGAACGATTATAACTCGGTTTTAGATGGAAGCGTAGTGTCTCTTTCGCGTTGCGAAAGAAGCAGAATTTTTGCCGATGTGGGCTTGGTTGGATCGATTCGTTTTGGGACAGGCAAAAGAGGAGGAGATGAAGATGCGGAACCCTTCTTTCTTTCTTTTGTTTCTGCACTGTCTTTCTACTGTTGAGAGCGTGAAAGGCTTCGAGCGAATTTATCATTTACTTTTCACACATGTTCAGGGTGGAAGTGAGCCAAGCTAATAATTCGAGTTCGACTTGCAGATCATATTCAGGCTTCTTTGCTTTTGTGTTTGCGGATTAGGGCCCGAGCTTGATAATACTCGACTCGAGTGGATCTCACCCAAACCTGATCGAGTAACTGTATTTTACTTCTTTATACGTATGCGCACACGTATGAGTATGAATAGATAGATGAAAATTGTTATGCTCAGTTATAGTGTACTTTTAGGACTTTGAGCTTGAGCATGAGCTTGATTCAAGTTTAATTCGAGTTTTGAGTGAAACTGATTGACTAATTAAGTGAAGTTGAGTCAAACTCGAGCTTATTGAAAACTTATTTGAGTCGAGCTTGAGTTTGAAAAATCAAGTTTGAATAGAGTATTGAGACTTTGAATCTTCAAGTTTAAGCAACTTCAATTGAGTATTGAGTTGTGTTGACTCGACTTGGCTTGACTACACCAGTAAGTCATATATGCATTTCTTGACATATACAGAGTAAATGTATAGTGATTCTTTCTTGTGGATTATTTTGGAAAATTGTAAAAAAATCTTAAACCTATTATATGATAGCTAATCAGTCTTAAATTTTCAATTTAGTCAATTTGGTCAATTTAGTTCTAAACCTTTAAATAATTTGTCAATGTAGTTCTTCTAACCCATTTTGGCCATAAATTGCTAACATGGACCAACTATCTTCTATGAAATAGTCGGTGCCGACGTAGACAAAATTTGAATTTTTATAATTTTTTTTTTTTTTTGCACTGTTGGTCAGCGAGGGTGGCAAAGGCATTGGCTAGCTAGTGACCCTTACTGGCCACAAGGGAGGGCTCGCATTCCTTGCCTACCACTGGGTGATGGTTGGTGCGTGCTTCACAAGTCTCACTCATGATCGTCACAACAACCTTCACCAGCCAACAATGGAAAAGAGAAAAGAAAAGAGAATTAAAGAAAAGATCTCAAAATTTATAACAAAATAGTTTTTTTTTTTTTAATGAGAAATTGTCTATGTCGTATTATCCGACGTTTATGTAAGTGATTTCTAGCAAAATTAGTTAACGACTACATCAGTTAATCATTAAAATATTTATAACTAAATTGGGCAAATTAAAAAAAATTACAATTGAATTAACCGCCATAAAATAAGTTTTGTACTTTTTGGATAATTATCCTGGGATTGGTTATCTCTCTATTTCTTCCCATAGTTTTTCTTTGTAACTGTAAAGCAAAGCTTGTCGTGCTGTTCTTCATGACTAGTCAAAGTTCATTGATGATGGAGCTCACACAATGCCCGGAATAGACCCAACTATTCAACCTATTTTCATGCTACATCAAAACCTAATGATTTGTCAGCCGGTTAACATTAAAGTTCTTCAAAAGTTGGCCAAAAGATAAAAGATCACAAAAATGAATTATTTCGAACAGCTCATCGACTCAGCAGAAGTACATAAGAAAGTAGTTGCTAGTCTATAAACATGTCGACGCCTAGGTTACATTATTTTTCTGTTGATTCCCCTTTAACTTTTCGTTTTAAGATAGGTTATTTACTAAGGTTGTCTTCAAAACTTGGAAACACGTATGAAAACTTTAGAGTAAAGCTCGCACCAGCTCAATTACTGGTGACGCCTCTCGTGAATAGAACTATAAGGGATCTTTTCCTCAGAAAGATATTGGAAAATGAAACAAGTTCTGAGAAGGGCTTCGGTGCACAATAGTTTAAGTAAGTTTAAGATAAAGGAAAATTGGTATTCAAAATGAAGTAACATCTGGGTATTGAAAGTAAGTCGGTTGTCCTGCCAAATTGAGTATCCAATAAGAAAACATATTGCACGGATCAATTTCCACCAATATAGTATTGTCCTTATAATTCTTAGGTTGGGATGAGAAACAAGTGAGTGGACTGCGCTGCTTCAGTGCACAATAGTTGGAGTAAGTTTAAGATAAGGAAAATTGATATTCAAAATGAAGTAACATATGGGTATTAAAAGTAAGTCAGTTGTCCTGGCAAATTGAGTATCCAATAAGAAAACATATTGCACGAATCAATTTCCACCAATATAGTATTGTCCTTATTATTCTTAAGTTGTGATGAGAAACAAGTGAGGGGACCACGCTGCTTGCTCCCGTGCCCATTTCCTGGTACATCCAGCACATATCAAATGTAAGTCGTGCCATGCATGTCTTTATCCTACTTGCTCATCCTCCCTCTCCCACTCCCTCCCTCCTATTGACAAGGCTCAATAATGTTGATAGGCCTAGATCGCGACTTTCGTCGTAATTCGAAGACTCGGATCTCTCCGTGGAGACTTTGATCGATGAAAATTAGGGTTTGCTCGACTTAGAGTGTCTTGAATCTGAGGTTGTCACAGCACGTCATCTGTCATCCTCGACCGAAGATGGAGTAAACAGAGAGAGTGGGGTAGCTTACGTAATGGTTTAAACATACGAAGTTCGATTTTCAAAAACTGAAATACGATACCTTATAATATGAACAACTATATAGATAGATTGTCCTATCCAACGAGCATCAATCAAGAATCTACTGCAATAACTTTTTAAAAACAAAATTTTCATCTTTAGCATCAACTTCCCCTCCTTCCTTTCTAGTGGAGCAGGTGGATGTTTTCTTTTTTCGTCCTTTTCGGGCCATGATTGAACTCTAAGACGACACGCACCAAAAAAAAAAAAGGAGGGTTCGGTATCGATCGGAAGTTGTGTTTTGGCTTGTAATGGAGTTCACGGTCCTTTGTCTCCTTCCACACACAAAACCCTGACTAGCTTGCGAATTACAAATGAATGTGTAGAAATATGACAACAAGTGGTAGGTCGCGGCGAAAGAGCCAGTCTTCATTTCCCTTTCTTCTTTCCAATTTCCTTGGTAAAAGTACATTTTGAACATGGATATCGAGAACTACCCGCGAGTGAATCGCGGTTCCGTCCGGTCATGTGAACAGTCGCGCATGTGTGTAAAGATGAAAAGGGCGTGCGGAAATTGTTTGATTATCAAGTTGAGTACTTAAGACGATGTGCAAAATGGATGTCTTCTTATCCACATATGCACTTTCTCGTTGGCTTAGAGTTAGGGTTTTCCTATACCCCGAATAGCTAAGTATGGCCGTGCCCCGGTCGTTAGAAGAAGAATCTCATCGAATAAGAAACGGGACCAAATATTTTGGTTTTTTTTTTTTTTTTTTGGTTGGGGAGGGGGGAGTGGTCACGGCGGGCTGGCTGCCGTGCGAGTTCCCCTTCAAATAGCTGGCTAGATACGGTTGTGCCCGGGTCATTAAAGAAGAATCTCATCGAATAAGGAAACGGACAATATTACTTAATTTGAAAACATCCCATGTTAGGGCAAAAAAAAAAAAAAATGACAATGAGTGAGTAAAAGGACAATGGTTGTCTTTAAGTGAGGGTTGAACAAAAAATACAACTTCAGTAGATTCTTTCGTCCGTAAATGCATGTCGTTTATTGGGGTTTTCTCTAACTCTGATCATTTCACTTCAAGCTTATGGAAATTCTACCAAGTTGCCTTGTCTTATTTGAAAGAAAAAGGAATGACTTTGGTTGTTTTGAAAGTGACAACTCGAAATGATAAGATAGAACAGCAAATAAAATTCATTTCAGCCCTCCTTCGCCACTTCATTTAATTTTAATTTTAATTTATTCTATTTTATGCTTTTGGTGCCGACCAGTACGATCATACTTTTCGTTGCTTTGTGATCGCTCATTAGTCTCTTAGAAACTACCCAACTAAACGAGAAACTACCTAACTCGTATCCTACCATTTTTACAATAAGTTGAAATAACTATCCAGAATTTTGCAACCACCACGTTGAAATGTCTCATCATTTATCTCTAACTCCGTATCCAAATTTCTAACTAGGGACCTTTTGACCCGAATTCCCGTCATGGACGGGTCATAGACTTGATTTCTAATGGGTCAAATTTCGACCCAAATTCACGCGCATTTGTGCCAGAAAAAAAGTGGGTTTTTTTGGTTAAAAAGCAAGTGGGGTTCTACCGAACAGGAAAAAAAAATTTGAACCTACTACTGATGAAAAGTTGTATGATGAACATATTATAATGTCGTTGATTGAGCAAAGATTGAAGAAGCTTTTTGCATGTGGAGGTTGACAAATCTGGGTAGCTTTTCCGGAGGGGGTGGTTGGATCAGAAAGTTAATTTTCACAATAGAATAGACTAAAGAAGATAGTAAAGTTTTGATTTTTCTAAGCAAAGTAGTCATAGGGAGGAACGAACTCAATATTCAACATTTTCCCCCAATCCTACCTGGAATTCCATTTTCAGTATATTATTCCTAAGTGAACCTTATTTTATATTCAATATAATCCTTCTCTCAAAAATGCCATTATCTTCCTTGAAAGCATTCCAAATGGACTAATCCAAAATTCAAATAATTGGGACTTAAATAAAAAAAAAATATTTATATGGGATGTCACAGGCAATTGTAGCTTCTAGTGAACCGCATGAGAACCAAACATTAGGTCCCCCACTTGAGCAAAAAAATGAAATTGGACAGCTCACTATATTCTTTTTTACACAGTTACCCTCCAAAAATGCCAACTTTTGGAGTACTTCCAATGCACAAGGATTGAAGAAATTGTTGGTTTGACTGATGCACAATCAGAATGTACTCCTTGAGTTTTGAAATTGCAATAGACTCATTTATTCTTTCACAAATTATACGAACTTTGAAAACCCTCTTACTAAATTTTCCAACGGGTACTCCAAGAAGGGCTCGAATTTGACCCACTAGAACTCGTTGCTCTTGGAATCGCCTGACCACAATTTTTGGTGAGGCGAAAGAACGATGCTACTGATTCGGGATTCGATTTCTCGGCGAAGCCTGGTTTAGGCTGCTAAACAAGTTCTCGATGCATGTGTTGAAATGGATTCAAAGCGTGGAGCTTTCTTGTTCCCATCAGGGCAATGCACGGCATGATTACACCAACCCAGCAACACAGGGAGGGGGGCTTCTAAAAGCCACCAAAAGTGCACTCAAACAACCCACCTCCAACACCATCATCCTAAAGACTTTATAGTGGAAGAACATATGATGATGGTCATTATTAGTACCGATTGCAATCATGGGTCAGCAGCAGTTTCATCAGGTCACTTTAGAACGTTCAATTCGAACCCAATCCCATGTCCCTCGTCCTGCGCACCAGAGGGAAGGGAAATTTCAAAGGGGGCAGTTTCGTGAATCTGCCCCCACCACGGTGGCTGTATCTTTGGCTTCGGTTTGGAGTGCAAACCACTCGTCCCTGCTCTCTCTTTTGGTCCCAATCTCTCCATCTTTCTCTCCATCTCTCTCTGCTTCACATGCCTCTCCTTCATCGTTCGACAGAGACAAAACCTCCTTAGGAATTGCAACTCTCTCTTGGTCCCTCCCTCTCTCTCTCTCTCTCTGTGTCTCTGTCTCTGTCTCTGTCTCTCTATCTGTGTGTGAATTTCTGGTTTTCCAAGATTCTTCACCGGATATTATCACCATATCTGCAAAACCCAATCCACCCGTTGGATACCCACATGCCCAAATCTCTCTCCCTCTCTCTTGCGCGCGCGCGCTCGATCGCTGTGGCTCTCCTTTAGCCATCGCTGAAAAACAAATTCTTTTTCTGAAGGAGGACTCTTCCTTTTGTTGTATTAGCTGGAGTTACATGCTCCGCCCCCGTCCCTCCTCTGTTTATTCCTCCTCCCTCCACTCCCCTGTTTCATGGCTGCGTCAGCTCTGTCCCAATTATTCGGCGACCAGAACAGGGGCCAGGAGGTCAGCAGGCAGGAGATACAGGCCGCCATTGCCAAGGCTCTGGAGCTCCGGGCTCTCCACGCCGCGCTCATGCAGGGCAACAGCCCCGCCAACCTCCGATTCCCCGCCGCTTCCCCTGCTCCTAACTCCGCCGCCTCCTCTCATCTCTCTGCTCAAGACTACCCTGTCTTCACGCCCGTAAGCTTCTCTTCCGCTTCTCTCTCTCTCTCTCTCTAGAAAATAGTTCTTATTTTCCTTTTTGGGTTTTTCTTTTCCCTTATGGGTGACTTGTTATTGAAGTCATTCTGCATGTGCTAGTGGTGAATTGGGTGCTCGTGTTTCCCTTTTTATTGAAGTCATTCTGCATGTGCTAGTGATGAATCGGGTGCTCGTGTTTCCCCTTTTTTCTTTTATTCCTCCAACGCAGAGCCAGCCGGAGAATGCAAAGTTTATTTTACACGTTTCACCTTGGCCAACCTCCGTTTCTTATTCTGCTCTGCTCGCGTAATTGGAAATTGTGTAGTGTAATCTATTCCTTTGCTTCTTTCTTAAGTAAAAGAGTGCGGGAATTTATTAAATATTTATCTTCACGAAGCTTGATGCCCCGACCTTAGATCCGGTGAACTGAATTCCAAGGTTTTGACAGAGCTATGAAGACGACCCTCTGCCGGGGTACCCTCCGGTTCCAGTGAAGGGTCGAACGATGTCGGGAACCTGGGATGAAATTGGACTGGGACTAGGGAATATGGACGAGAGTGTTATGTCCGACTACCGGAAGGAAAATTCGTCTTCGAGAAAGGGCTTCCATTCCCATCTGGCGAGCTTAGAATCGCACGTATGTCCCACCGACGATCAGAAATCGGTCACCGGCTCTTGCACGAACAATCTGGCCATCCCCGAGACCTCCCCTAGGACCGATTTCTACAGGTCGTACCGGAGAAAGAGCATGGATGATTTGAAATCCGTATCGTCCTGCAATAGGTGCAAGCCCGCAGTTATAACCTCTGAACCGGATAATGTCCCTAGGACCAGCAAGAACTCCAACATCGTCGTGCCGCTCACGAATCCTCTCTCGTCGGCTCATTCGCAGACGAAGAACCGGGGAGTCTTTTCGTGGTTTCTCCCACGGCTAAAGAAGAAGAATAAGAACGAAAATTCCCCGAACCGAACCGAATCCGAGGAAGTATCTCAGATTTTCAAGGACTTGGGGATAGTTTCGATTGAAACATTGAAGAAAGAGCTGATTGAGGCGAATGAGCATAGAGATGCGGCGCTAATGGAGGTGGCTGAGATGAAATCTTCGCTTGGGGAGCTGAGGCAGAAGCTGGAGTACCTGGAGACTTATTGCGAGGGGCTCAAGAAGGCTTTGAGGCAAGCGACACAAGGGAAGGATTCTCAAATTTCCGAAAAGCCCGGCACATTTTCTCTGAAGGGAAATTCCATAAATGGGAACGAAGAGAGTTTGATGCCTGTGAGCGAGGAAGTAATGACCGAGGGCTTCTTGCAAATGGTGACCGAATCGAGGTTATCAGTGAAGCAATTTTGCAAAACCTTGGTTGGGCAGATTGAAGAGACAGACAGTACCCTAATGGAGAATTTGAATACACTGCTCCGGCCCTATAAGCTTTCTCTGAACTCCAAGTACTCGAAGGCGGTGTTGTACCATCTGGAAGCTATAATAAACCAATCGCTTTACCAGGACTTTGAGAACTGCGTGTTCCAGAAGAACGGTTCGCCTAAGATCCTAGACCCTCAACAGGATCGCCAAGCGCAGTTTACATCGTTTGTAGCGCTCAGAAATTTAAGCTGGAACGAAGTTCTGAGGAAGGGCACTAAATACTACAGCGAAGAGTTCAGCAAGTTCTGCGATCAGAAGATGAGTTGCATCATCACGACCTTGAATTGGACCAGACCGTGGCCAGAGCAACTCCTGCAAGCGTTCTTTGTGGCCGCCAAATGCATATGGCTGCTTCATCTGCTTGCCTTTTCTTTCAGCCCACCAATCGGGATTTTGAGGGTCGAAGAGAACAGAAGTTTTGATCCACACTACATGGAGGACATAATCGTGGATCGGCAGAGACAGCACAGTTCGAGCCGGGTGAAGATCATGGTGATGCCTGGATTTTATGTTCACGATAGGGTGTTGAGATGCAAAGCTCTTTGCAGGTACAAATCAGGATCATAAGCAATTATATAAATGGCATTTCTTTGTCTGTACCCTTTGTTGTATTCACTTCTTTTGCGCGCGATTTCGAATGGATAAAGTCTGTTAAGTCTCACAGTGCATGCCAATAAATGGAAAAAAAGGGGTGCTGTTTAGTGTTTATTGCTTCAATTCCCATACTTTTGCATGTTAGAACAGGAAGGTGTCTAATCTTTTGTATCTACAGTTTGAGAAGGCCTCAATGAGTCAGATTTGGTTTTTACTTATTGTTAGTTGTCACCTACCAGAAAGGTTCAAGTTTATAGTCTTTTGTAAAATGAGGTTTTTGGCATTGCTGCATTGCATGACAAATCAGATTTTTTCATGGGAACACCAAAGTTATATACCTTGATTAAACCCCATTCAAGCGACAAGCCCTCTTTCTGCAACATTGTACTTTGGTAGCAGAGAAGCAATGTTAACACAGGAAAGTAGAAATAAATGTTCCGCTGTTCTTGTCGCGGTTCACGTCATTTTCCAGTCACTTCTTCATTGCCCTTTGATCGCGCCTTGTCATCAAAGTGTCATGGTACAATGCTAACTTGAATTGATGTGGCTCAGTCGAAACTTGCAATTGCCGAGCTATTTATTGCTTGAAAAAATACATTCTATTTTCCTTTCAACGTGCGAAAATGGAGCCGTAGAAATCTCATTCCGACCGCTGTTGATTCATCTACACAGCAGAATTGGCAGATTATCTTTCCTCTGTTGCGCGTAAATACATGTCCCGGCTTTTCTGGTAGACAGCGGAAATCTTCCCTTGAGAAACCACTTGTTATCACCGATTGCCGACCATGTTGCTGCGTCCCAGCTCGGACGAAAAACTCAATCGACGGATGCTGAAAATGGTATTCGGTCTTCATTACCGTCTCATGGCAGGACACCTTGAATCCACTTTCTTCACTCACTTCCAACATGCATTCGAAAGAACTCATCTTTGATCTCGTGAACGGAGCTATGAAGATGGTGACCCGCCATTTCAACGTCACGATAGACCCACATTTTGGGCAATACCTGGACATTTGCCCACGAACCAGGAACATGTCTCGCCATGTTTCGCGTAGCAGGTGCTTCTCGGAGTGTCCTGATACTGCTGCCGCAACGCAAGAATCTTCCTCGCGCGCTTTTCCAGCTCGCCTCAAGGGTCCAGGCTGATGCGATTTACTTGGAAGTTGATCGCACAGGGATTGAACTGGTTCAGGCAGCTGGACAGAAAACCAGCTCGGCCCTCGCTTTTGACCACAAAGGCCCAATCTAGACCGCGGAACGACATCAAAAATTCAAAATAGCATCACGGGGTTTGAAAAAATTGGGTTAGGCCTTGACATATAACCCACAAGATCGGTTCTTTCATGTCAGATTCGGCTCGCACAACGCAACACGCATTATCCCCAAATGATGCGTCTCCGCCATGGCCCTTGAAGCTTATAGTGGCAAGAACTTCATCAGGGTCTTTATTGCTCCAATGGGTGTTCAAAGAAAGCCCAAATTCAAAAGCCCAATATTGCTTATATAAGAATGGTCACTCATGAGAAAGTATTCAGGCTGCGTTTGGCAATCGGGATAAAATTTGAGATAGAATATGATTTATCTTATCCTACGTTTGGTACTCACTCAGGACAGAATAAAGTCGGATATAATGGGGATATAGGGCGGATAAAATTATCCCATGGGAGAGGTGGGATAAAAGTGAATAGGAATTTCTAATGTCCACAATAGGAAAATTATTTTTCTCGAATAACAAACTTATTAAATTAACAAAATTGAAATTATATTTCAATATAAATAATATTTGAATTCTAATTTAAGAAATTAAAAATTTATTTTTAATTAATCTTATTTTAATTTATATATTCAACTTTAATTCTATCTTATAATAAACATTCAATCTATAAATTATATATTTATACTTATTATATATTTTAGGTATTTTTGTATTTTAGGTATGTTAGTACAATTTACTATTTGATAAAATTTTATTAAAGAATGATGAAAGGGGATTAAAGAAATAATAAATAAAAGAATATAAAAAATAGGAAAAATAAAATAAAAATAAATTAAGGAATAATGTTACGAGAGATTTTTATCATCTCTATTTATAATGATATGCCGTTACATAATATGATGTAAATATATCCGACTTTAATACGGCGATACACCAAACAATGAACATGATATAAAAAAATCATAGGATTTCATATCCTATCCTATCTTAGTCTTATCCTAATTAGAAATCCGGACGACCAAACATAGGGTTTCGTAACGTCACATGAACTACTAATGTGGCTGATGTAGCTCGCATTTATATTCTTAGATTCAACTATAGATTGACACATCAATAATGATTGGGAAAGGATATGAATTTTCTTAGTCTTCGGTTGCATTTGGGAACCACTTTACAAAGCCCTTTAGGCCTCTAAAGGCCCTTGGGCAAATGCAAGTGTGTTTGGCATTTATTTTTGGGTTTGCATTCCCCAAATGCCAGCCTTCACAAAGTTGAAAGCCCAAGGTAGGTTGGGGGTTGCCTTGGGCTTTCAGCTTACCGAAAATGCTAAGTTGAGGAGCTAATTTTTTTTTCTTCCCAAATTATCCTCATTGATTTTTTGTTTTTCGATTTTGCCCTTACTATTCATCGTCTTCTTCTTCTTCCACGAGCGATCATTGGCGAAGGGCAGGCAGTCGCCGGTGATTGTTGCCTAGACGACCGTCGTCGAGGGGTGGCGCGATTGACGCCGGGGGGTTGTGCGACCACCGCGCCATTTGGGTCGCAGCGACCCAGATTTGGGGCGGTAGGGTCGTGGGAGGACCTTGCCGCCCCCGATTTGGGTCGCGCGACCTCACCACCCCCGGATCTAGGTTGCGGCGGCATCGCGCGACCTCCTGCAACCTCGCCGCCCCATATCTAGGGGTGGCGAGGTCGTGCGACCTCGCCGTGACCCATCCGAGGCGGCAAGGTCCTCCCACGACCTCGACGTCTCAGATCTAGGTTGTCGGAGGTTGAGGCAGCGTCGTACAACCTTGCCGCCCCAGATCTAGGGTCGTCAGAGGTCGAGGCGGCGTGTGACTTACTTTCAATACCTCAACATGCAAACCAAGCCACCCATCACGCATCACAGCCACAGACAAGTTGGCCATGGCCAGATCTAAAAGGTCACTATCGGGATCTTGACCTCCACTCATTTCTCGTGGCCAAATCTCGAAGGTATTGTCATGGCTTCAGATCTAGAAATTTGCTAAGTAGCACGGACACGCGACACGACACGACACGCCACGCCGACACGTCATTTCTCAAAATAAAATTCCGACGTGTTGGAACACGTTATTATTAAAAAATATTTTTAGTTTTAATTAATTTGATTCAAATTCACAAATAAATAAATAAATAACAAGTGTTATAAAATACATGAATGAATATTCATTATATTCATCTTATCTAATGTATTATCATGATACATTTGTATCATACATTCTAAATACATCTCCCTATACAATGAACGTCCATCTCCCTTATCCAGTACATGTATCATTCGATACATTGATATTAATAATAAGTACATTCTTGTTCTCCTATAAATAGGAGTTTAGTTTTGATGTACAACAAAAAAACACAATAGTGAGATACTAGTATTCACTTGCTTTCTTTTCTTTGGACAAAAAAATCAATTTAATATTAGAAACAAAATTTTGAGATACTAGAAATAAAACTGTCCTTCAATATCACTCATCTTTTTTTCTTAAGAATGAAATAAAGCTTTTTTATCTAAAAATACTATATTTAGTATTCACTTGCTTTCTTTTCTCAATCTCTTCTCTATTATATATTCGCAACACAATATTTTACAACAACAAGAACTTATAATGAATTTGCACTAATAATATTAATAGATATATTCATAATTAATGCTTAACCATATATGCATTTCTTGACATATACACAATAAATGTATAAACAACCCATCCCCCCACTGGCGAATTTATCATTTGCTTTTCACACATGTTCAGGGTGGAAGTGAGCCAAGCTAATAATTCGAGTTCGACTTGCAGATCGTATTCAGGCTTCTTTGCTTTTGTGTTTGCGGATTAGGGCCCGAGCTTGATAATACTCGACTCGAGTGGATCTCACTCAAACCTGATCGAGTAACTGTATGAGTATGAATAGATAGATGAAAATTGTTATACTCGGTTATAGTGTACTTTTAGGACTTTGAGCTTTAGCATAAACTTGATTCAAGTTTAATTCGAGTTTTGAGTGAAATTGATTGACTAATTAAGTGAAGTTGAGCCAAACTTGAGCTTATTGAAAACTTATTTGAGTCAATCTTGAGTTTGAAAAATCAAGTTTGAATAGAGTATTGAGACTTTGAATCTTCAAGCTTAAGCAAATTCAATTGAGTATTGAATTGTGTTGACTCGACTTGGCTTGACTACACCAGTAAGTCATATATGCATTTCTTGACATATACACAATAAATGTATAGTGATTCTTTCTTGTGGATTATTTTGGGAAATTGTAAAAAAATCTTAAACCTATTATATGATGGCTAATCAGTTTTAAATTTTTCAATTTAGTCAATTTGTCAATTTAGTTATAAACTTTTAGATAATTTATTGATGCAGTTCTTCTAACCCATTTTGGCCATAAATTGCTAACATGGACCAACTATCTTCTATGAAATAGTCGGTGCCGACGCAGACAAAATTTGAATTTTTATAATTTTTTTTTTTTGCACCGTTGGTCAATGAGGGTGGCAAAGGCATTGGCTAGCTAGTGACCCTTACTGGCCACAAGGAAGGGCTCGCATGCCACTGGGCGATGGTTGGTGCATGCTTCACAAGTCTCACTCATGATCGTCACAACAACCTTCACCGGCCAACAATGGAAAAGAGAAAAGAAAAGAGAATAAAAGAAAAGATCTCAAAATTTATAAAAAAAAAATAGTTTTTTTATAAAAAAAATGAGAAATTGTCTACGTTGTACTATTCGACGTCTATGTAAGTGATTTATAGCCAAAATTAGTTGGAACGACTACATCGATTAATCATTAAAATATTTATGACTAAATTGGGTAGATCAAAAAATTTACAATTGAATTAACCGCCATATGATAAGTTTTGTACTTTTTGGATAATTATCCTCGGATTGGTTCTCTCTCTAATTCTTCCCATACTTTTTCTTTGGCCTGTAACTGTAAAGCAAAGCTTGTCATGCTGTTCTTCATGACGAGTCAAAGTTCATTGATGATGGAGCTGACACAATGCCCGGAATGGACCCAACTATTCAACCTATTTTCATGCTACATCAAAACCTAATGATTTGTCAGCCGGTTAACAATAAAGTTCTTCAAAAGTTGGCCAAAAGATAAAAAGATCACAAAAATGAATTATTTCGAACAGCTCATCGACTCAGCAGAAGTACAAAAGAAAGTAATTGCTAGTCTATAAACATGTCGACGCCTAGGTTACATTATTTTTCTATTGATTCCCCTTTAACTTTCCGTTTTAAGATAGGTTATTTAATAAGGTTGTCTTCAAAACTTGAAAAAACGTATGAAAACTTTAGAGTAAAGCTCGCACCAGCTCAATTACTGGTGACACCTCTCGTGAATAGAACTATAAGGGATCTTTTCCTCGGAAAGATATTGGAAAATGAAACAAGTTATGAGAAGGGCTTCGGTGCACAATAGTTTAAGTAAGTTTAAGATAAAGGAAAATTGGTATACAAAATGAAGTAACATATGGGTATTGAAAGTAAGTCGCGACGCCGCCTCAACCTCCGACGACCCCAGATCCGGGGCGGCGAGGTCTTCCCGCGACCTCGAATCAAATTAATTAAAATTAAAAATATTTATTCAATAATAATATGTTTCAACGTGTCAGAATTTTCTATTTTTGAGAAATGTCGTGTCGGTGTGTCGTGTCGTGTCGTGTCGTGTCGTGTGTCCGTTCTACTTAGTAAATTTTTAGATCTGAAGCCATGACAATACCTTCGGGATTTGGCCACGAGAAATGAGTGGAGGTCAAGATCCCGATAGTGACCTTTCATATCTGGCCATGGCCAACTTGTTTGTGGTTGTGATGGGTGATAGGTGGCTTGGCTTGCATGTGGCGCCGGCAACTTCGTCGGTGGCAACAATGGGTGAGACGTGGAGATCCGACTTAAGGTGATTGTAGATAGAGAAGGAAGAGAGAAAAATCAAATTTTTTATTTTCTTTAGATGTCTATGTGTCAATTTATAAGTAAGTCTAAGGAAATAAATGTTCACCACATCACTATCTTATATGACAATATGAAAGCACCGAATACTTGGTCCTAGCACAGTGCCGAAATTGGAATGGCTTATGGTTTAATTAATATATAAGGGTATTAAATAAGATCCCAACATGAGTCCGAAACAATAATCGTTATATCATTTTATATATCTGTGTCGGCATGAAATTTTTATAGAGGAAGTAATATTCAACGATCACAATAAAATACATATTTCATCAATCGAATCTTTGTAAAGCTTGTAAGTAAGAAAGAACCATAACAAAATAAATAATAGAGCTGTGAATTCATTAATTATCACTATTTTTGAAAGGAAAAAGCCACCAAAAACCCCAAATTTTGCCCAAAGTGACAAATTTATCCCAAACTTTTTTGTGATATGAAAACTCCAAACTTTTTCAAAATCATGACACATTTACCCCATTAAGGGCATTTTCGTCTTTTTTTTTCTATTTTTAAATTTTTTTTTTCTTCTCTCTTCCCTCCACCGGCCATGGCGGAGCCCTTGCCCCGGCCCTTGCTGGATGCCGGTGAAGGGAAGAAAAAACAAATAAAAAAAAATAAAAAAAGTAAAAAAAAAATAAAAAGACCAAAATGCCCTTATGATTGGGGGTAAATGTGTCACACAAATGAAAGTTCGGGTTTTTTGTGTCACAAATAAAAATTTGGGGTAAATGTGTCACGGTTAGCAAATTTCAGGATTTTTCATATCAATAAAAAAAGTTTGGAATAAATTTGTCGTTTTAGGTAAAATTTAGAGTTTTTGGTGGCTTTTTCCCTTTTTTAAAAGTAAAACTTTTTACCACCGCCTGCGGTGGCCCAGTTGGATAAGGCTCCCATGATCCTTTGCGAGGAGGAGAGGAGTTCAAATCCCGCCACTGCACGAGATCTTAAGTGCGACGTCGGGGTGGTGGGTCCCTCCACTGCGTCACCCCGGGGTTTCTGCCCATTACTGTCGGCTTACAGGGTTTCCTGGGTTATCAAAAAAAAAAAAACTTTCCCCTTTAGTCCGGTCGGTTCGCAGTAGATTGCGGTCGACTAGGAAAGAGACGGGGGACCATACGTTGGACTCGGCGTTCGATCTCAATCATTCTGGTTGCAGATCGCTTTCGTTCACGGCGAAGTAAAGACGACGTTGATTTTCTCTTTTTCCTGCTCACTTTGTTGTCGCCCCCGTTATGGAAAGTTAAAGAACTTGGCTTTTGATTTGACCCCATATCGTCTCTGATCTCTTACTTCCAATTCAAGAAGTTGGAAAATCCTTGTACCGCCGGAATACTCCAATATTCTTATTTCTTGCAATTTTTTTTTGTATAAAAAGTAGGTTATTTAGGGCGAGAATGAAAATCAGAGGCGAGTAGTTTCAAGTTTTGTATAGGTTCCACCTAAAATTTAGAACTTCCTCGTTTAAACGGGTTTATTATTTTTTGAAACTTAGAATTTATCTTGCCACAGGTTCTATTTAGGTTTCAAGATCTATTCAGGTTCCACCTATATTATTAATTGAACAATTGCAATGAATCATTATTAGTAATAACTACAATTTCCCATTACAATCTACTAACCACAACTTATATATAAAAGCACGAATAATATAAAACATTAATAAAGTAAAAATCTCAGTTATAAAATGAAAGCTTGGAGTAGTGGTTCTAGATTAGATATTCATTGTCAAACACCATTGAATATCGAAAGATCACATGAAAATATAAATCAAAAAAATACAAAAACTTGTTTCGAATTTTAAGTTTTAGGTTCCACTTATCTAGAACTTGAGTTTCTATAGAAACCAATCAGTGCACCGGAGATTACAATCACTCGAACAATCAAACACTCACTTAGTGTTTCTCAGCCTCTAATTACATTCAATAACTTATACAGTATTTGGTTTCTCACAATTTCTAGTGAAACCTTATTCAAAGAATTAAACAAATTTTACTCATAAGAATTTAACTGGCTAAAATACCCAGTGAAACCTTATTCAAAGAAATAAACAAATTCTACTCACAAAAATTTAGCTGGTTAAAATACTCGGTGTAATTACAATGAGAAAATCCCTCACGAGGAGCACTCTCTGTACTCTTCTATAGTCTCAGAGCTCTCTCTCTCTGTCTCTCTGGGCCACCGAAATAACTTTGGCGCCCTTCTCCGTTGGACGTTTCTCTATTTTATAATGCAAAAGAGAATTCCCATCATTTATGGCAGCACGTGGAAGTCTTCTCCAGATGAAAGAAAAGGACAGAGGAAGCCCGCCATAATTTATGGGCATGCATGAAATCATGGATGATAATTTATGGGCATGCATTAAATCATGGATGGACGTAGGGCCTTTTTTCCTCTTCTTTTTCTTTCTCTCTCAAGGTCCACAACGATGGCTTCGGCAGAAGACAGGAAAGGGAACGACCATCCTCGCGTGCAAGTGGGCTTGCGGCTCATAAATGAAATCCACAATGCGATCTTCTTCTTCTGACAATTTCGGCTGATCATTTCACGTCCGCCACTTCTTGGACTCACACCGTGGTTGAGTTCAGTATTCTTGTCGGTCCGATTTCGTTCAATGGCCTCAAACTCAAAATATATTTCAACAGAAAGAATTTGTAAAAAACTCTAAACTTTGTTGAGTAAATTTCGTACTATATTTTGAAATTGACAAAATTGTCCATATTTTCTATCAATCTTTATAAATGTAAGAGTTTATTATGTTTCAGATAATATGTACTCAATGGGGATAATTTTTATGAGCGGTGGAAAATTTTTAATTGATTTGGAGAATCAATGCGAAAGCACATATAATCTTGGATATGCCAAGATATTAAGTTTGAGGATCTATTATTCACAACCTAAGTTCTTTTAGAAGAACAATTGAATATATCTAAAGGTGTCGAAATGAGTCCCACTTTAAACCCATTTATAATGAGATGAGTCATATATGAGTAAGTTAAGTTTTAATAAATAGATTATTAATGGATTTGAGTTGTATGAAAGTCTAGTAATATGGGTTTGTTTTTAAACCCATTTACAACCCAATTAACTTATAAAAATTATTAGTTGAGTAAACTTATTAATGAGATATCATCATTTTCAGCAGTAAACTTATTAACAAGATATCATCATCTTCGGTAGTTTTTATAATTTTTATTTTTTGAAATTTTTATTTATTTTAATTAGTTTTATTTTATTTTTTATTTTTTTCTTTTACTTTTTTCCCCTACGAATTTCGACGGTTGACCTTTGCAGGCCACTAACTAAGGCCGCAAAGCCCTCATCAGTAATGCCATCGCCTAGTCACCAATCACACTGGGGAGCCTCGAGCTCACTGATTGGGCAAGGTGGAGCCTTGTCGGCTTGTGGCGAGGCTTGAGCCAGCCTGTTATTGGCCATGGCCGAAGATCGAGAGAACAAGGAGGAAAAAAAACAATTGAAAATTCTATGTTTTAAAATAATAATACAAACAAAATTAAAAGTACTTAAAAGAGTGCACGGAAAATCAAATAAGATTTTCTATCCATGTGAAAAATATTTTTTAATTCGTTTTTGAGTTTCAACCAAATATTATAAAATATAATCATTTTAAAAAATGCCACATTTTTTGTGAAATAAATAAAGCCTTAATTTAATAAATATATATATATATATATATATATATATATATATTTTTCATAAGAAATAAGTTTTTCTATATTTGATTAAATATGAAAGCGTCTTATAAAGTGGATTGGATCGAATATGAACTAGATATAGGTTGGGTCGGGTATGGGTCAATAAATTTATATTATTAATAAATGGGTCATAAATAAGTAAATAGGTCAACTTGAGTATGACCATTTATGACCCATCACCACCTGACCCTTTCGTTTGACAAGTCTAAATGAGCAACTTGCTACATGGATATAACTAATTTACTACATGGATATGAGCAGCTTGATATGCGAATATGTGCAGCTTACTATGTGGATATGAGCGGCTTGATACGTGGATATGAGCAGAAGTAATATATAGATATGATTGGTTTATAGTGTGAATATTAGCAAAATATTGAAAAGTTGGATATAATGATAATGAATGACTGTGAATATGAGCAAAGCACTTATTCAACCCGCAATGACAATTCTTTCTATAATCTTTAGAATACCCATGCTCACTCCTAATGAATACCCATTTTATTTCTTTGGTTTGAAACAAAAACCCGTTTAGTAAAATGATTTTATTTTTCTATTTTTGGGATAAATTTTGGAATAAAAATGAGAAGTAGAAATTTTCTACTTTTATATTTCTAGAACAAAAATGAAAAATAAAAACTTTTCTCATTGCTTGCCCCATGCGATGGGCGGTAGGGGTGTGCAACTGGACCGGGTATACCCAGTTCCCGGATTGGCCCACCCAGAAAACAGGGTCGGGAACCAGTTCCCATTGAAACCGGTCCGAGAACAGGTTCTCAAAATTCAGAACCGGTTTAAACCGATCCGAGAATATGTTCCGAGTGATTACCCACTCGGAAACCAATTCTTGGACCGATTTTGGAACCTGTTCCCGGACCGGTTTTGTAAGTAGAGGTCTAAAACCTTTTTTTTCTCCCGATTTTTATTCTTACTCATGCAATCACAAGATGTTTTTCCTCTTGGTTCTCTCAAACATGCATGGCACTCCTCCTTTGTCATTTCTCTTCCTCATTTGCTTCCCTCCCTCACCGGCTCCCTCTCGCACCGTCTGATGGACGGACGGTGTTTGTCGCCGCCAAATTCTTGTGTATCACATGGATTGACTTGCCTAATTTCTCTTTTGTAGGAGGAGTTATGCTTGTATAAATGAGTAGCTTCATATAGTAGTTGTGGGAATAAGACTAATATTATACCCATATTTGTTGCTAATTCTTTGCCTTATGATTTTATTTATTATAATTAGCCCTATGGATCCTTAAATTTTCATTTAGTCAAAAAGTTAATGTATTAATTTATTATCAGTGCTTAATGTTTCAATATAAATTTAGAGGATTACGTTATTTTCTCGCTTATTAACATATAATTCAAAGTCGTATAGGATATCGGGAGATTGCAAAATAGGTTTCAGTGGAAACATGGTTGACTCTGGAATCGGATTAGAAAAACAGGGTAGGTCGGGGTACAAGGTCCAATACAAACAAGGTCGGGTATAAGGTCCAGAAAAGGGGAACCGGTTATAACGGGATCGGGTACGGGGTCCGGGTCTAGACCTTACCCACCTTGGACCCGATCACCCTTAATGGGCGGGCGGGCGGGCGGGCGGGCCACCCTTTGTCGCCACCACCTACCATTTGCCGTCTACCGTTCCCACCACTTGCTGCTCATTGTTTATCCTCCGCCACCACTCAAAAGGGAGATACTTAAGAAGGTATATTAAATGAATATCTGTTATGAGAACAGAGATTTTGTGTGATTATTAGATATGTATATTTGCTTAAAAATTCCTTTAAGGAATAGAACTCGAAAAATCCATTTTTGGCTAGAAATATGGCCCGAGAAAAGAATAATTATCATTCGTGCTTGTAATTGTATAGTAAATGCACATCTAAAAAGAAATTATAGAACTCAATTAGACCAAGTCGACTTCACTTCCTAAGAATCATGTCTTTATCGTGTAATATGCTTTTCACGTAAGTTGATCGACGATTGTACAACGTAACACGCAACGATAAGAAGAAGCATGTCTTGATGGGAGTTCACAGTGGCACCACCGGTGGATGATGGTCTTTGCCTAGATCGACGCCGGAGGGCATCGAGATAGATGCCGTGATGTGCAGAGGAAAGAGCAACGGACGGGAATGGTGACAATGAGGCATCTCGGGGAGGAGAGCGGCGGTTGACGTAATGAGGGAGCAAAGCAAAGAAAGGAAAAGACGAGAGAGGAAAAAAGACTTAGGTTGCATATGACAAAGTTGATGAATCACAAATTTAGAGTGTAGATCGGATGAAATCCTAAAGTTTCCTCCAACTCAAGACATGAAAATATGACAGACGTTCAATTACATTTGCATGTGAATGACGTGCATAATTTGCAACGTATCAAATAGAATCAAATTCCTTGAAAGTGAAGATAGTAGAGAATATAGCCTCTGGTGATTTTAGACATTATTATTGGTTAGAATGCTGAGAGGGGACATATAAAACCGGAAAGTACTGCGATTTATTCACACGGACCATCCCACCATGATTTCTAGAAGAACGCACGTACATTTATTCACGTGACGTTGGGGTAGGGAGAAAATATTGGACAGCATCGCTTTATGGAAAAAGTCGGTCCTCGCGCACAAGACGCTCATTGTCTATCGTGTCTGAAACTGATTGGGTGCAGAATATAATTCTTTTTTATTTTTTTTATTTTTTGCTTTTATAGTTTGAAATTAAAATAATCCTTCAATACCTTGAACGCTCAACATGAATCATTAGATTAAGGAAGAATCAATTTTGACGGCAGGCTGATTTTGAAAAAATAAAAATCTACCGACGTTTAAGGAAAATTACTAATAGCAAGAATGTGAATATTACGAAATTTATGATATATGAGGAAAGTTATTCATTGATAGGGCCAAAAAATCTACAAACATTTAAAAGATTCTTACCATAATTCAAGTAAGTTATTAATAATAAGGAAAAATTTTCTGCAACAAACTCTGGTTGCTTAGGATATTCATGAAGAGTTAAGAATGCTAGGAAATTCAATCGATTCTGAAATAAATTACGACATTTGAAAGATGATCACTGTTGTCTTTTATGAGGATTTAAAGAGCAATAAAATTATTGAGGAATCACCCCATGTGGTAGCCGCGTTGGCTTGGGCTTTCATCCTCCTCACGAAAGGAACGGGTTCAAATCCCAGCGTGGTCGCTAGTGGTATTAAGCGTGACGCCGTGGTGGTGGGTCATGCCCTAGCGTCACCAGGGAGTTTACGACGCTACTGCTTGTCGGTTGCAGTTCTGCCTTCCTCTTGTCTCAAAAAAAAAAAAAAAAAAAAATTATTGAGGAAAATTACCAAGTATTAGCGACTCTCGTGGTATTATCGAGATATTCTATGATTGATTATTACTGAATATTAGTTTTTCGGATTACGATTATAGACTGTCCATGAAGGTAAATTATCTGTAAAATGAAAATGGGTTATGACCACCACAATTAAATTACCACCGCATAGTTAAATTACTATAGATTTTTCCGACCCACCTTAAGATAATTTCAAAAAAATTACGATAAATTTTAGGGAAATTACTGCCCGTTAGAAGCACCCTTATCGAGTGAAGGTCAAATATGAGCTTTTTGGTCGGCTAAAAAGCCATACCAAACCTGCCGCTCCATAGCTTAAGAAATTTTCTTGGTAACATAGCAAGCAATTCATATAAAATCTAAACCCATATAATAAGTAATTCAAATAAAATTCAAACCAAATCAAAAATGACAAAGCATATAATAAATTTTTCCTTTTTTTTTTTTTTTTTTTTTTAAATATGGGGGCCGGCCCGTCATGGATTCATATTTATATTTCCACAATTCCTGCCAAAAGGAACAGAAAAGAAGCATCTTCTTCTTTTTCTCATTCTTCCTCCTTGCCACCATTGATCATCGCCCATCTCCGTTCCGCCGCCGCCGCCGATGATGGAGGAGGACCAAACCAACATCGTCGTCTTCCCCTTCATGGCGCAAGGCCATATCTTCCCCTTCCTTGCTCTCGCCCTTCACCTCGAGAGCAAGCTCAGGCGCCTTCCCAACCTCACCATCACCTTCCTCAACACCCCTCTCAACATCGCCAAGCTCCGCTCCTCCCTCCCTCCCTCCACCGCCCTCCGCCTCGTCGAGCTCCCTTCCGCCCCTCCGACCACGGCCTCCCCCGAACGCCGACAACACCAACGCCCTCCCCTACCCCCTCCTCGTCCGCCTCCTCCAGGCCTCCACCTCCCTCCGAGGGCCCTTCCGCGACCTCCTCCGAGGCCTCGTCGCCGGCGGCCGAAAGCCCCTCTGCGTCATCGCGGACATCTTCTTCGGCTGGACCGCCACCGTGTGCCGCGAGCTCGGCATCTTCCATGCTGTCTTCAGTGGCGCCAGCGGGTTTGGCCTCGCCTGCTACTACTCCCTTTGGGTCAACCTGCCTCACCGGAAGAAGCCCGATGCCGTCGAGTTCTCGTTGCCGATTTTCAGGAAGGCTCGCCCGTGCACGTCTCGCAGTTGCCACAGAGCATCCTCGAGGCCGACGGGACCAACGAGTGGTCGGTGTTCCAGGCTTCGAACCTCTCCGCCTGGGCGGATTCGAACGGGATCCTGTTCAACACGGTGGCCGAGTTCGACAGCGTCGGGCTGTCCTACTTCCGGCGGAAGCTCGGCGTGGAGGTCTGGCCGGTGGGGCCCGTCCTCTTGTCCACGAAAAACCGCCGCTCCACGACGCCTTCGAGGCCGGATGGCGGGAGCCCGGAGCAGTGCAAAGCTTGGCTGGACACGAAGCCTCCGAAGTCAGTGCTCTACGTGTCGTTCGGCTCCATGAACACCCTCACCGCCCCGCACATGATGGAGCTGGCGACCGCGCTGGAGTCCAGCGGCCGCGACTTCCTATGGGTGGTGAGGCCGCCCGTCGGGCACGACATAAACGCCGAGTTCGACGCGGGGGCATGGCTGCCGGAGGGGTTCGAGAGGAGGACCGCAGGGAGGGGGCTGCTGGTGGAGAGGTGGGCGCCGCAGGCGGAGATACTGGCACATGGGGCGGTGGCGGCGTTCCTGACGCATTGCGGCTGGAACTCGGTCCTGGAGGCGCTGAGCAACGGGGTGCCGCTGCTGGGGTGGCCGATAGCGGCGGAGCAGTTCTTCAACGCAAGCCTGCTGGAGGGAGGCGGCGTCGGGGCCTGCCTGGAGGTGGCGCGGGGGAGGAGCGGCGAGGTGAGGGCCGAGGCGCTGAGGGAGAAGATCGAGATGGCGATGGGGGAGACAAAGAGGGGCGGGAGATGAGGAGGCGGGCAAGGGAAGCGAGGGACATGATCCAAAGCGCCCTGAGAGACGACGACTCCCCGGCGCCGGCACCGCAGCCAGTGGATCGTCCGTGCGGGCGTTGGACGAGTTCATCGACGCCGTGATGTCGACAATGGTGGAGAGCCGAAATGGACCGAAGATCAGCAACGAGCATGCGTAGGGGTGATCGGGTCCAGGGTGGGTAGGGTCTAGACTTGGACCTATACCTGATCCTGTTTATATTGGACCCTGTACCCGACCCACCCTGTTTTTTCGATTCGGCTCCAGGGTCAACCCTGTTTCTATTGGAACCTATTTTACAATCTTCCGATATCCTATACAACTTCAAATTTTATATTAATAAGTGAGAAAATAACGTAATCCTCTAAATTTATATTGAAACATTAAGCACTGTAAATAAATTAAGGATCCATATGGCTAATTATAGTAAATAAAATCATAA
This sequence comes from Eucalyptus sp. ANBG9806169, assembly GCA_014182395.1. NCBI lineage: Eukaryota > Viridiplantae > Streptophyta > Magnoliopsida > Myrtales > Myrtaceae > Eucalyptus > Eucalyptus sp. ANBG9806169. The sequence goes on from CM024582.1 coordinate 10,755,659, forward strand.
GGTAAAGAATTAACAATAAATATGGGTCTAATATTAGTCTTATTTCCATAACTACTACATGAAGCTACTCATTTATGCAAGCATAACTCCTCTTATAAAAGAGAAATTAGGTAAGCCAATCCATGTGATACACAAGAATTTGGCGGTAATGAACATCGTTCGTCCATCAGAAGATGCGAGAGGGAGTTGGTGAGGGAGGGAAGTAAGTGAGGAAGATGAATGACAAAGGAGGAGTGCCGTGCATGTTTGAGAGAGCCAAGAGGAAAAATATCGTGTGATTGCGTGAGTAAGAATAGAAATCGGGAGAAAAAAAAGGTTTTGGACTTCTACTTACAATTGAATATATCTAAATGTGTCAAAATGAGTCCCACTTTGAACCCATTTATAATGAGATGAGTCATATATGAGTTAGTTAAGTTTTAATAAATAGATTATTAATGGGTTTGAGTTGTATGAAAGTCTAGTAATATGGGTTTGTTTTTAAACCCATTTACAACCCAATTAACTTATAAAAATTATTAGTTGAGTAAACTTATTAATGAGATATCATCATTTTCAGCAGTAAACTTATTAACAAGATATCATCATCTTCGGTAGGTTTTATAATTTTATTTTTTAAATTTTTTTATTTTTTAAATCAGTTTTATTTCATTTTCATTTTATTTTATTTTTTCTTTCTTTCTTTTACTTTTTTCCCCTATGAATTTCGACGATTGACCTTTGCAGGCCACTAACTAAGGGCTGCAAAGCCCTCATCAGTAATGCCATCGCCTAGTCACCAATCACATTGGGGAGCCTCGAGCCCTCACTCACCGTTTGAGCAAGGTGGAGCCTCGTCGGCTTGTGGCGAGGCTTGAGCCAACCTGTTATTGGCCATGGCCACCATGGCCGAAGATTGAGAGAACAAGGAGGAAAAAAAACAATTGAAAATTCTATGCTTTAAAATAATAATACAAACAAAATTAAAAATACTTGAAAGAGTGCATGGAAAATCAAATAAGATTTTCTATATCATGTGAAAAATATTTTTTAATTCGTTTTTGAGTTTCAACCAAATATTATAAAATATAATCATTTTTAAAAATGCCACATTTTTTGTGAAATAAATAGAGCCTCAATTTAAAATAAATAAATAAATATATATATTTAAATCATAAGAAATCCATTAAATTTGTTTTGTATGGAAGTGTTTTATCAATATTTTGATTAAATATGGAAGCGTTTTATAATATGGATTGGATCGGATATGAACTAGGTATAGGTTGGGTCGGGTATGGGTCAATAAATTTATATTATTAATAAATGGGTTATAAATAAGTAAATATGTCAACTTGAGTCTGACCATTTATGATCCAACCCCACCTAACCCTTTCGTTTGACAAGTCTAAATGAGTAACTTGCTACATGGATATAACTAATTTACTACATGGATATGAGCAGCTTGATATGCGAATATGTGCAGCTTACTATGTGGATATGAGCGGCTTGATACGTGGATATGAGCAGAAGTAATATATAGATATGATCCGTTTATAGTGTGAATATTAGCAAAATATTGAAAAGTTGGATATAATGATAATGAATGATTGTGAATATGAGCAAAGCACTTATTCAACCCGCAAATGACAATTCTTTCTATAATCTTTAGAATACCCATGCTCACTCCTAATGAATACCCATTTTATTTCTTTGGTTTGAAACAAAAACCCGTTTAGTAAAATGATTTTATTTTTCTATTTTCGTGATAAATTTTGGAATAAAAATGAGAAGTAGAAATTTTCTACTTTTATATTTCTAGAACAAAAATAAAAAATAAAATTTTTTCTCATTGTTTGCCCCATGCGCCACCACCTACCATTTGCCGTCCACTGTTCCCACCACTTGCTGCTCATTGTTTATCCTCTGCCACCACTCAAAAGGGAGATACTTAAGAAGGTATATTAAATGAATATCTATTATGAGAACAGAGATTTTGTGTGATTATTAGATATGTATATTTGCTTAAAAATTCCTTTAAGGAATAGAACTCGAAAAATCCATTTTTGGCCAGAAATATGGCCCGAGAAAAGAATAATTATCATTCGTGCTCGTAATTATATAGTAAATGCACATCTAAAAAGAAATTATAGAACTCAATTAGACCAAGTTGACTTCGCTTCCTAAGAATCACGTCTTTATCGTGTAATATGCTTTTCACGTAAGTTGATCGGCGACTGTACAAAGTAACACGCAATGATCAGAAGAATAATGTCTCGATGGGAGTTCACGGTGGCACCACCGGTGGATGATGGTCTTTGCCTAGATCGACGCCGGAGGGCATCGAGATAGATGCTGTGATGTGCAGAGGAAAGAGCGACGGACAGGAATGGTGACAATGAGGCATCCTGGGGAGGAGAGCGGCGGTTGATGTAATGAGGGAGCAAAGCAAAGAAAGGAAAAGACGAGAGAGGAAAAAAAAGACTTAGGTCACATATGACAAAGTTGACGAATCACAAATTTAGAGTGTAGATCGGATGAAATCCTAAAGTTTCCTCCAACTCAAGACAGGAAAATACGATAGACGTTCAATTACATTTGCATGTGAATGACGTGCATAATTTGCAACGTATCAAATAGAATCAAATTCTCTTAAAGTTAAGATAGTAGAGACTATAGCCTCCGGTGATTTTAGACATTGTTATTGGTTAGAATGCTGAGAGGGGACATATAAAACCGGAAAGTACTGCGATTTATTCACACGGACCATCCCACCATGACTTCTAGAAGAACGCACGTACATTTATTCACGTGACGTTGGGGTAGGGAGAAAATATTGGACAACATCGCTTTATGGAAAAAGTCGGTCCTCGCGCACATGACGCTCATTGTCTATCGTGTCTGAAACTGATTGGGTGCAGAATATAATTCTTTTTTATTTTTTTATTTTTTGCTTTTATAGTATGAAATTAAAATAATCCTTCAATACCTTGACCGCTCAACATGAATCATTAGATTAAGGAAGAATCAATTTTGACGGTCGGCTGATTTTGAAAAAATAAAAATCTACCGACGTTTAAGGAAAATTACTAATAGCAAGAATGTGAATATTACGAAATTTATATATATGAGGAAAGTTATTCATTGATGGGGCCAAAAGATCAACAAACATTTAAAAGATTCTTACCATAATTCAAGTAAGTTATTAACAATAAGGAAAAAAATTCTGCAATAAACTCTGGTTGCTTAGGATATTCATGAAGAGTTAAGAATGTGGGAAAGTCAACCTTAGGAGAGATTTCAAAATGAATTACGACACTTGAAAGATGATCACTATCATCTTTTACGAGGATTTAAGGAGCTATAATAACTATTGAGGAAAATTACCAAGTATTAGCGATTTTCGTGATATTCTACGATTGATTAATTACTGAATATTAGCTTTTCAGGATTATGATTATAGACAGATTACCGTCCATAAAGGTAAATTATCCATAAAATGAAAAAGGGTTATGAGTTTGACCACCACAATTAAATTACCACCGCATACTTAAATTTCTATAGATTTTTCTGACCCACGTTAAGATAATTTCAAAAAAATTACGACAAATTTTAGGGAAATTACTGCCCCTTAGAAGCACCCTTATCGAGTGAAGGTCAAATATGAGCTTTTTGGTCGGTTAAAAAGCCAAACCAAACCTGCCGCTACATAGCTTAAGTAATTTTCTTAGTAACATAGCAAGCAATTCAAATAAAATCTAAACCATTAAAGTAAGTAATTCAAATAAAATCCAAACCAAAATAAAAATGACAAAGCATAAAATAAATTTTTCATTTTTTTTTTTTAAATATGGGCCCGGCCCGCCATGGATTCATATTTCCACAATTCCTGCCAAAAGGAACAGAAAAGAAGCATCTTCTTATCTTCTTCTTTTTCTCATTCTTCCTCCTTGCCACCACCCACCATTGATAATCGCCCATCTCCGTTCCGCCGCCGCCGCCGCCGCCGATGATGGAGGAGGACCAAACCGACATCGTCGTCTTCCCCTTCATGGCTCAAGGCCACATCATCCCCTTCCTCGCCCTCGCTCTTCACCTCGAGAGCAAGCTCAGGCGCCTTCCCAACCTCACCATCACCCTCCTCAACACCCCTCTCAACATCGCCAAGCTCCGCTCTTCCCTCCCTCCCTCTACCGCCCTCCGCCTCGTCGAGCTCCCCTTCCGCCCCTCCGACCACGGCCTCCCCCCGGACGCCGACAACACCAACGCCCTCCCCCTACCCCCTCGTCCCCCGCCTCCTCCAGGCCTCCACCTCCCTCCGAGGGCCCTTCCGCGACCTCCTCCTCGGCCTCGTCGCCGGCGGCCGGAAGCCCCTCTGCGTCATCGCGGACATATTCTTCGGCTGGACCGCCACCGTGTGCCGCGAGCTCGGCATCTTCCATGCTGTCTTCAGTGGCGCCAGCGGGTTTGGCCTCGCCTGCTACTTTTCCCTTTGGGTCAACCTGCCTCACCGGAAGAAGCCCGGTTCCGTCGAGTTCTCGCTGCCGGACTTTCAAGAAGGGTCGCCGGTGCACGTCTCGCAGCTGCCGCTGACCATCCTCGAGGCCGACGGGACCGACCAGTGGTCGGTGTTCCAGGCTTCGAACCTCTCCGCCTGGGCGGATTCGAACGGGATCCTGTTCAACACGGTGGCCGAGTTCGACAGCGTTGGGCTGTCCTACTTCCGGCGGAAGCTCGGCGTGGAGGTCTGGCCGGTGGGGCCCGTCCTCTTGTCCGAGAAAAACCGCCGCTCCACGACGCCTACGAGGCCGGATGGCGGTAGCCCGGAGCAGTGCAAAGCTTGGCTGGACACGAAGCCTCCAAAGTCAGTGCTCTACGTGTCGTTCGGCTCCATGAACACCCTCACCGCTCCGCACATGATGGAGCTGGCGACCGCGCTGGAGTCCAGCGGCCGCGACTTCCTATGGGTGGTGAGGCCGCCCGTCGGTCACGACATAAACGCCGAGTTCGACGCGGGGGTGTGGCTGCCGGAGGGGTTCGAGAGGAGGACCGCAGGGAGGGGGCTGCTGGTGGAGAGGTGGGCGCCGCAGGCGGGGATACTGGCGCACGGGGCGGTGGCGGCGTTCCTGACGCATTGCGGCTGGAACTCGGTCCTGGAGGCGCTGAGCAACGGGGTGCCGCTGCTGGGGTGGCCGATGGCGGCGGAGCAGTTCTTCAACGCGAGCCTGCTGGAGGGAGGCGGCGTCGGGGCCTGCCTGGAGGTGGCGCGGGGGAGGAGCGGCGAGGTGAGGGCCGAGGCGCTGAGGGAGAAGATCGAGACGGCGATGGGGGAGACGGAGAGAGGGCGGGAGATGAGGAGGCGGGCGAGGGAAGCGAGGGACATGATCCAGAGCGCCCTGAGAGACGACGACGCCGCCGGCGCCGCACCCAGTGGGTCGTCCGTGCGGGCGCTGGACGAGTTCATCGACGCCGCGATGTCGGCGATGGCGGAGAGCCGAAACGGACCGAAGATGAGCAACGGGCACGCGTCCATTCCCAGGGAGCAGCAGATCTCCACGAGCGTGTAAGGGGACCTTGCGGTTCCAGATTCACGAGCCAGCAGCGAGGCTCAAATCACGTATATATACCGATACAAACGACATATTATACTCAATGTAATCATCAATGAGCGCCAGCTTTCTAGTTAGCTCTCAGTCAGATCAGGCATGGAAATCTCTTTCTCCTCCAGGAATTCTCAAACCCCTCCTCCTCCTCCAGAGTCTCTTCCGGCATCATCGTCTGAAGTCGCTTCTATGGTCAAAGATCAGCATCAGTGATGGGTACCCAATATTTTCTACCGCGAATGCCGGTGCTTTTTTCCTCTCTCCTCTGCTGGATCGTTGTCGGATCGTTGTCGGATCGTGTTGCCATCGTTTTCGAGGCTCTAAAAAATCTCCCACCTTTTCGACCGAGAAAGCACGTCCATTTCCGTGTGAAAACAAGAAGGTATTTTACCTAATTTCCTTTTTCAAGTCTTCCCCGCTCTCTAACGTGATGTACGTGTCCGACTAAATTTTAGAAAAGGAGGACAAAAAAAGACTTTGACCAATCTTTTCTATTTTCTCCACAAGCACCGTGGCTAATTAAGGCGTAACGCTTAGGCCCACTCGCAATGGTGTTATCTGCTTTGGGCCGCAGCCGCTTTGCCATTGTTCTCATGGTTCGTTTTTCTAGGCTTTGCCCATAAAATGTCTTATTGCGAGTTAGGACAAAATGCTATCACTTATAAGGCACTTTATACATTAGGATTTTAGTGCATAATGGCATAAGCTAGTTTTGTACGGATGATGTCAATATATATATGATCGCATTTAGTAACTCGAAAGCATATAGATGCACTCTTGTCTTGTTACGAAAGCTTTTATTGTAGAGACTACCTCCCGTGCCGCATTTTTCACGGGGGAGAGAGCTAATAAACTTTATTATATGTTCTCGTGCTTATTCGGCAAAATTCACTAGAGATGAACTGGTCGCTATGTTTTTCCGGCCAAGTAACATGCGCAATCCTCTTGATCATCTTGACCTAATGACCTCTCCCTTCATGGCGAGCGAGAGAGCGCTCAAGCTCCCTTCGCTTTCCACGACCACTCCGGGCATGGCCACTGCCCTGCTCCCGACGAACCCCCTCTCTCCCACCACGATCTTCCCGAACTTCACCACCCCGCCTTCGCCGTCGTACACGTGCCCGAACAGCAGGGCCTCCCTCTCCACGCTCCCGCCTCCCTCGACCTCCACCATCTCGGGGTTCAACGCGGCTCCCATGGAGTCCACGTAGGTCCCCTTGTCCAGCTCGATGTACGACCCCATCAGCTTCATCCACATCAGGAACAATGCCGAGCCGCTCGTCATCTCCACGAAGTAGTCCCCGAACACTGTCCTGATGGCTTGCCACACCGTATCCATGAACACCCCTCTGCTCCATATATGCACGGTTTCTTCCTCTCTCTTCTTTCCCACGAGGATGTACTTTGCTGCCACGCAGGCCAATGCAGCTAAAACCCCGGTCGACACCCAGAAGAAGGGGAATGTCCAGTGGACCGGCATGTTCCTGGTGTTCTTGCAGTGGAGGAGCAAGTTCAGGGGGAAGTAGATGATTAGTCCGAGGAGAAAGTAGGGCAGTATTGTTTGTAGCAGCGGCTGAGCGAAAACAGCCCATGTGGTTAAGTACCAGGGCCTTGATAGGGTCACTTTCTCGGTGTCTTTTCTCTCGAGTGCAGCGGCCATTGGACAACCAGAGAGGTCGACCTTCACGTCCGACTGCTCCAGGAAGACCCTCCATGCCTCAGGAAGAGGATCTCCATTTCTCAGGTGCTGGCAGATCTCGTAGACTATCGAACGGCCGTGATCGATAGATGCGCTCTGACTACTTGATGTGGCCCGGATTACATCCACCTCACGGCATCGGAGGAAAGGATTAAATTCTAGCCTTTCCGAGCCTTCTTTAGTCAGATTTTCATTGATAATCACCTCCCCAACATCTAGGTAGGGAAACTGCGATTCGTCCCAAGGTTTTGTGCAATCGAGAGCAATATCGCGTGCAGCTTCGTCCTGTGGAACTGGCCTGACTTGAAGCTGGAATATGTAACGGACTCCGTTTGGAGACTTCACACGGTTCTGGAAATCTTCAGCTAGGAAAAGTAATGGCCGGGTGTCATTAGCATCCCTTGGTATCGCACCAGTTTCAGGCGGAAGGATCCCTGAGGGTTCCACCTTGCCAGTATCTTCTCCGATATTTTCGTCAGATGGCCTCAACTTGAACTTCACATACATTTCCTGTCCATCCTTAAAGCGGAAGAGCCTACAGATATTTGAGTAGTAATGCATTTCCGCATAGGAGTCAGCTTGACGGAGGGAGGTCCACACTGCATCTCGCACGTGCGGCACCCGCTTGACGTGCTCCTCCCTTGCGGCAAGCCCACACACCAGCCAGGTTGCAAAATCAGAGATTGTGCGGGCATAGAATGCGTCTCCTGTCTTCAAAGTCAAGTCGAGAAGTGGAGAATCGTCCCCCTTTTCATCCGAGAGTATCCTTAGTGCCGCTCCTCGTGCATCTAACCTTGCGTCATCATCAGCACTCAAGCTATTGCTGTGACGGACAATGACTGTGTACTTCTTTCCGGGGCTGAAGATGTTGTGCTCTGGCAATCCTTGAATGTCGTCGTAGAGTTTCAAATATCCCTTCCCGCTAACACCGATACGATGGAAGTATCTCGATTTCACCTTCAAAGTCGTAGCTGCCAAGTTAGCGGCCAAATTGCCAACTATCCTTTTATATCTTGAATCCATCTCCTCTATCCTGTCATCCAAAGCGTGTGTAGTGTTTTTTACCATAACTGGACTTTGAGACCCCATGTAAACACCACCACTTTGGAGAACTGAATTCACTGGAGCAACTGAAATTGCCCCGAGAATAACATCCTTTTCGACTACTGAACCAGGGAGAATAAGGCTTTGGCTCCCAATAACTGAATTATCCTTCACATGAACATTACTCTGGATGTATCCACTCTGGGAATAGAAACCCGTAATGATCCTGCTAAAATCACCTAAATGGACACCAGCACCTATTGAAACCATCCTTGGATCTGCAACCGGGTTGATGGATCTGATGGAACAATACTTGCCTACTTTTGCACCTAACAAGCGCAAGTACATGCAGAAGGCTTCTGTTCCAGAAAGAAGCTTGGCAAATCGGAGGTGGCAAGCAACAGCAAGTCGGTGGCCAAGCCAGGTTTTGATGTGAGTCTGTGTTTTCTTTTCTTTACTGGCAAGCAGATTGGTAAAGATGGATGTCAATAAACTAAGGACCAGGCCATGAGCAAAGTAGGCGGTTGCCAAAGAAATGGCAAACTCGAATGGATTAGGCAAGGTGCTTGTAAACATGGTGGCGTATGCCGCGATGGTGAATGGAACCCAGTGTAAAGCTCCCGAAATGCAAAGAAAAGCCAACTGTTCAAGGGAAGGAACTTTCTGACATAGCCTCATGTAGAGCAAGAAAACAGCAGCGGCCGACAAAGAGCTGACAAGACCAACCATGTAGATGCCCATGAACTGTTGTATGGTCTCTTTCAGACTTCCCGGGGAAACCTGAAATGTCGAAACAGTAGATGCTGGATTATTGATTTGTACAACAAAAAATAGGAAAATATGCATGTATGATGCTTCCATCATCTTATGAATGTTAAGATGCAACTCTGAGCATCAGAGACCTCATTTGTGACTGCGAAAACCAAAGACAAGGTTAATCATGATGAAGGAGACTGAAAAAAAGAAGAAAAACCAGAGTTCCAGTGACTATTTTCTACTGCAATTTCTTATATTTAAACTACTAATTTACTGTCAGAACTATCACACAAAAAACTATCAGCATCCTGCAAATTAAGTCAACCAATAGTGCACTTGCTTTGGAACTTCAAAAAATGGCTTCAAGAGTAATATGACCACGAAATTCCACCCACTCCCTTTTTAAACAATGTTAGGAACAAAATGACAGCCCAACTGGATGCTTCCATCAAGGGTTTGGAAATGTTTCTTCATATCAGTACACATCGATTGAATAATCTATTATTCATTATTTGTAGGAGAATATTGCTTGAAACAAGTATAAGCCCTTTATAACCCGCACTACAAAAGTAGACGTTCTTTTGCCTTCTGACTAGCACCAGTGAGGTAGAGCACCTTTATAAATACTAACCACAATATAAGTTTTGCTACCATGAAAAGGTAATTAGATGAGTATTCTTGCTAAGCAAGTACATAAGGTAGATCACTATTAGATTCACTAACTAGAGACTATATTTAGATTTTGCTAACTGGAAAGACCAAAAACAGATACATAACCACATGAAGGAGTAAAATGCATATTTTGGTTGATTTGGAGCATAATAAAATTTTACAATGAATAGATTTCGGTAGACACAATTCGCATGAGAGTGCAACTCTACGTGCTCAAACTAAATAATTGTCATAGTTACATATAATCTAATCTATCATCAGGATGTTTCTATTGTTAAAAAAAGATATGAAATTCTCAGAGCTGACTTTTGGACCAATTAATAATTAAACCTCTAAAAATGGGTAGAGCACAAACAAAGAATTCATATGAACAAAACAAGTACCTAAGTGCTTAAAGGCTTTACAAAGAAAGCTGCGCCTCTTATCAGAAAGAAAAAGGAAAACAGCACTTACCTTCAGTATGTTTTCTGCCTTGGCCATCTTAAAGGCAGACTTCCCACCTTCACTTTTTTGCAAGGCCAGCACTTCAGCTCCTTCTCCTAAAACACTTCCTTTCTGGATAACAGCATAAGGGCCAACTGAGCAATTCCTGCCAATCCTTATTGGCTGGAATCTCAAGATGCTGTTCCGCACTTCGTGACTTTGAAGCAGAGCACCTTCTGCAATTACTGCTCCATCTCCGATTGAAACCAGAGAAGGGTCTGTTATGTCAACTGTGTCTAGTAAAACTGATGATCCAATCCTTGCTCCAAGCATCTCAAACCAGTGTTTAAGGAACACTGTTCCTCTGAGATGCACTGCGAGGACTTTGGAGGAAACCTCCTGAGCCTTGTAAAGTGCCCACCACTTGACAAAATCCACAGACCAGACAGATACTTCAGGAGTCAGGACGTAATTTATGCGCAGGAAAGAATTACCGAAAAAGGCAATGGATATGCTGGTCAAGGCAATACAGAGGATCCAGAAAAGAGGTGCAAGAAGCACGACACTTGTATGATGCAACCAGGGAAGTCCATCCATCAGTTTTTGGCTGGCCACAACCAAAATTTGAAAAGCGGAAACTGATAAATAAGCAGGGAAAACCAGAATGAAAGAGACATAGAGAAGAGCAAGAAGTTGGAAGGACCAGATAAGCCAGGGGTGAAGTCTGGAAATTTCCATGGAGAAGTCAGCAGTGAGGATTTCTGGCTCTGAATGGTTGGATTGGGTGGTGACCAGATGGGGTTGAGACTTCATTAAAAGATTCTCGGCGAAGTTTGCCAAGTCTGCTATGCAGGTTGCAGTGAATATATCTACTGCTCCAACTGGCACTCCAAGAAAATCCGAAAGCTTTTGAGCAGCTCTAACCACGCCTATTGAATCAATGCCATAGGACACGAGGCTTTCAGTGGCTGAAATGTTCTGGATTGAAATTCCCGTCTGTTCACTGACTAGCTGCTTCAGAAACTCCACAATATTTCTATTGCTTAATTTTGGGCTTGGTGGTAGAGAACTTTTAGCAAGGTGGGATCGAGGAGTGTTTCCCTCCCTACACGTCCCAGTGGTGAAAGATCTGGTCAGCAATCTCTTTGTCACAATTGGATCTGGAACTGTGTTGAGAGTTCCATCAACAAACTGCTTGAGGCATTCGAACCTCTTGATCTTCCCTGAGGTTGTCTTACTTATGGTTCTAGGCCTGATCAACTTGACAGAGGCGACAGTTACCCCATGTTCTTCCGCCACACGGGATTCAATTTGCTTTATGATGTCCTTGTCAACGGGTTTACCATCTTTTAACTCTGCAATTACAACCAAGCCAACCTCATCAGAAGCATCCGGAAGTGAAATGCCTTTTGCCGATAGAACATCTTCTGGAACACTGATGACGGCACAGCAACCAGGGCGTAGAAGCTCAGATGAACTCTCAACCGTCTTCTCAACATCTGCTGAGTAAATGTTTCTTCCAGCTACAATTATGAGATCCTTGATCCTTCCTGTGATGAACAAGTTACCCTGGATCACCCGTCCCAAGTCTCCCGTTCTTGTGTACTTTCTTCCAGGGTATTTCTGAAGCTTGTTTCTGAAAGTTTTCTGGCTAAGTTCTTCCTTGCCCCAGTACCCAATTCCAGCGCTTGGACTACTAATCCATATCTCTCCTTCCTTCCCATCTTCGTCAACCTCTAAACCTGTGTCTGCATCAACAATTCTTATGTCAACATCTGCATCATTGGGATCCACGTATCCACAGCAAATTCTTCCCTGCCAATCTACCAATATAGGCTTCTTTTTGCCATAGGCACAACCGACAAAGACACAATTTTCTGCCAAGCCATAGCCTGGAGCCATCACCTCCTGAGAAAGGCCATAGGGACGAGTGAGCTCAACGAATCTTTTGAGCGTTTTCTGCCTTACTGGTTCTGCAGCGACCATGAAAAAAATCATGGAAGAGAGATCATAATCGTGCGCCTTAGCCTTGTCTGCTTCTAGCCTTCGAATCACTAGCTCAAAGGCAAAATTGGGGCCCGCACTGTGTGGGGCCTTGTAATCGCTGATTGTTTGAAGCCACAGGAGTGGATTCCTAATGAATGTCAATGGAGAAAAAAGGATTGCTGTCCCACCACAAACCATTGCCGTAAAAAGTCCTCCAATCAAACCCATGTCATGGTACTGAGGAAGCCAACTTACTAGCACAGTATTTGAAGTGCTTCCGTATCTCCTCCGCATCAATTTGACATTATGAATGAGTCCGCCATGTGTTATCATGACACCCTTAGCATCACCGGTTGAACCAGATGTAAATTGCAAGAAGCACAGATCATCCAGCTGAGATTCTGATTGAAAGCCAATGTTTGAAGCAGGAAAAACCTTGGAGCTTTTGATCCAAGAATCTGTGTGCAGCCATGGAAGATTAGGCCACTGTGCTGTGCTTTTCGCACTTTTTCTGGTGAAAGAGATCAAATTCTTTACTGACCCTGCCCTAACTGCAGCATGATAGCCAACAGTTGACAGGATGGCCACTGCATTGCACAATTTGGCAATGTTCTCAATTTTTGTAAGTGCCTGCCCACCTCTTTGCAATGGATCAGGTGGAAGTACTGGAACAGGTACAACTTTGGCTCTTAAACAGCCAAAAAAAGCATCAACAAAGTCCAAACCCGGAACGTGGACAAGTAAAACCCTGTCACCTGGCTTGATAGTAGGTTTCTGGCTCGTCAAGAGCTTATGAGCAATGCAAGAAGCATTGGAGTCAAGCTCTGCATATGTTCTCTGGCACACCACTGCCCCTTCTTCATTGATCCAAGTATAAAGAGCCTTGTTTTGAGTGATTTCTTTGGCAGCCCAATGCTTCAAATAGCTATCAAGGGTGGGGAGGTCAGGGAAAACAACGCCATGTGTTTCACTCAACGTTTTAAGGCTGGCCTCCTCTTGGTCTAGTTGCAAGGTGAACAGACTCTGCACGAGATATATACACACACACACACAGTATATCGTAGCTGCATTAATGCTGTTTCCATTATCAGTAACCTACTTCAGTTTATAGATCAAGAGAGCTGACTCACCTTCACATAAGGTAATGTTGGGAGGGAATTTGCACTGGCAAAGTGCTTGCAGATTAAAGCCATTGCATAAGATGAATTTCTTTCTGTGAGCTCGAAAGCAAAAAGCCCTCCTACATAATATGTGTTTCGATGACCCTGAAGTTCGGATTCTATTCTCTCATAGAATCCTTCCTTCATATCTGCGTCAAATCACACAAAAAGTTATAGAAAAAGTTTGTATGTAGCTTGTGGCTCCCATGAATCACCATGCGTTATTTAACATACCTTTGCTGCCTACGTGAGGAAAGTACTTGAAACGCCTCTGAAGAACGACCTTCTCAACTTGTCCACCCATTCTTCTAACTACTTCAATCGCGAGATCAATAACGTTAGATCCTCTGATATTCACAGAGTCACCATAGGACCAGAACAAGAAGATATTGGAGTCAGCATAAAATCTTTGTATTGCAACTGGATGTCCGATTGTTGAAGGGTCTTCCATGTATTCACCCAAATAATAAAAGCCAACAGGAATGCATTCAAGCCCCTTTATCTTCAAGACGGTGGTGTAATAATCTATTGTTTGCACTTTGCTGAATAGCTCCTTTTCAAGGTCGCTCACATCCAACAATCCAGTGTCAGCTTCTGCAGTGACAGCATTTTTATGAAAATCCAAACAAAACACAACTAAGAGAGTGGGAGTAAAATACTCAACGAACCTGTAGAAGACGAAGTTGATCTGTATGTTCTCGAATTCTTGAAGGGGAATGCACCTGAGATGATTATCTTATCAAACTCCTTATGCTCAGTCTCTCCGCTAGAATTGGTGATATCAACATTAACACCTGAACCGTTCCTTCTGACTGCTTGTACTTCAGTATTGCAGCACACTTTTATCAGAAGGGACTCGCTGATTTTTTTCCAGAGGTTCATATATCCACCTTTCATACGTCGAATTTTTCCAGCCATGCTGGTGCGAGTGAACTCATGAATGTAAGCATAAGGCATGTCTTGGACAAATCCATACCCAGATGCAGTGTATCCATATTGGACAGACTTGGGAACGCTTTTGATTCCATGAGCCTCCAGATATACTGGGGTTAAGTCTGATGCAATGTCACTCACTGCATGGATGCCTATACGATTCGAATCCTTTGCCTTATCCTGCACATGACATGAAAAGCTGACTCCAGCTGAATAGAAAGCAACAGCCATAACCAACAGAATGGGCACTTCGCTGTATTACCAAAAGAAGGGTACCTGGATTTCTAAGGTGAGCGAGACTAGAGACATATAATCTTCTGCAACATTTATGTCATGATACTCTCCGGTAAAACTGTCAATGAGAGCTAGTTTGTGGAGGTCCATTTCTTCTAATTCAGTCCCAGATTCTTTTGCCAAGTGAAAAATGACAGGTGCACTGTTAGCAGCAAGAACTTGACCACCCAAATCATAAACCTTTCCTGTACGAATGATCAAAAGATGTTAGTGAACTTGGATAGTGGAATAGCGAATAAGGCACCCTTCTTTTATCTACCTTCAATTTCTACCGATTCGCACATGCCTCCCACAGAATTGTGCTTCTCTATTACTGTGATGTCTCTATAACCAAGCTTCGCTAGTGCATAGGCAGCTGATAATCCACTCGGACCACCTCCGACTATCCCGATTCTGGTATCCAGTGGCAAGCATGGATGCAACATGGAGAACCGATCTTCCACAGATTTTTGGGAGTCCATCTTTGATGTAGTCTCACAGTATCAGTAACACCTTTTGGGATAAACAACGCCAGACTTAGTCTGTTTATATTTTTCACATTGACACTTCCCCAAAGTGCCACACCAATAAGGGGGTTTATATTACCACACAACCAAGGGACAAATTGAAACAGAAGCGGAACAAAGAAATATTAAATCTGCAAAAAAGCAAGGACATAATGCAGCCGAGAACTTCTTTTGAGACAAAAGGAAGAAGTGAACAGAAAGTGTTGACAAAAATCAACAGCGTTTAAAACAAAGTTCCTAATCATTAAATAGAGGCAGACATGGGAGACAAGCGCATAGAACATTTTTAACGCCTAAGAAGATCCGGATATGCATAACCACTACTTACACTCATTTTTGCCGAACTAAAATCTAACGTAGTCGACTTCAAAAGATAAGAAATGTGCAAAAGATCGACAAAATGGATCTCAGCCAAAACCAAAAGATAACATCTGATAGTCCCACTGCGTTATAGAAAAGTGCTTAGGAAGGATGCTTCAAGGATATGCTTTGTTCTTAGATTTAACAGCTAGACTTGCAACAGAAACGAGATTGCAAAGTGGAAGGATCCAAATAATGCCTTCGGGAACAACTTTGAGTTCAGAAAGTGACAATCTTTGGTCGAAAAGGAAAATTGCCCGAGAATGCCTGTAGCACACCCCGAGAATCACATCACCGGCAGTTTTTCCCGCAACCACGAAAAAGAAGCTCGGCTGTATCGAACCTTGAGATGACAATAGATCAAAACTCGCACCCCAGTTTCCTGCTGCGACCGCTCGGCACGCTTTCCATGCCTCACCCTGTAATGCCACTGTTAGTGGAAGCGAGGAGACTGAGCACTCAACAGACCTATCGAATCATAACACATTCTTTTTCACACGGCAAAGTACAACGCATTCCTTTTCGGCCATCTCTACACAGCTCATTACACAGATATTGCGGCGGCCACACAGAACTCTAACTGTGGAAATATATCAAATACTTTCATGGTATTCGAGCATATATTTTCAACCCACGTCAAGAAAGAGAATAACCGAAAAATCCTCTCTCTCTTTGTCTCTCGCAGCGCATCAAAGTTTGGAGCGGGGACACGATTATTCAAACGCCAAAAAATAAGAACGTAGAAAGGCTCAGCATCGGTTGGTGACTAACCCTCGAGAGCGCGGAATATGTTGCCAAATGGCGTGAGGAGATAGTTCCACAGTGTCGATGACAGCAGCCGCCGTTCTTCCGCATTCCAGAAACGCTGAGCTCATGCTCAAATTTAACCAGTCGAGATGCCCCATCAGTCCAACAAGAAAACGACAAAGAACCCACGAACAGAGACTTAGTAATCAACCACCCTCTTCGGTAACTCCGACGGATCCCCATCCGGGGCACGATATATTCCTCCCCCATTCGTGTGCTCCGGTAAAAACCTTGTACGAGCATATGATCATCTACCCAACCAGGTAAGACGGCCTCGATCGGATCGAGGAATATGCGGATACAATGTGAACCGACCAATGACGCATTAAATAAGCGGATTGCGAAAACGGGCGGCGTCATTGGAACAGGGATCCGTGGGCACGGAGCGGCGGCGGCTCGGGGCGGCATTGGTAGGATCGGCATTGTCGCTTGCTCCTCCAAACGGCGAAGATAATTCTCGCAGAAAGAGGTGAACTTTTTGCCGGTGAAAGATAATAAAGAAAAAAGGAGAGAGGGAGAGGGGAATTCAGTTGAGTTTTGGCGGAGAAAAACGCCATGGGGACCCTTTTTGGCGGTTGATGACCGTTGATCGGGCAAACAATAAATATGGGCCAACAATAAAATGAAATTCTTTGCACTTCATGATACGAGGAATCTGGATTATTTTCTTTTTATTTTGAGAAAATAACATAAATGATTTTTAAACTTTGGTCTAATTAGCAATGTGATCCGCAAACTTTTAATTTGTTTGATGTGGTCTGTGAACATTTAATATATTCAATATGATCTTTGGACTTTTAGTATATGTTCAATTTAGGAAGATGCCCGATGTTGTTCTCGAACTTGAATTAATGGGAATACAATATTTGATATTTTTATATAATTTAGGAATTAAATTAAATATGTATCAAAAGTTCAGAGATTACATTGGACAAATTAAAAGTTCAGGGTCTACATTACACATTGAGATAAAGTTTACGAATCACATTATGCATTCGGCATTTTTTTGTCTTATAATTTTTTTTCCCTTTTTTGGGTATTCCTAAGTGGGAGAGTTTACAGGTGGTCCAAAAAGAAGAAAAAAAGAAGGTGTGATAATGATGATCTAAGAGAACACGCACGTATTGATTGGGTCTTGCAAGATCTTTAACAAAAAAATAAAACAATTTAATGAGGGGCGTGGAAGATGGATTTGTCAAGTGATGAGGTTGGCCACACGGGCAATTGGTCATTTGTGGTTCTTGAGCATGTATGGAAGATGATGATGGTGATGGTGATGGCTATGGTGGTGGTGGGGATATATCTTAAGAAATGTTGTCTTCCTTTTTTCCTTTTTCTAAATAAATAAATAAATATATATATATATATATATATATATATATATATATATATATATATATATATATATAAATACATTGGAAGATTGGTTTGCATGGTATTATTGCCCGTGGAGGCACATAATGTCAACTACTACAATAGAGAGAGAAACATGTCATGTCACACTCCTAACCCTAGATTTTCTCAATTTGGAGTGGCAGAAAAAAGAAGAAGCTAAAAACTAGACAATACTATACATGCCATATCACACCCCTAACCCTATATTTTCTCAATGTGGGACAGCAGAAAAAAATATGCTAAAAATTTAAGCACTGACTATTGGTGGTGATGTCTTTAACTACTTAATATTAAAAATAATAAGGTGGTTTGATGATAGTTTAAAATTATATGAAAAATTAAATAATTTTTTTCTCAAACTATTTAAGAGTAAGCATAAGCGGAAGGGTTTGACAATATAATTAGCTAGACTTCAACTTCCATTGAATTATTTTATCACTCTAATCAATTAAGTGCTTCCTCACTTAGTGCATTGAGTGATTTTTCAAGACTTAACAATCAAATAAGTTATGCACAATTAGAAGTTATCAAACGCGCTTACTGACATTTTCTAAAGTCTTTCTTCTCTCATGGCAATAGTTGAAGAGTAGTTGGACGTGATCTTAAGACCGCTAATTAAAAAAAGATGATGCGATTATAAGCACTAATCTTAACCTTGTTATGTTTATTTTTTTTTTTGGACACAGAATAGATGGTACATTTGTCTTACGCAATGTTGACAATGCATCAATGACAGGAGAAGTGCCAAAAGAGTCTTAAACCTTTTGCCTTTGTGCCGATTTAGTCATAAACATTTTTTTGGTGCCGATTTAGTCCTAAACCTTTTTATGTTGTGCCAATTCAGTCTTTTCCGGCCAATTTTGGCCGGATTTTGCTGATTGGACGCCGGCCGGTTGACGTGGCCTAATCGACGCTGATGTGGACAACTTTTAATAATATTTTAATATTTTTGAATATTTTATTTTTATTTTTATTTTTTATTTTTGTCTTTTTCCTCTAGCCGGTCACCGAGGTCCGGCGACCGGCTAGAGGTGAAGGCCGACGAGGGCGAGGCCCTTGCCCATGGCCGGATCTGGCGAGGTCGAGCCTCACCGGCCATGGGCTTGGCTCGGCTCGTCAGATCCGGCCAGGGGGAGCCTCGTCGGCCATGGGCTCGGCTCAGCTCGTCAGATCCGGCGAGGGGGAGCCTCGCTCATGGCGGATCCGGGCGAGGAGCCTCGCCCCATGGGGGAGGCTCGCCTCGTCCGGCGAGGGGGAGCTTGCCCATGGCCGGTGAGGCTTGACCTCGCCAGATTCGGCCATGGGCGAGGCTCGCCCTCGCCGGCCATGGGCGAGGGCCTTGCCCGCGAGGTGGCCGACGAGGTCAGCCTCACCCTCGCCGGCCTTCAGCTCTAGCCGGTCGTCGGACCTTGGTGATCGGTTGGAGGAAAAAGATAATATATATATATTTAAAAATATTAAAATATATATTTAAAAATATTAAAATATTATTAAAAGTTGTCCACGTCGCCGACGATTAAGCCACGTCAGCCGGCCGGCGTCCAATCAACAAGATCCAGCCAAAATTGGCCGGAAAGGACTGAATTGGCACAACGTAAAAATGTTTAGGACTGAATCGGCACAAAAAAAAGGTTTAGGACTAAATCGGCACAAAAACAAAAGGTTTAGGACTTTTTTGGCACTTTTCCCCATATTGACTATGTAACCTTGGGAACTAATCCTTTGTGCAAACATCTATCTACAGCATGGCAAGCAAAGACCATCTTCTTAAATGATGTGTTAAGCGAAGATTAATATAAGAAGTCATGGCATAGTTAGCAAGATGAACAATCTCAATAGCAGTTAGGCTATAATTCGATTTTAATGGCAGATCCTCATCAAAATATCTGTAACCAGCTCGAAGAATAGCGCATTCTAGTAAAATTTTCGACCTTAAAAGTGAAAATTAGAAGCAATTTGGGGGTTTTTGTTTCTCTGAAACAGATAGCACAGAGTCGACCATTGAGAATTTATTTGCTTTTTTGCAATGTCTTATTAATCTTAGTTTTCATCGTCGAGACACTGTTCACGCGAAAAGTCCCCCTAAAGAAAAGTTCAAGAATTTGCACTGCCAGTCAGAAATGAACGTCATATACCTATTCGCCGCGGTTATTAGTAAAGGTGTTCTTATCATTAGCAATTCATCCTTGTGTTGACAATTCTATTTTGCAACAGGGATGCTTGTACATTAGGATTAGAATTTGCCTTTACAATGTAAATCTGGCATACCAAAGGAAATCGTATGTTACAATGTCAAACAAGGAAACGGGATGATTCAAAGTGTCCAACACCTTAAGCCAAACACAAGCGATAAGACCGAGGCCGGCGCTTGTATTTTTTTAAGACGGCTGTCACGCATCATGTTATCAGCTTGACGTGATATGTTCTCGCTATAACAACTTAATCTCTGTACGTAAATGCAATAGTCAGCTCCTCCTCTTCTTTCTTTGCTTTGAACCTCGTTCCGCTTCATTCCAGAATTCCTGTTTCTGTTAGTAATTTGCACACCATGTTAGCTGATTATAATCACCGAATACTTGTCGAGGTATATTATTACAAAATTTCTCCCAAGTCCCCACTTCGCTTATTTTAGCAGGAAAATGGAGGAGAGAATAAGCACTCTCAAATTATATGCAAAAGGTTCACTTAAGTTCTTTACAAGCATGTGAAATTAGGGTTAATACCACCATATATCCTCACCCAAACTAATTTTTTGATAACAAAAAAGCCCAAATTAATATACCTTGACGAATTTACTCTCAATTAATTTACATTAAATTGCTGAGGTAGATGACACGTGATAATTGATTGGTATACCAGTTTGGGATTTTATCATTCAATTATCACAAATCAATCAATTTAGGATTTTTGGTAAATTTATCAGGTTTATCATTTTAGGGTTTTTGATAGAAAAAAATCAGTTGGAGTAAATATAAAGCGTAGGAGAAATTGATTAGGACCTCCCAAATCTTCAAACTAATCCCATAATTACACTTTATGTTAGAAGAAACATGCATAGGGGCATTGGACTTAATTTTTTGCAGGAAAGAAAGATTTTTTTTATTTTTTTATTTTTTTATTTTTTAATTCAGCTTCTTCTGTGGGGGAAGATCTTAGTTGAACACCCCAATCAGATAATCTCAGTCTAATTATTTGCAATAGAGCTGTTCATGAATGAAAACGCTAGCCTTTCTTCTTCAATAGGGGCACCTGAAGAACAAATCCTCTTATTTGCTGACATAGCAGTTGCTCGGGATTGGTGGCATTTCCTCCTCAACTACAACCAGAAATGGAGAGAGAAGAAAATGAAGACTTACCTCCATTTCGAGTAAACTCATCCTTGTATTTACAGGTAGGCGAAGTCTGAAGTCAATCATTCTCATATAGAACTTGAATCAGCAAGCACATGCAGATTCTGATTAAGTTATATTCAAAACGGTAACACGGAATTGACATTTCTAGTACTCTTAATGCATAAATTTGTTGCTTTTGGCTTAGTTGACTGGGGAAACGGCTGGCCGATCGGATTTCTGTTGCTGTCTCAAAGTTCAAGATGAAGCTCTGTTCAGTGAATGTATGGCTAATATTAGTTTGGGACCCATCATGTCAATGCTATAATCTATTTCAATTTGGTTAGGCAACTCAATTGCTCATCATGAGGCTGATACTCCTAATATGGGCATATTCATATTTCAATGATAAATATTAGGACCTTGTCAACTATTTCAAGTAAAGATTTGCTTACATCTCTTCTTAAATCCGATAGAAAAAGGTCATCAATAAACCTTTGCACGTAAGCTGCTAATACTTCATCACCTTTTTGTATGTTCTTTGGCTTGGTTTTGACCTTGATTCGAATCAGTTGAAGATGCAGGACACTACTTGCTGCCGAATGCAGTTTCGCGGTGGCATGATCATTGCAGTATTATTGTAGTGAAACATAACTGCAGCCATATTCTTCAAGAGATCGAGGAATTATGTCTACAAGACAACCGTCTTCCTTGCCAGAACCAGCAGGAGAGGCTCATGATACGAGGAAAACATATTACAGAGGCTCGTTGTGTAAGAGCGAAACCTGTACTAAGACAGTTTTCAGGGTTATTCTTCTATCCTACACTAAGCATATGAATGAGTGGAAGAAGATGCCACCAGCTTCACCTGAATATAAATGCGTGTTCTGAGATTTTGTCCTTGTACTTAATGTTTTCAGAAGCTCTACTTCAGCAATCAATTCATTCCGTGGCATTGTCAACTACAGTAACTCAAAGATCAGTCTAGTCTTAATCTGCTTGTACAATACTTAATTGCGGCATAGGCAGTGCCTAATCATCATGGTGATTATTGATTATCATTGGATGCAATCACCTAAAACAGCATCTAGTAAATCATATTTTTTTGACTAAATATTACTACTACAAAATGAAGTAGGATATTTAGCAACAAAGATTTCAGCTCAAGGATTAACTCCTCGACCACTTCAAAATGCTAATTTACTACCTCCAGCAAACTTGGTCACAAATAAATTGTCTTCAACAACAGTTGATGTGAGGGTATCTTATTGCCTTTAATCATCCATCGCTCTAATTCACCGCATGGAAACGGGGAAGCAACAATCAATAAGTTTGTTTATAATCTCGTGAATCAACGAAATGTTCTAGTTTCACGCTAAAATTTTCCCACTGAAACTAATTCCCCATTTTATGTCCAGACTCGTGCATTGCCTCGAGAAAAAAGGTCTTGGGGCGCTCTTTTTGGCTGTTGGTGACCGTTAATCAAAGGTCATATTGTATATTGGACCAAAATTCAGAGATTATTTATATCATTATCCATTTTTCTTTTCTTTTTTTTGGTAAAAATTATTTTTTGAGTGTTCCTATGTGGGGGCGTTCACGGGTGGTCCAAAAGAAGTAAAAAAGAAAAAAGAAAAAAAAAAGTGAGGACTTGTGATAATGATGATCTAAGAGAGCACGTCCGTGTTGATTGGGTCTTGCAAGATCTTTAAAGAAAAATTTAATGAGGGTGGTGTCACTGGTGTGGAAGATGGGATTGTCAAGTGATGTGCTGGCCAAATGGGGATGTGGTTGTGTGTTGTTCTTGAGCAATAGTCAACTTGCATGGAAGAAGATGATGGTGGTGGTGGTGGGGACATTTCTTAGGAAGTTTTTTTTTTTTCCTTTTAATATTGGAAGATTGGTTTGCATGGCATTTTGCGTGTGGAGGCAAATAATCTCAACATTCATGTCATATCACACCCTTGACCCCATTGAATTATTTTATCCCTCTAACCAATGAAGTAAGCACTTCCTTCTTAACGCATCGAGTGATTTTTCTAGACTTGAAACAATCAAATAACTTACGTGGAATTAAACGTTATCAAACACGCTTGCGAAATTTTATAATGTGTTTCTTCTCACATTGCAATACTTAGAAAGTCATCGGACGTAATTAAGACCAACTAATTAAAAAAATATGGTACTATTATGAACACTAATCCTACACCTTGGTATGTTTATTATTTTTCTGTTCATTTAAACATCATATATATTGGATATAAAAAAAAATAGTACACTTGTCTTATGCAATGTTGACAATGCATTATTGGCTATTTAATTTATAGGAATAATCCTTTGGGCAATCGGTCTACAGCATGCCGAGCAAAAACCATCTTTTTAAATTGATGTGTTAAACAAAAGATTAATAGAAGAATTCATGGCAAAGTTAGCAAGATGAACAATCGCAATGGCACCGAGGCTATAATTCGATTTTAATGGCAAATCCTCATCAAAACATCTGTAACTAGCTATAGGAAAATCACATTCTGGTAGATTTTCGACCTTAAAAGTAAAAATTATAAGCAATCGGGGGCGGGTTTCTAGGAAACAGATGGCACATGACCATTTAGAATTTATTTTTTTCTTTTGCAATGTCTTTATCAATCTTAGTTTTCATCGTGGAGACACTTGTCACGCGAAAAGTCCCCTAAAGAAACGTTAAAAAATTTGCACCACTTGGATGTATCTAATCGGAGTGGGTTTCTTTTGCAATGCTATGCATATATCAGCTGGGCATGACGTGCTCTCGCTAGTCGCTATAACAACCTAATCTCTGTATGTACATGCAATGGTCACCTCCTCCGCTTCTTTCCTTGCTCTGAATGTCGATCCGCGTCATTCCGGAATCCCTATTTCTATTAGTAATTTGCACACCATGTTAGCTAATTCTATTCACTGAATACTTCTCGAGGTATGTTATCTCAGAATTTCTCCCGAGTCCCCACTTTGTTTATTTTAGCAGGAAAATGAAGGACATAATAAGCACTCTCAAATTATATGTAGAAGATCTGTTGAAGTTCTTTGTGAGCATGTGCAAGTTGGGTCGATATCACCTAAAATTGTAAACTGTGATAAATTTATCTTAAACTAATTTTTTGACCACAAAAAACTACAAACTACTACACCTTTGATAAATTTACTCTCAATTGGTTTTTGCTAAATTTTACTGTTAAATTGCTAAATCAAGTGACATATGGCAGTTAACGAATATATCAATTTGATGTTTTAACTTCCATTTATTTTAGATGTACCGATTTGTAGTTTTCGTGATATTAATCCAATTCAATAAAAATTAATGGAGGATAGATTTTTTTAAAGTGAACAAGTTTGAGATTTTTGACGGTTAAAAAATTAGTTTGAGATAAATTTATCATAAGGGTACTAGATTGAGGCTTTTGGTGGTTAAAAAATTAGTTTGAGTTTACGGTAAATTTGTCATGGGGGTATCGGTTTGGGTTTTTTTGTGATAACAACCCGTGAAATTATATGCAAAGTAACATCAATTATCTCTTCATATTTAAAAAGAAAAGCTTCCTTTGTAACTTGTTCCGGTAGATTTTGCTTATGGTAAGAAATGAGTTAATAACAGAGAGTAAAACTAAACCAATATGATATTTGCAAGTATCTAAAAGTGTGCATTAAGGTTTGGGCATTTGTTGAATCTTAAGTATGAGATCTTTAGATCTTGAGTCAAACCACTGCATCTCAAGAAAAATCCACCAAAGCCATTTGGTTATCATAGTTTTTTTTTCTCTTTCAATTCTCAAAATTGGACAATACAAGTCAAACCTTAGGATACATCAAGGCGTCTGACCTTGTTCTGCATTCATGTGGTGTTGCAATTTTAAATTTTAAGATAGAGAGTAGGAGAAATTGATTAGGACCTCCCAAATCTTCAAGTTAATCCCATAATTACACTCTTCCATGTTAGAGAAACATGCATAGGGGCAATGAACTTCATTTTTTGTAGTAAACAGAATTTTCTTTCTCGGCTTTTCCTGTGGAGAATATCTTAGTTGGACAACTCAATAAGATTCTCTCTGTCTAGTTGTTTGCAATGAAGCAGCTGTTCATGAATGAAAACGCTAGCCTCTCTTCTTCAGTAGGAGCACCTGTATAACAAATCCTCATCTACTGACATAGCAGTTGCTCTGGATTGGTGACATTTCCTCCTCAACTACAACTAGAAATGGTAAGAGAAGAAAATAAAGACCTACCTCCTTTTCAATTAAACCCATCATTGTATTTACGTTAAGGCAAAGTCTGAATTTAGTCCTTCTCAGATGGTACTTGAATCAGCAAGCATATGCAGATTCCGAGTATTTTATGTACAAGAGGGTGACACGGAATTGACATTTCAAGTACTCTAATACATAAATTTGCTACTTTTTGCTAGGTTGACCAGGGAAACGGCCAGCCGATTGGATTTCCATCGCTGTCTCACAGTTCTGTTAAGTGAATCAAGGCTAATATTAGCTTGAAACCTGCCATGTCAATGGTATATTATATTTCAATTTGGTTAGGCAACTCAAGTGCTCATCATGAGGTTAATGCTCCTGATATGGGCATATTCATTTTTCAATGACAAATATTAAGGAACTTGTCAACCGTTTCAAGTAAAGATTTGCTTGCATCTCTTCTTAAGTCCAATTAAAAAGGTTATCGCTAAACCTTTGCACGTAAGCTGCTAATACTTTATCACCTTGTTGAATATTCTTTGGCCTGGTTTTGATCTTGGTTCGAATCAGTTGAAGATGCAGGATTGCCGCTGAATGCAGTTTTCTGGCGGCATGATCACTGCAATATTATCAGGAGTGAAACATAACTGCAGCCATTTTCTTCAAGAGATTGGGGAATCATGTCTACAAGACAACCGTCTTCCTTGAGAAACACTAGGATAAGCTCATGATATGAGGAAAACATATTACAGAGGCGCATTGCGTAGGAGCTAAACCTGTACTAAGAAAAAGTTTTAAGGGTTCTTCTAATAACCTAGACTAAGCATATGAATGAGCGGAAGAAGAGGCCGCTTGTAACACCCTAGGTTGGATCTCCACTGTACACATATTGTCCGCTTTGGACACTAAAGTTTTTGTTCCGGAGAATAATTTTTTGAATAGAAATAGTTTTTTTTTTTTTTGTTTCTGTTCCATGGAACAATTTTTGAGTATAAGAACGCGTTTGGTAACTGTAAAAAATTTCTACTCTAGGAATAGAAATGTGTTTGGTAAACTTGTATAATTTTTTTGTTTATTTTAATTTTTCAATATATATATATTTTTATATTTTTCCTTTTTTTCTTTTTTTTTTTTTCTCGTGAGGCCGAGCCTCGCCGGGCCACCGCCAGGTCGGTGTCGCCCGGCGGTGGCTCGGCGAGACCGAGCCTTGTCGCCGGCGCAAGGCTCGGCCTCGCCAAAGCCGGGCGAGGCTGACCTCGCGTCGCCTAGGTGAGGTCGAGCCTCACCGGTGACCTCGCTTGGCCACCGAGGCCACCGCGAGGCTCGGCCTCGCCCGGGCGGTGCGAGGTCGCCGGCCATGGCCGAGGCCGGCGACCGGTCAAAAGGAAGAAGAAGGAAAGAAAAAAAGAAGAAGAAAAAGGAGAAGAAAAAAGAAGTGTTTATTGGAATTGTTCATGAGAACAAGAAACAAGTTTTTTTTACTTATTATTCCTATTCCAAATCTGTTCCTGGAAATAAAAGTGTAAACAAATGCGTTTCTATTATTTTTTGTTCCCTGGAACAGAAGAACATAAATTTTTGTTCCGAGGAATAGAAACAAAAATAAACAAATAGACGATTTTGTTCTTTTTAGGGTAGCCCATACCATCCCAAGAATACCATCCCAAGAAAACACGTGTGTACAATTAGAGGGCTCATTGCCTTATAAGGCAGCTCAGAACTCCCTCCCTAGGCGATGTGGGACTATTGTTCGCTTTGGATACTAAGTCCTCACGATTTTGTTCTTCTCAGAGCAGCCCATACTACTCCAACGATTTTGTTCTTCTCAGAGCAGCCCATACTACTCCAAGAAAATGCGTGTGTACAATTAGAGGGCTCATTGCTTTATAAGGCAGCCCAAAACTCCCTCCCTAGGCGATGTGGGACAAGAGGCATGCCTCCTCCCTGCGTATGTCTTGAACACTAAGTCCTCATGATTTTGTTCTTCTCAGGACAGTCCATATTATCCTAAGAAAACGCGTGTGTACAATTAGAGGGCTCATTGCCTTATAAGGCAGCTCATAACTCCCTCCCTAGGTGATGTGGGACAAGAGACATGCCTTCTCCCTGCGCACGTCCGGGGACTGAGGTGTGGACGCACCGCCATCCCTCCTCCCCGTGCACCGTCGCTTAGGCTGTCACACTGCTAGCTTCACCTGAATGTAAATGCATGTTCTATGATTTTGTCCCGGTACTTAATATTTTCAGAAGCTCTACTTCAGCAATCAATTCATTCTGCGGCATTGTCAACTACAGTAACTCAACCATCAGTCTAGTCTTGGTCTGCTTGTACAATACTTAATTGCGGCTTAGGCAGTGCCTAATCAACATGGTGATTATTGATTATCACTGGATGCAATCACATAAAATAGCATATAGTAAATCATATTTTTTGGCCAAGTATTACTTCTACAAAATGAAGTGGCATATTTAGCAACAAAGATTTCAGCTCAAGGATTAACTCCTCGACTACTTCAAAATGCTAATTTACTAACTCCGGGAAACTTGATCACAAATAAATTGTCTTCAACAACAGTTGATGTGAAGGTATGTTCTTGCCTTTAATCATCCATTGCTCTAATTCACCGCATATAAATGGGGAAGCAACGATCAATAAGTTTGTTTACAATCTTGTGGATCAACGAAATGTTCTAGTTTCACACTAAAATTTTCTCACCGAAACTAATTCTCTATGTTTATGTCCAGACTCGAGCATTGCCTCGAGAATAGCAAAGTCCCTGGCTCCTTCAAGAAAAGAGCACCGTTGCTTAGCTTCATATCCGCTCTCCTTCTGAAACAGATCAACAAAGCAAAAAGTTAATACTTTGGGTCCCTGCAACAGCCTGTAATTATTGCATGCTAATTGAATTTTCTCATAAGAATATTTTTGGAGGGATCACAATGAATCTGACGTCCTCTTGCTCCCTTCATAAAGTAATTCTTAGCAAAGTAAAACAAGGACAGTGCATGGTGTCAGAGACCTCATCTTGACTTCAATCAATGCGACATATTATTTTATGTACTAAACTTACTCTTCAGCATTTATTTGTACATAACGTCTCATCTCAACGTGCTAACTGTAGCACTTGAGGTGATTGCTCGTGTGAGTGAGTCAATCATTGCCTGCTGACATACTTTTTAATAATATATGTGTGTATGTGCTAGTCTCATAATGGATTTGTACTTATTGATAAAATATCAAGTCACTAAT
Source organism: Eucalyptus sp. ANBG9806169 (assembly GCA_014182395.1). Classification (NCBI taxonomy): domain Eukaryota; kingdom Viridiplantae; phylum Streptophyta; class Magnoliopsida; order Myrtales; family Myrtaceae; genus Eucalyptus; species Eucalyptus sp. ANBG9806169. Next base: position 10,784,072 of record CM024582.1, read on the forward strand.
AAATAAACAAGTATAATACTTATGTCCACATATACGTAAACCAATGATCTTCTACAATAACATATATCATATTCTACGCAATCCCAGTGACATTATGTGCGTCAAGAATATGTCTCTAGGAACATCCTTTGTAAATGAATCAACAACCATTCTATTGGTTGAAATGTATTGTAGGATCACTTCTTTCTACGCTATTATATCTCTGATGAAGTTGTTCTTTATGTCAATGTGTTTCGTCCTTCCATGATAGTTAGAATCCTTCACATAGGCAATGGCTGCTTGACTATCGCAATAAACTATCACTGGTTTTGGAACCTCAGTGATAGTGGTTAAATTTTACAAGAAACGTTTTAGCCATATTGCTTTTTGCACTGCGGCAGAACATGCAATAAATTCTGCCTCCATCATAGATAAGGCCATGCATGTCTGTTTCTTGCTATTCCAAGAAATTGCACATCCATTGAGCAAGAACGCATATCTAGAAGTCGATTTACGCTCATCTAGATCTCCACCCCAATTAGCATTTAAATAGCCTAATAGGCGTAAATTATTCCATTGGTAACAAAGTCGATAGTCTATGGTGCCTTTCAAGTATCTCAATATCCTTTTCACTGCTTTCCAGTGTGCTTGATCGGGATTTGATTGATATCGGCTCACCAATCCCACGGCATAACATATGTCGGGTTGAGTACACATCATGGCATACATCAAATTTCCGACCGCACTAGCGTAAGGAACAATTTCCATTACTTTATTTTCTTCTGGAGTCTTAGGACACATCTCAATACTTAGGCCTTCACCTTGCATGATAGGGGTATCAATGGGATTACAGTGCTGCATATTGAAACATTCAAGAATTTTCATTATATAAGACTCTTGTGATAAGCAGCTTCTCCCATGTCTTAACTCCTAATATATAAGCAGCTTCTCCCATGTCTTTCATTTCAAAATTAGAGGACAACCATTCCTTTATGGTAATAACCAAAACCTTGTCACTTCCAGACAATAGAATATCGTTCACATAAAGTGATAAAATTACAAATTTATCTTCGGAGATGAAGCTTGCATACTTTATCCTCTTGACCTTTAGCTATGAAATCTATTGGATGCTTCATATAGATTTCCTCATCTAGTTCTCCATTGAGAAATGCCGTTTTTACATCCATTTGATGTAATTTAAGGTCCAAATGTGCAACGATGGCTAGGATAAAGCGTATTGAGGCAAATCTTACAACTGGTGAAAATGTTTCCTCATAGTCTATACCCTCCTGTTGAGTATAACTTTTCGCCACAAGACGAGCCTTATACTTTTCAATGGATCCATCCGCCATTCGCTTAATCTTAAAGACCCATTTGTTTCCAATGGCCTTGCGATTGGGTGGTAGATCAACTAAGTCCCATATGTGATTTGCCCTTATTGATTCCATCTTATATTCCAAAGCTTTTCTCTATTCTTCCTTACTAGAGGATGAGAGAGCATTTTGAACATTTTTAGGCTCGGCATCGTTTTTTTGAGCAATCATAAATGTTTCACTTTCAATCTCAAAACGACGACAGGGAATACTTTTACGATTACTTTTACGTAACTGAATTTCTCTTGAATTCAGTTCATCAGGCGATGCAACACTCCCACTTGGTCTTGTATGTTGAGGTAAATCTTCATTTCCCTCTACAATATTAGTGGATGTGTTATTAGAGTCTTCCATCTCATATAATTGGAAGTCCTCATCAATCTCACCTCTACTAGGAAAATCGTTCTCCAAGAACGTGACATCTCATGACTCCATTTCGGTCACACTTCCATCAGCTTGTTCACCTATGAACACGTACCATTTGGAGTGTTCGGAATATCTTATAAAGATACATTTCTTCGTCTATGACCTAATTTGCCATATTTATGGGAAGAATCATGAATATAAGTTGCACATCCCCATGGACGTAGACTACTCAAGCATGGTTTCCTATCGGTCCATAATTCATAAGGGGTGGAAGTGATTGACTTTGAGGGCACTCGGTTAAGTACATAGGCATCAGTCAATAACGCAGCTCTCCAATAGGAGATAAGTAAATTTTCTTGCGTCATTATAGACCTAACCATTTCCAATAGGGTTCTATTCATTTTCTCAGCTACCCCATTTTGTTGTGGAGTACTAGGAATAGTCAATTATCGTACAATTCACTTTTCATCACAAAGAGCCTTGAATTGCTTAGATAGATACTCACATCCACGATCGGTTCTCAATGCCTTTATTGTTTTGTTCAATTGATTCTCTACCATTACTATATATCGTCTAAAGCAATCTAATGCTTCTAACTTATGAGAGATCAGAAAAACATAACCAAAATGCGTGAAGTCATCTATGAAAGTGATGAAATATGAGACTCTATGCCTCGCCCTCACATTCAAAGGACCACAAATGTCAGAATGTATGAGTTGCAATGGAAATTTGGCTGTAGTCCCTCTACCGAATGGTTTTCTAGTTACTTTTCCTGCTAGACAATGTTCTCTAGCTAATCTTAGCATTCTTTCCAACCCAATGTGACCTAATCTAGCATACCAAGTACTTGCATCAATCTCAACATTACTAGAAGATGCAATTAAAAAAAAAAAACAACCATTGGCATTAACATTGTACTGATATAGTCAATGCCTAACATCATAAAACCATTCGATATATGACTTGAACCATAATAAACTGTTCCAAACAAAATGTTAACACAATCACCATGGAAATTCAATACATAACCTAGGCTAAGAAGAACAATTACAGAGACTAAGTTTCGTTGAATATCTGGAGCATAGAGGACATTTTATAAGAATAGGTTTCGACCACCATGTAAAATTAATTTACATGTGCCGATACCATTCACTGCAATTCTTGAATTATTCCCAACATATATCCATCTTTTTCCAGGTTGTATTCGACGATACTCCACAAATGCTTCTCGGTCTCTAGCTACGTGGTCTGTTGCTCCTGAATCTACAGTTTACATTGGATGAGATTCAACAAATATTACAGTGTTAGAAACAAAAACATTACTTAAAGTAATGGAGTAATAGGGTATTTCTTTCGGCTTAGTGCATTCACGAGCAAAGTGACCTATCTTGCCACAATTGTAGCATTTCATCTTGGCCTTGTCCTTCTTTCCACCATGCTTCTTGCGTTGGAAAGTCTTAGCCTTTTAGGTGCTTGATCAGTCTTCTTCTCTTTGTTGTTGAATTGATGATTCCTTTTGCACTTGAAGTCCGAAACTTTGCACGAACTCGATTTGGCAACATAAGCATAGGTAGAGGATCTCGCAGCCGCTAGGCGCTCATCCTCTAATTCCAATTGACGTGCAATATCATCAAAAGTGACAATATTCTCATTATGCGTCATATTGATCTTTATATGTTCCTAATTGTCAGGAAGAGACCTTATAACAGTTTGGATTTACTGTTCATTAGTAAGGGAGTGACCTGCCGACTTCAGCTCACGAATCATGTTTGACATCCCCCGAAGATGCTGCCTCATCGTTACATTTGGGCACTTTCGGTATGTGTCAAACTTGATGGTGAGTCTTCTCAACTTAGTGGTAGATGTACCCCCAAACTTATTTTTCAAGGCAACCCACATTGCTTGAACTTTATCATAACTTTCAAACTCACACATGAGATCATCTTGCATACAGCTCAGCAACGTGATGTGAGCAATGCTATTTTTCTTTTTCCAAGCTTGATAAGCTTCTAGATCTCTCATGTGTTGAGCTGAAATTCCATGCTTAGGTTCATCCATGGTGTGGTTGAGGGTTTCCAAAACCTCTTGCTCCTCAAGGATGTCCTGAACCTTTCGGTGCCAAATATCATAATTGTCGCCGTTCAGCTTCTCACCCTTATTGAGGTCAGCCAGAATGGTCTTGGATGCCGAAGCCATAATCAATTGCTATAACACATTGACATAATAAACGCAGAATCAATACTAGCACACTTTTCAAGAGTAACAGACCTATTTAATTTGAAGCAAAGACAAACTAAATTAATGATAAATCAACAAAAGATACAGAAACGAAAGTTCACTATGTTCCCAATCAGCTCCCATGTATGATTGTTCTATTATCATTAATTAGTTTAATTTACACAAATTTTAAGTTCTAGGTGAGAACTCCTTCGAATTCTACTAACCTACGAACTCTCACTAGAAAAAATAATTACACGACCTCATATAATTTCTACATTTTTCCATTAACACAAAAACAAAGCATGATTTGAACCAATGTACAAAAAACAATCATGCTACAACTACAATCAAAACCGCAATTCAACATGTAACGGAAAAATAAGGATTTCCTACCATTGTTCGAATTTTCTTGGAACTAGAAAATTTCAAGTATGTTAAACTATATACATGCTACCATCGAACCAAACTCTACATAGCATATATGACATCATTTTCATATAGGCTAGCTACCGTATTTCCTAAAACATCAGAAAATACAAGTTACAAATGAATAAACTATGCATTTATACCCTAAAAATACGAGTACTTAGGGTTCCGTACACAATTTTATACATTTATCAAACTCAAAAATAAAACATAAATACACTACAGTGTATAACACATCCATACGAACCAAACGCCGCCGACCACGCTCCAATCGGAGTTCTCACGCGCCCACATGCGTCGCCTGAGTGTGCGGCGCGTGTGGCGCACGCGCCAGTGATCCTCAAAGGATCCTGGCCGGTCCGACCGGTTCACCGCCCCGACCGGTTGACCGATCAACGGGTAGGTCGGGTTGTCGAGTTGGATCTCGGGTTGGGTCGGGTTGCGGGATGGGTCGCCAGCCGGTGGCGGTGACATCATCTAGTGGTTACCGACCGTGGATGACGTCACGGTGACGTTAGCATGCGTCGGTTCGTCGACACGCGCGTGATGCGCACGCGCTGGCGTTCCTAGCTCGTTGGGCACGTGGCGACCACGTGCCATGGCTTCTGGCCGCGCGTGTGGGCGCGTCCGGCCTCCTCCGGTGGTGCTCAACCCACCGTTGCACTCGTCTTGACGAGTACTTTCACCATGTGTATTTTAAAATTGATTTTTGCCAAAAAAATATTCCGAAAAATGGCCAAATCCGTATGGGTGTACACCGCCCCGAACCCGTTCTTTGCTTCGGTTCGTTTTCGATGATATGGATTGCAATTCTGAGCAATAAACATCTAAACAGTGTAGATTTCATTCTCTTGATCTCGATATCAAGTGGTAAATGAGAAAATTCGATGAAAACAAGGTAGAAATCACGACCGGGCTCTGATACCAATGTTGGAAGAAAGTTGGTGGAAGACGACTTACCTTTTTATGATGCGCAAACAATAATTTGGAACGATCGTTGAATTGCGGATGAATCACGAACAAAAATACTTCACGTTAGTCTGAATGCAATCACGAGGAAAGCATCCAATTTCCACAGCGTAAATGCCTATTGTTCTTGTAAAGAAGAAATGGAATGCCTTTTTTTTTTTGATGGAAAGGGGACAAGAAAATGAGAGAATTTCTAAGCGTATGTTCTACCAACCCTCTCAACGGTTGTCTTCAGGAGAATTTTATACAACTCCCTCATACCCTTTCAAAGGGTGTTTTTCCATCGTAGCATATCAAGACGAAACGGTGTGTTCTCATCGTACCCTGTCATGGACGTACTAATTAAGTACAACATGGACATTCATCATGTTGCCAATATCAGCGAACAATTTTTTACACTGTTGATGGAATCATAAGGATCTTTCAAGGTCGCAAATCAACAAAAGTAGAACAAGTACCTCAACGAAAGCAGGTTCAAATCTGTAGTTCTCGACTACTGCCCAAATAGGCTTGCCCGGTGAACTAGCACAAAGAGTTCTATATCTTGAAAGTGCCATTTCTATCTTAGTTGTCGCTTCACAGATGAACCAACAGTTTAGAGGTAAATGATGCATGACTTTGCAAAATACAACTTTACTTGCAATTAATTGGAGACACGAATAATTCTATCTATAACCAGTGTTGTTCTTTCAGCTGGTACGTCCATGATGGGGTGTGAACGGAACGTACCGTTTCGTCTTGATGCGTTACGATGGAAAGTCACCAATGGAGGGGTACGAAGGGAGACGTATAAAATCTCCCGAACACAACCGTTGGGAAAGGTTGTCAGATCATTTGCACTAAAATCTCTCTAAATTTCCATCATCAAGGAAGAAGGCGTTCCATCTTCAATTTTGCAAGAACGATCGGCATTTACGCTGTGGAAATCGGATGTTTTCCTTGTGATTGCATCCAGACTAACGTGAGGAAGTGTTGTTCGTGATTGATTCGCAATTCAACATTCGATCCGGGGCTATTTGCTGTTTGCGCATTGGAATCAGGTAAGTCGTCTTCCGCCGACTAGAATTCCATCATTGGTATCAGAGCCCGATCGTGATTTCTGCCTTGTTTTTCATTGAATTTTCTCGTTTAACTTTTGATATTGAGATAAAGAGTATCAATTCTACACTGTTTGGATGTCTAATGGTCGGAATTGCCATATGAAAAACTCGAAATTTCAACCGAAGCGAAGAACGGACTCGGGGTCACGTACACCCGTACGGTTTTGGCCATTTTTCGATATAATATTTTGGCCAAAATTAATTTTCTGAATATACAGGGTGAAAGATCTCGTCGACACGAGTCCAACGGTGGGTCGAGCGCTGCCGTACGACGCCGCACGCGCCCACACGTGCGGCCATAAGCCATTGCGCGTGGGCGCCACGCGCCTGAAGCGCTGGCTTGGCCAGCGCGTGCGCCACATGCGCCGGTCCGCGAACTGGCGGTGCGTGTCACGCGCCGGTCGGCGAACCGGCGCGTGATGACGTCACCGTGACGTCATCCAACGGTCGGTAACCGTTGGGATGACGTCATGGATGACATCACCGTCGGTAGTAGTTGGCTGGCCAGTCATCGGCCGGCGATCCGATCCGACCCGACCCGTTGACCGGTCAACGGTCGAACCGGTCGGACCGGTCTACGGTCAGACCGGTCAACGGTCGAACCTGTCAACGGTCGAACCGGTCAACGGTCGGACCGGCCAGGAGCCTTTTGGCTCGCTGGCGCGTGCGCCACACGCGCCACGCACTCAGGCGGCGCGTGGGGGCGCGTGCGAGCTCCGATCGGAGCGTGGTCGGTGGTGTTGGGTTCGTATTGATGTCCCCTACACTATGGTATAATTATTTTTCATTTTTGAATTTTATAAATGTATGAAAATGTGTAGGGAACCCTATGTACGCGTATTTTTTTGGGTTTAATGCATAGTTTATTCATTTGTAGCTTGTATTTTCTTGTGGTTTAGGAAATACAGTAGCTAGCTTGTGTGCAAATGATGTCATATATGCTGTGTAGAACTTGATAACACACCCACTAATGTTGTAGAGTGAAATGAAGATTTACCTCAACACACAAGACCTAGTGGGAGTGTTGCATCGTCTGACAATTGAATTCAAGAGAAATTCAATTGCGTAAAGGTAATCGTAAAAGCATTCCTCGTCGTCGTTTTGAGATTGAAGGGGAAGCATTTATGATTGCTCAAAAGGACGATGCCGAGCTTAAGACTGTTCAAGAGGCTTTCTCATCCTCTAATAAGGAAGAATGGAGAAAAGATTTGGAAGACGAGATGGAGTCAATGAAGACAAATCATGTCTGGAACTTGGTTGATCTACCACCCAATCGTAAGGCCATTGGAAACAAATGGGTCTTTAAGATTAAGCGAAGGGCAGATGAATTCATTGAAAAGTATAAGGCTCGCCTTGTGGCGAAATGTTATACTCAACAAGAGGGTATAGACTATGAGGAAACCTTTTCACCAGTTGTAAGGTTTGCCTCAATATGCTTTATTCTAGCCATCGTTGCACATTTGGACCTTGAATTACATCAAATGGATGTAAAGACGGCATTTCTCAATGGAGAACTAGATGAGGAAATTTATATGAAACAACCAATATGTTTCATAGCTAAAGGTCAAGAGCATAAAGTTTGCAAACTTCATCGCTCAATATATGGCCTTAAGCAATCATCTAGACAGTGGTATCTTCGTTTTCATCGAGCCATAACAACTTTTGGTTTCACGATGATCGAAGAAGATCACTGTGTATATGTCAAGCGGTCCAAAGATAAATTTGTGATTTTATCACTTTATGTGGACGATATTCTATCGGCTGGAAATGACAAGGTTATGATAATCACCATAAAAGAATGGTTGTCCTCCAATTTTGAAATGAAGGACATGGGAGAAGCTGCTTATATATTAGGAGTTAAGATCGAAAGAGATCGATCAAGGAAACTCCTTACTTTATCACAAGAATCTTATATTATGAAGATTCTTGAGCGTTTCAACATGTAGCATTGTAAGCCCATTGATACCCCTGTCATGCAAGGTGAAGGCCTAAGTACTGAGATGTGTCCTAAGACTCCAGAAGAAATCAAAGTGATGGAAACTGTTCTTTACGCTAGTGCGATCGGAAGTTTGATGTATGCTATGATGTGTACTCGACCCGACATATGTTATGCCGTGGGATTAGTGAGCCGATATCAATCAAATCCCGGTCAAACACTGGAAAGCAGTGAAGAGGATCCTGAGATACTTGAAGGGCACCATGGACTATCAACTTTGTTACCAAGGGAATGATTTACGCCTATTAGGTTATTCAGATGCTGATTGGGGTGGAGACTTGGATGAGCGTAAATCGACTTATGGATATGCGTTCTTGCTCAATGGAGGTGCAATTTCTTGGAATAGCAAGAAATAGACATGCACAGCCTTGTCAACTATGGAGGCTGAATTTATTGCCTGTTCTGCCACAGTGCAAGAAGCAGTATGGCTAAAACGTTTCTTTGAAAATTTAGCCACTGTCACTGAGATTCCAAGACCGGTGACAGTTTATTGTGATAGTCAAGTTGCCATTGCCTATGTGAAAGATCCCAAGTATCATGGAAGGACGAAGCACATTGACATGAAGAATAACTTCATTAGAGATATTATAGCGCAGAAAGAAGTGATTCTACAATACATTTCAACCAATATAATGGTTGCTGATCCATTTACAAAGGCCATTCCTAGAGACATATTCTTGACCCACAGGATGTCACTAGGTTTGCGTATAATGTGATATGTGTTATTATAGAGAATCATTGTTTCATGTATTTATGGACATATGTATTGTACTTGTTTGTTTATTAATGACTTGATGTTTTATCAAAAAGTACAAATCCATTATGAGACTAGCACAAGCACACATATATTATTGGAAAGTATGTCAGCAGGTAACGATTGGCTCATTCACACGAGCAATCGCCTCAAGTGCTATAGTTAGCACGTTGAGATGAGACGTTATGTACAAATAAATGCTGAAGGGCAAGTCTGGTACATAAAATATGTCGCCTTGATTGGAGTCAAGATGAGGTATGTGATTTGTTTATAATAAGACCAAACATGATAGTCCCACAATCATGTATGCTTGTAAGATGCCGGATGTGAGTACTTAATTAGGCGCTATAGAAAGCGAGATGATATAGCACTCGAGCTAAACATGAGTACGTGAGAAGCACGCGACTATGCTTAGGCTAAGATTCGTATAGTGGATATATTTAAGAAATGACATACGCTCTTATAGAAAGAGAAATCCACTATAGCATGTAATTCATACTACATGTGCATTGTTCGACCGACAAGGGAAGGTGAGTAAAATTATCCCTATTTATTCATTGTGTGAACCCTTGAGGTAATTTATAATTTACCTCAATACGTGCCCTATGTTACTTCTGACTATGTTCTCGAAATGAAAGATCAATGTTGCTACTTTAGCATGTTACGGGCGGTCATGAATAGATATGGCATATGGGACGTGTCTAGGAAAAATATATTTTTAATATTTTTAGCAGTTGTTCTAAAATTGAGAGACATGAGTGCGAAGGAAGACTATTGTTGTTTTACATCTGTCACATGTATTTACTGGTCGACCAATTATATCGCCTTATGTGGTTGCGGATATAATTGTAAATATATGATGTTTTGAGGATAATCAAGTATAGCCTTTAAGGGATAGGTATACTTGAATTGATGTAACAAAATATGTCTACTTTAGCATGTTACGGGATATGGCATATGGGACGTGTCTAGGAAAGCGCTTGTTCTAAAATTGAGAGAGACATGAGTGAGACATCGATTGTTTATTTTTCTTTTCGGGATTGTAGCCATTATGTCATCCCTAATAGGTGCATAATTTGAGCTCCCAAGTGCAGGTGTACTCACTGGTCGCACGGCTTACTTGCTAGTATGAATTGTTCTGTAAAGTTGATAAATGTTGAAAGCATTGCCTTATATTCTTGATAGAGCGCTATTAGGCCCATCATGTCCGAGTGGGAGATGTTGTTCTTTCAGCTGGTACGTCCATGATGAGGTGTGAACGGAACGTACCGTTTCGTCTTGATGCGTTACGATGGAAAGTCACCAATGGAGGGGTACGAAGGGAGACGTATAAAATCTCCTGAACACAACCGTTAGGAAAGGTTGTCAGATCATTTGCACTAAAATCTCTCTCAATTTCCATCATCAAGGAAGAAGGCGTTCCATCTTCAATTTTGCAAGAACGATCGGCATTTACGCTGTGGAAATCGGATGTTTTCCTTGTGATTGCATCCAGACTAACGTGAGGAAGTGTTGTTCGTGATTGATTCGCAATTCAACGTTCGATCCGGGGCTATTTGCTGTTTGCGCATTGGAATCAGGTAAGTCGTCTTCCGCCGACTAGAATTCCATCAACCAGGAAAGTGCAATAGAAACTTTTAGGTATTGAGTATACTAGATGCAGAAATGAAAATTTTTACCACCAACACCATACATAACAAATGACACATCAAGAGGAAATTTTCACAAGTTAAATGAACGCTTTGATGTGAGCTCAATTCCAAAAAACCGAAATGGGTGTGAGATGCATTTATTCCCTAAAGCTAATGCACATCAAAAAGGTCATTTGTCTTAGCTGAGACGAATATAGCTTGAAACTTACTGACATAAAGAATTGAAGAATAAAGAGACGCCATGACTACTTTAATAAACAATAAATAGATCGAGTTTAGCACTGACTTACAAGCAGCCGCAGGTTTTTCTTCATATGCCAAGAAGAGATTCAGCGGATCAAAACAATGAAAAAAATCGACTTTTTAGTATACACAATGGAGGTAAACTATGCAAATAATACTGCCTAATGCGCATGCGAGCACACAAACGGACAATAAATAACTAATTGTATTTGAGAACTTCAACCTATATGGTCAGCTATAAATTTACATGTTGCCAAAACTTCATGAGTTTCAGTCCATGCTTGTTCGCCTAAACTTACTGAAAGATTTCTTTTTCTCAAAAAGAGAAACCATGGGCATCAAATTTAGTCATGGCATCTGAAACACAAATCACCTTGCAATACATGCTTTTCCGCCTTCAGCAGCCTAAGTGACATGTCAACCTGCACAAACTACCTAAGTGACATAACGAACACGTAATAAGTTGAAGCAAGCGATTGAAGAAAAATTTGTTGCATGGAGAGGGGTTACAAGACACATGCTCACGTCAAGAACCAACTATATGCACCTATTATATTTCAAAGGAGAGTTCATATTTCAGCCCATCACTTCTCCGGAAATACCAGACAAGTAATTTCATCCGAATAAGATATTATTAATGCATGTGACTCCATGGGCAAAGATTTGTTAGTTGGTAGCATGTACTCAAATGATCCAGAAATTGCATAGCAGAGAAAGGGGAATGCTGTAGAGTCAATGACATCCGAAGTAACAGTAAACCTCTGTGCATTCTCATCTTCATTAACGTGGCCAATTGCATACCCTGCGGACGGAACAATCAAGAGACAAAAAGTCCTTCCTGTAAATTGCTATTGGGTTTCAACACTCGGTTACCGAGTCTTGAACAATGGCCTATTAAGTTATGCGGATCGCGGGTCTCTGCTCTCTGTATCAAAAGAATGGTAATTAAAGGGCAATAACGTTTGTCGAGGAAAATTACTAAATATTGGTAAGTCCCGTGATGTTTATTATTGGCTAATTGCCGAATATCAACTTTTTCGAGTTACGACTCTATAGACAAATTACTGTCCATAAAAGTAAATTACCGGTCAATTGAAAATGAGTTATGACGACCACGATGAAACTACGACCACACAGTTAAATTACTATAAATATTTTTGACCGGCCTTTCGATAATTTCAGAAAAATTACGATAAATTTTAGGAAAATTACTGCCCTGTAAGAAGCACCCTTATCGAGTGAAGATCAAATATGAGCTTTTTGGTAATATAGTAAGTAATTCTAATAAAATCCAAACCAAAACAAAAATTATAAAACACAAAATAAAATTTTCTTATTTCATTTCTTAAAATATGGGGCAGGCCCGTCTTGTCTTCGTATTTCGACAATTCCTGTAAAAGAGAACAGAAAGAAGCATCTTCTTCTTTTTCTCCTCCTTCCTCCTTACACCCACTAATCATTGCCTCTCTCCGTTTCACTGTTGCCGCTGCCAATGATGGGGAGGACCAAGCCAATATCAATTATTGCGAAAGTGAGTGATCAAACAATAAAATAGACACCACCGGCCGTGGTGGCTCCGCTGGATAGGCTTCAGTGATCCCTTGGGGAGAGGGGAGGGGTTTGAATCCCGGCGTGAGTAGCTAGGTGTATTAAGCATGACGCCGTGGTGGTGGATCCTGCGCTAGCGTCACTATGGGGTTTACGGCGCGGCTGTCGGCTGCAAGCTGGTTCCTCCTGTCTCCAAAAAAAAAAAAAAAAAAAAAAACAATAAAATAGACATGATAAGAAAATAAATCAGATATCAAGTTTAGTCATAGTGATCTACGTCCACGGGAAGAGTTTAGCCCCACAAATTCTAGAGAAATAATCTCTCATTCTAGTGAATAAATTATAAACAAATTCTTACCACAAGATTTTATTGACTTTCATCACTAAAAACTCTTGGTGTAATTGCATGAACGAAAACCAACGGAGAAATCTATGGCCAAGCACTCGTGAACGGCTCTTCAATATTTCTTCATCGACAAAAGCACGCCAAGCACTCGCATAGAAAATGACACCTCAAGGCTATACGTCCATAGGCAGTTGCAGCAATCATATATCTTGAACCCAAGTGGACCAACTTCAACATGGACAAAGAGAATCCATATGATCCTAATTGGATTCGTTCGACTAAGTCACATTCTTCCGACTTTTCTTTTTGAAACGTGAAGTCCAACAAGAGATTAACCAAGAAGGAATATAACAATTCAAAATACATATTGAACTTTCAAATTCGGTGCCGAGGACTCCAACACATATTTGGAAATCCTATTTTCGAAACTTGATCTTTCATTAATTTTATTTCCAAAATTCAGATTTTCGTTTCGGATTCATACTCGAGATATATTTTAACAATTTCCACCTTAACTTGATGTTTGAGAAAATTCACAATCACTTCGCTTAAAATTCGAACTCTGCCTCCCATAATCTTCAATGGGTTCAACCGCTGTAGATATTTTCCAAGTCCAAGTCCTGCTTGAATTTTGCCATAATCGAGAACCTTATTAGAACTCCAACTCCACATGCATCTTTAACTACTCTACAAGAATTTTCCGACACAACCTCTTCTACTACAAATAAAATAAAACAATTGTTGCATCCAAACTCGTCAAAAGATCGAACATGTACATTGTCAATATTAGTAGTTATAGTAACAGGTCGCTCTACACGCTCCATCTCACTACAAGCACCATATGTATCTATTATTTCGGTAATACTCACTACCTTAGGAGTTTCTGGTTGCAACTCCACCTCAACTTGAATACCATTCGGATTCATATGACCACTGCTATAATCACTCCTAGGCAGAAGTATTGAAAACTCATCAAACATAAATTCTCTGTTGATAACATGTGAATTTAATTCCGGGCACCACAACCGATAACCCCACTCACTTTGTACATAATCTAGGAACATGCACTTTCGTACCCTCTCATCGAGCTTGGCATCACTAACTCAAACATAACATGGGCATCAAAATATTCCAAGGGCATAATAATCAGCAACATTACCTGACCACACTTCTTCGAGAGTTCGACATCCAATCGCAGTCGATATGGATCTATTCATTAGATAGCTCACCGTATTAAACACATTTGCTAAGAATCTTTTAACCATACCAGTACTAGAGAGCATTTTATGGGTTGTCTCTAATAATGTTCTATTCATCAATTCCGCAACATACAGTTCATTGGGACTAGTGTAGTGTCTCACTATACCTAGAATTCATTTAACAGTTTCAAGCAAAACTCAATGCTATAGTCAGTCCACACGTACTTGATCGTCTTATTAATCTATTTTTTGATAAAAAATCTCAACTGTCTGATATTAACAATAGCATTAAATTTGAGTCTATAAAAAAACACCCATGTTTTCATCGAGTAATCATAAATAACTATTAGCATATATTTAGCACTCTTCCTCGAAGGAAATGACAACAACATGCAAACATTCAAGTGAATTAACTTTGCAATCCATGGTTTCTTTGACAATGGTAATAAACTGCAATATCCGCCGTTGATCTAGATCACAACACCTGCATACATTCTGTTTGTTAGTAACATAACCACACAACATATTTATTTCACTTAAAACTTTTAGGTTTCTCTTGCCAATGTGCCTCAAACATATATGCCACGATTCAAACTCTTGAATAAATGCATTTGACGTCTTTGCTGTGAATTATGTCATTGTCTCACCTTGAAGCTTATACAAGCCACTATACTTGATTCCTTTCATTATCACCACAACACCTTGGACAACTTTCAGAATTCCACATTTTGAAATATACCGACACCCCGTTGAATCTAGGGCATTCAAGGAAATAAATTTTTTCGTTACTTTGGAAGTTGCCTCACTCTAGTCAATGTTCTTACAATACCATTATGCATTCTTATTCTAACTTTGTCAACACTTACAACATCACATTTTGTATTGTTCCACAACAACACTTTACTATTATATGTGCATTAATAATTAGTAAACTAGTCTTTATTTAGTGTAACATGAAAAGAATAACCAAAATCCATAATTATCTATCAAATGATGAATAATTAGTGACAAACAAAACAAACTTAGCACTATCCAAATTACCAATAGGTATAGCTGCAACATTATTTGCAAAATCCACTATAATTCCCTTACCCTTATCATTTTTTAGCTCAAGGAAATTTCTCATAAGATGCCTCCTCTTACTATGGCTCCAACATACAACATTACCACTTCAAGATTGATTACGTCTATTCATGTTTATACTATTCCTGCTAACGCGTGTACTAGTTCTTTCACCGTTTCACCTACTAAAGCAGCAGATACAAGTTCACCAGATTCTTTGGATATCCTTACTTAAAATTAAATATCGAACTTCATCAAACATCAAGCTTGTTAACTCAAAGGAATTACTAACAGTAGTAACACTGGTATTCCAAGTACCAAGCAATGAAGATAACATAATTAAAGCATATACCTCATCTTCAAATTCAATCCAACTGAACTCGATTTACTAACAATTACATTAAATTCATTAATATGATATGCAATTGATGCACATTCACTTGTCTTTAGTTAAATAGATGTATCAAATAGACCTTATTGATCGCAGAGGGTTTTCGTATGTATCCGATGGGGCTTTCATCAAACCAGCAATAATCTTCTCCTTCACAATGTCGAACGCGACATTATGAGTCAACGTTGGTAAAATAATACCCATAGCTCATCTATCTAGAAATTCCCAATCAACTTGCTTTATCGTCTTTGGCTTCTCCCCAAATGGCGGCCAACGCAATTTTATCTAGTAGAGATAATTCTCAATTTGCATCTTTCAAAAACCAAAATTCTCCCATCAAATCTGTCGATTCTCACTTTACCTTCTTCTGTGATCATCAATTTGCTTTAACTCAGCCAAGTCTAGTTATGATACCAATTGTTATGAAAGCGAGCGATCGAACAATAAAATAAACAGAATAACAAAATAAATCGGTTAATAGATTTACATAGTTCGGTCGTAGTGAATTATGTCCACGAGGAGAGCAACAACGGATTCCATTATAAATCAAGGGATAAAACAAATATTACAATCACATTCAAGTTACTTAAACATTCTTAGTATTTTCCAACCTCTACTTACACCCAATAAATCACGTAGTCCCTAGCCTCACAAATCCTAGTGAAATAATCTCTCATTCTTGTGAAGGAATTATAAACAAATTCCTACCATGAGAATTTAATCGACTCTCAACACTAAAAGCTCCTGGTGTAATTGCACGAACGAAAACCGACGGAGAAATCCACAGCAAGCACTCAAGAACGGCGCTTCACTATTTCTTCGTCAACAAAGGCATACCAAGCACTCGCACGGAAAACGTCGCTTCAAGGCTATACGTCCACAAGCAGTTGCAATAAACATATATCTTGAACCAAAGTTGACCAACTTCAACATGGAGAAAGAGAATCATAGAATCCCAATTGGATTTAGCCAACTAGGCCATGTTCTTTTGACTTTCCTTTTCCAAACGTGAAGTCCAACAAAAGATATTAACCAAGAAGGAACATAACCGCTCAAAATACATGTTGGACTTTCAAATCCGGTGGCCGAAGACTCCAACTCATATTAAGACATCTTATTTCCGAAACTTGATCTTTCACTAATTTTATTTTCAAAATTTAGATTTTTGCTTCGAGTTCAAATTCGAGACATTTTTTAAAAATCATCATGTTCCCCTTCATAGCTTAAGGCCATATCATCCCCTTCCTCGCCCTCGCCCTCGCCCTTCACCTCGAGAGCAAGCTCAGGCACCTCCCCAACCTCACGATCATCTTCCTCAACATCCCTCTCAACATCGCCAAGCTCCATTCCTCCCTCCCTCCCTCCACCGCCCTCCATCTCATCGAGCTCCCCTTCTGCTCCTTCGACCATGGCCTCCCCCTGGACGCCAAGAACACTGACGCCCTCCCCTACCTCCTCGTCATCCGCCGCCACCTCCCCCAAGGGCCCTTCCGCGACCCCCTCCTCGGCCTCATAGCTGACGGCCGGAAACCCTTTTGCGTCATTGTGGACATCTTCTTCAACTGGATAGCCACCATGCCGCGAGCTTGGCATCTTCCATGCCATCTTCAGCGGTGCCAGTGAGGTCAGCCTCGCCTGCTACTACTCCGTTTGGGTCAACTTGCCTTACCGGAAGAAGCCCAATTCAGTCGAGTTCTCGTTGTCGGACTTCCAAGAAGGGTCACTGGTGCACGTCTCGCAGCTGCCACTGACCATCCTTTAGGCCGACGGGACCAACCTGTGGTCGGTGTTCCAGGCTTTGAACCTCTCCGCCTGGGGGGATTCAAAGGGATCCTATTCAACAAGGTGGCTGAGTTCGACAGGGTCGGGCTGTCCTAATTCCGGTGGAAGCTCAGCGTGGAGGTCTGGCCGGTGGGGCTCGTCCTCTTGTCCGTGAAAAGCCACCGGTCCACGATGCCTTTGAGGCCCGCTGGTGTGAGCCCGGAACAATGCATGGCTTGTCTGGACCTGAAGTCTCCAAAGTCAATGCTCCACGCATCGTTCGGCTACATGAACATGGATACCATCACCGCCCCCCACATGATGGAGCTGCCGGCTGTGCCGGAGTCCGTCAGCCGCACTAGAGTCTAGCGGCCATGACTTCTTATGGGTGTTGAGGCCGCTGGTCGGGCATATGACATGAATGCCGAGTTCAGTGTAGGGGCATGGCTGCCCAGGGGGTTCGAGCGGAGGACCACAGGGAGGGGGCTGCTGGTGGAGAGGTGGGCATCGTAGGCGGAGATACTGGTGCACGAGGCGGTGTCGGCATTCCTGACACATTGTGGGTGGAACTCGGTGCTGGAGGCGCTGAGCAACGGGGTACTGCAGCTAGGGTGGCCGATGGCGACGGAGCAGTTCTTCAACGCGAAACTACAGGAGGGGGGTGGTGGGGGGGTTGGGTAGGGGCATGCTTGGAGGTGGCGTGGGGGAGGAATGTGTCAATTCTTTCGCACCAAAATCTCTCTCAAAATTCCATCTTGAAGATAGGCAGGATTCAATCATCAATTTGAAGAACGGTTTGCATTTACGCCGTGGAAATCGGGTGTTTTCCTTGTGATTGCATCCAGACCAACGTGAGGTATTGTTGTTCGTGATTGGTTCGCAATTCAACGTTCGATTCGGGACTATTTGCTGTTTGCGCATTGGAATCAAGTAAGTTGTCTTCCGCCGACTTGAATTCCTTCATTGGTATCACAGCCCGATCGTGATTTCTGCCTTGTTTTTCATTGAATCAAAGCGTGTTTATGCCTCTGTCTTGTTTTTCTTGAATTTTGGGTGTATTTTCGGGCATTTTAGAACATGAACAGTAACTTCGATTTTTGAGGCCAATGGTGAAACTCGCCGATTCCGGGCAAATTCCGGCGACCCACCCCTTGATTTCGGACCAGTATGGTTGCACCGCCATGAGAAACATTAGCCATGAGTTATTTCAGCATATCGTTGTTCGCCGGAGGCTAATCGGGCGACGGAAGTCGCGGTGGTTGAGGATTTGTGTTATGGGAAGGTTTCTTCTGATTTGGGGCTCATTTCTTCATCATTTTTGCCGAAATTTGAACCCATGTGGTCGTGCCGGCATGCTCTTCAAAACCCATTAATTATTTGTGTCTGGGATGGGCTGCCGGAGAAGAAACGGCGGCGAATCGTGGCTGAAAACCGGCGAAAATGACGAAGAAATGGCTTCGGTCTCGCGGGGAAGAAGGCGCGTGGGGTCCACGCGCCACGCGCGCCGCGCACGCGCGCAATCGCGCGCGCAACGCGCGTGGGATCCACGCGCGCGCCAACCGCCGGCACGTGGGGCCCACGCGCGTGAACCGCACGGCAGCTTGCAGGTGCGCGTGTGTTGCACGCGCTTGGGCGTTGGTCCGCGCGCGCGGGACCACGCGCTTGACGCGGACATGGGCACGTGCTTGGCACGCGCGTCACCGCCGGCGGTTGTTGGCCGGCCGGCGACCCGACCCGACCGGCGACCCGTTGACCCGACCCGAGACCCGACCCGGACGTTGACCCGACCCGTTGACCGGTCGGACCAGCCCGAGAGCCTTTTGGCTTGAGCCTTTTGGCGCGTGCGCCACACGCGCCGCACACTCAGGCGGCGCGTGGGGGCGCGTGCGGGCTCCGATTGGAGCGTGGTTGGTGGCGTTGGGTTTGTATGGGTGTTCTCTACACTGTGGAATAATTATTTTTCATTTTTGGATTTTATAAATGTATGAAAATGTGTAGGGAACCTTATGTACGCGTATATATATATATATATTTTTGGGGTTTAATGCATAGTTTATTCATTTGTAGCTTGTATTTTCTTGTAGTTTAGGAAATACAGTAGCTAGCTTATGTGCAAGTGATGTTACATATGATGTGTAAAGTTTAGTTCAATGATATGAAGTATATAGTTTTAATATACTTGCAATTTTCTAGTTGTTAGAAAATTAGAACAATGGTAGGAAATCCATTACATGTTGAATTGTTTTCTTAATTATAGTTGAAGCATGATTGTTGTTTATACGTTGGTTATTATCATGCTATGGTTTTGTGTTAAGGAAAGATGTAGAAATTACATGAAGTCATGTAATTATTTTTCCTAGTGGGAGTTCGTAGGTTGGTAGAATTCGAAGGAATCCTCACCTAGAACTCAAAATTTGTGCAAATTAAAATAATTAATGATAATTGAACAATCGTACATAGAAATTGATTGGGAACATAGTGAACTTTTGTTTCTATGTCTTTTGTTGAATTATTATTATTTTATTTTGTTTTTGCTGAAAATTAAATATGTGTGTTACTCTGAAAAATGTGCTAGTATTGATTCTGCGTCTATTATGTTAATGTGTTATAGAAATTGATTATGGCATCGGCATCCAGGACCATTGTGGCTGACCTCAATAAGGGTGAGAAGCTGAACGGTGACAATTATAATATTTGGCACCGAAAGGTTCAAGACATCCTTGAGGAACAAGAGGTTTTGGAAACCTTCAACCACACCATGGATGAACCCGAGCATGGAACTTCAGCTCAACACATGAGAGATCTAGAAGCTTATCAAGCTTGGAAAAAGAAGAATAGCATTGCTCGCATCACGTTGCTGAGCTGTATGCAAGATGATCTCATGTGTGGGTTTGAAAGTTATGATAAAGCTCAAGATATGTGGGTTGCCTTGAAGGATAAGTTTGGGGTACATCTCGCCACTAAGCTGAGGAGACTCACCATCAAGTTTGACACTTTCCGAAAGCGCCCAAATGTAACAATGAGGCAACATCTTCGGGAGATGTCAAACATGATCCGTGAGCTGAAGTCGGCAGTCACTCCTTACCGATGAACAGCAAGTTCAGGCTGTTATTAGGTCTCTTCCCGATAATTGGGAACATATGAAGATCAATATGACGCATAGTGAGAACATCGTCACTTTTGATGATATTGCGCGTCATTTGGAATTAGAGGATGAGCGCCTAGAGGCTGCAAGATCCTCTACCCATGCTTATGTTGCTGAAACGAGTTCGCGCAAAGCTTCGGGCTTCAAGCGCAAGAGGAACCTTCAGTTCAACAACAAAGGGAAGATGACTGATCAAGGACCCAAGAGGGCTAAGACCTTCCGACGCAAGAAGCATGGTGGGAAGAAGGACAAGGCCAAGATGGAGTGCCACAATTGTGGCAAACTGGGTCATTTTGCTTGTGAATGCACTAAGCCAAAAAAGGTACCCTATTACTCCATTACTATGAGTAATGCTTTTGTTTCTAGTACTGTAATGCTTGCTGAATCTCATCCAATGTGGACTGTAGACTCAGGAGCAACGGACCATGTAGCTAGAGACCGAGAAGCATTTGTGGAGTATCGTCGTATATCGTCTGGAAGAAGATGGATATATGTTGGGAATAACTCAAGAGTTGAAGTGAAGGGTGTCGGCACATGCAAATTAATCTTGCGTGGTGGTCGAAATCTATTCCTGCATGATGTCCTTTATGCTCCGATATTCGACGAAACTTGGTCTCTCGTAGTTGTTCTTCTTAGCTTAGGTTATGTATTGAATTTCCATGGTGATTGTGTTGATATTTTGTATGGAACAATTTATTATGGTTCAGGTCATGTATTGAATGGTTTTATGGTGTTAAACATTGACTATGATCAGTACAATGATAATGTTGATGGTTGTTTTTCTTTAATTGCGTCTTCTGATAACATTGGGACTGATGCAAATACTTGGCATGCTAGATTAGGTCACATTGGGTTGCAAATAATGCAAAGATTAGCTAGAGAAGGCCTTTTAGGGTCACTCACTAATGTTGATCTACCCGTATGTGAACATTGTCTAGCGGGAAAAGCAACTAGAAAACCATTCGGTAAAGGGACTAGAGCTGAATTTCCATTGCAACTCATACATTCTGACATTTGTGGTCCTTTGAATGTGAGGGCGAGGCATGGAGCCTCATATTTCATTACTTTCATAGATGACTTCACGCGTTTCGGTTATGTCTTTCCGATCTCCCATAAGTCCGAAGCATTAGAATGCTTTAGACGATATATAACGATGGTAGAGAATCGCTTGAACAAAACAATAAAGGCATTGAGAACCGATCGTGGACGTGAGTATCTATCGGAGCAATTCAAAGCTCTTTGTGATGAAAAGGGAATTGTAAGACAATTGACTATTCCTTGTACTCCACAACAAAATGGGGTAGCTGAGAGAAGGAATAGAACCCTATTGGAAATGGTTAGGTCTATGATGGCGCAAGCAAATTTACCTATCTCCTTTTGGGGAGATGCATTATTGACTGCCCTATGTACTTAACCGAGTGCCCTCAAAATCGGTCACTTCCACCCCTTATGAATTATGGACTGGAAGAAAACCAGACTTAAGTAGTCTACGTCCATGGGGATGTGCATCTTATGTTCATGAATCTTCCCATAAATATGGCAAATTAGGCTCTAGAGGGAAGAAATGTATCTTTATAAGATATTCTGAACACTCCAAAGGGTAT
This sequence comes from Eucalyptus sp. ANBG9806169, assembly GCA_014182395.1. Taxonomy (NCBI): domain Eukaryota; kingdom Viridiplantae; phylum Streptophyta; class Magnoliopsida; order Myrtales; family Myrtaceae; genus Eucalyptus; species Eucalyptus sp. ANBG9806169. The sequence goes on from CM024582.1 coordinate 10,806,206, forward strand.
GTGTTCATAAGTGAACAAGCTGATGGAAGTGTGACCGAAAAGGAGTCACGAGATGTCACGTTCTTGGAGAACAATTTTCCTAGTAGAGGTGAGATTGATAAGGATTTCCAATTATATGAGATGGAAGATCCTAATAATACACCCACTAATGTTATGGAGGGGAATAAAGATTTACCTCAACATGAAAGACCTAGTGGGAGTGTAGCATCGTCTGGCGAATTGAATTCAAGAGAAATTCAGTTGCGTAAAAGTGATCGTAAAAGTATTCCTCGTCGTCGTTTTGAGATTGAAGGGGAAGCATTTATGATTGCTCATAAAGATGATGCCGAGCCTAAGACTGTTCAAGAGGCTCTCTCATCCTCTGATAAGGAAGAATGGAGAAAAGCTTTGGAAGACGAGATGGAGTCAATGAGGACAAATCATGTCTAGGACTTGGTTGATCTACCACCCAATCGTAAGGCCATTGGAAACAAATGGGTTTTTAAGATTAAGCAAAGGGCGGATGGATCCATTGAAAAGTATAAGGCTCGTCTTGTGGCGAAAGGTTATACTCAACAAGAGGGTATAGACTACGAGGAAACTTTTTCACCAGTTGTAAGGTTTGCCTCAATACGTCTTATTCTAGCCATCGTTGCACATTTGGACCTTGAATTACATCAAATGGATGTAAAGACGGCATTTCTCAATGGAGAACTAGATGAGGAAATTTATATGAAACAACCATTAGGTTTCATAGCTAAAAGTCAAGAGCATAAAGTTTGCAAACTTCATCGCTCAATATATGGCCTTAAGCAATCATCTAGACAGTGGTATCTTCGTTTTCATCGAGCCATAACAACTTATGGTTTTATGATGATCGAAGAGGATCACTGTGTATATGTCAAACGGTCTGAAGATAAATTTGTGATTTTATCACTTTATGTGGACGATATTCTGTTGGCTGGAAATGACAAGGTTATGGTAATCACCATAAAAGAATGGTTGTCCTCCAATTTTGAAATGAAGGACATGGGAGAAGCTGCTTATATATTAGGAGTTAAGATCGAAAGAGATCGATCAAGGAAACTCCTTACTTTATCACAAGAATCTTATATTATGAAGATTCTTGAACGTTTCAATATGCAGCATTGTAATCCCATTGATACCCCCGTCATGCAAGGCGAAGGCCTAAGTACCGAGATGTGTCCTAAGACTCCGAAGAAATTAAAATAATGGAAACTGCTCCTTACGCTAGTGCATCGGAAGTTTGATGTATGCTATGATGTGTACTCGACCCGACATATGTTATGCCGTGGGATTGGTGAGCCGATTTCAATCAAGTCCCGGTCCAGCACACTGGAAAGCAAGAAAAGAGGATCCCGAGATACTTGAAGGGCACTATGGACTATCGACTTTGTTACCAAGGGAATGATTTACGCCTATTAGGTTATTCAGATGCTTGATTGGGGTGGAGACCTGGATGAGCGTAAATCGACTTCTGGATATGCGTTCTTGCTCAATGGATGTGCAATTTCTTGGAATAGCAAGAAACAAACATGCACAGCCTTGTCAACTATGGAGGCTGAATTTATTGCGTGTTCTGCCGCAGTGCAAGAAGCAGTATGGCTAAAACGTTTCTTTGAAAATTTAGCCACCGTCACCGAGATTCCAAGACCGGTGACAGTTTATTGCGATAGTCAAGCAGCCATTGCCTATGTGAAAGATCCCAAGTATCATGGAAGGACGAAGCACATTGACATAAAGAATAACTTCATCAGAGATATTATAGCGTAGAAAAAAGTGATTCTACAATACATTTCAACCAATAGAATGGTTGCTGATCCATTTGCGAAGGCTATTCTTAGAGACATTTTTGACCCACAGGATGTCACTAGGTTTGCGTAGGATGTGATATGTGTTATTGTAGAGGATCATTGTTTTATGTATTTATGGACATATGTATTGTACTTGTTTGTTTATTAATGACTTGATGTTTTATCAAAAAGTACAAATCCATTATGAGACTAGCACAAGCACACATATATTATTGGAAAGTATGTCAAAGGTAATGATTGGCTTACTCACACGAGCAATCGCCTCAAGTGCTATAGTTAGCACGTTGAGATGAGACGTTATGTACAAATAAATGCTGAAGAGCAAGTCTAGTACATAAAATATGTCGCCTTGATTGGAGTCAAGATGAGGTCTGTGATTTATTTAAGACCGAACATGATAGTCCCACAATCATGTATGCCTGTAAGATGCCGGATGCGAGTACTTAATTTGGCGCTATAGAGAGCGAGCTAATATAGCACTCGAGTTAAACATGAGTACGTGAGAGGCACGTGACTATGTTTAGGCTAAGATCCGTATAGTGTATATATTTAAGAAATGACATACGCTCTTATAGAAAGAGAAATCCACTATAGCATGTAATTCATACTACATGTGCATTGTACGACCGAAAATGGAAGGTGAGTAAAATTATCCCTATTTACTCATTGCGTGAGCCCTTGAGGTAATTTATAATTTACCTCAATTCGTGCCCTATGTTACTTCGACTATGTTCTCGAAATGAAAGATCGGTGTTGCTACTTTAGCATGTTACGGGCGGTCATGAATAGATATGGCCTATGGGACGTGTCTAGGAAAGCATTGTTCTAAAATTAAGAGAGACATGAGTGCGAAGGAAGACTATTGTTGTTTTACATCTGTCACATGTATTTACTGGTCGACCAATTATATCGCTTATGTGGTTGCGGATATAATTGTAAATACATGATGTTTTGAGGATAATCAAGTATAGCCTTTAAGGGATAGGTATACTTGAATTGATGTAACAAGATATGTCCGGGGCACTTTGTGAGACATCGCTTGTTTATTTTTCTTTTCGGGTTGTAGCCATTATGTCATCCCTAACAGTGCATAATTTGAGCTCCCAAGTGCAGGTGTACTCACCGGTCGCACGGCTTACTCTTGCCGCATGAATTGTTCTGTAAAGTTGATGAATGTTGAATGCATTGCCTTATATTCTTGATAGAAAGCTATCGGCCCATCATGTCCGAGTGGGAGATGAAGTTCTTCCAAATGGTACGACCATGATGGGGTGCGATTGGACGCACCGTTTCAAGTTGAAACGTTACGATGGAAGGTCACCAATGGAGTGGTACGAAGGGAGACGTATAAAATCTCCCGAACACAACCGTTGGACCGGTTGTCAATTCTTTCGCACCAAAATCTCTCTCAAAATTCCATCTTGAAGATAGGCAGGATTCAATCATCAATTTGAAGAACGGTTTGCATTTACGCCGTGGAAATCGGGTGTTTTCCTTGTGATTGCATCCAGACCAACGTGAGGTATTGTTGTTCGTGATTGGTTCGCAATTCAACGTTCGATTCGGGACTATTTGCTGTTTGCGCATTGGAATCAAGTAAGTCGTCTTCCGCCGACTTGAATTCCTTCAGAATGGCGAGATGAGGGCCGGGGAGCTGAAGGAGAAGATCGACACGGTGATGGGGGAGACGGAGAGAGGGAGGGAGATGCGAAGGCAGGCGAGGGAAGCGATGGAGATGATCCCGAGCCCCATGAGAGACGACGATGCTTGCGCCGCGAGCAGGGGGTCATCTGCGCAGGCACTGGACAACTTCATCGATGCCGCGATGTCGACAAGGGCGGAGAGTTGAAATGGACTGAAGATTCCCAACCAACGAGCACACGTCCATTCCCGGAAAGCATATCCCCACGAGCGCGTAAGGGCTCTTGGGGTTTCAGATTCAGGAGCCAGCAGCAAGAGAGACCGAGGCCGACTGAATGAGGGGGAACTAGGTAGAGCCCATTTAAAATTCCTTACAACTGAAGGAAAAAAAAAAAAGATTTACCAAGCTGTTCGCCAAACAAAATATAAATAAAAAATGACAATAGGACCCCACGATCGAAGAATCGAAAATTATATACACATCTAACTTTGTTTTGTGCACATGATATCAATATATCTATGACTGCATTTAGTAACTCGACAGCGTACAGATGCATTCTTACCTTTCTGGGGAAACTTTTATCGTAGATACTACCTCCCGTGCCACATTTTTCATGGGGAGAGTGCTAATAAACTATATTATATGCTTATTCGGCGAAAATCGCTAGAGATGATTACACGAGACTAATGAACTATATCCGATATGATATGATCACATGCTTTTCTGGCTAAGTAACATGCACAATCCTCTTGATCATCTTGATCTAATGACCTCTCCCTTCATGGCGAGTGAGAGAGCGCTCAAGCTCCCTTCGCTCTCCACCACCACTCCGGGCATGGCCACCGCCCTGCTCCCGACGAACCCTCTCTCTCCCACCACGATCTTCCCGAACTTCACCACCCCGCCTTCCCCATCGTACACGTGCCCGAACAGCAGGGCCTCCCTCTCCACGCTTCCGCCTCCCTCAACCTCCACCATCTCAGGGTTCATTGCGGCTCCCATGGAGTCCACGTAAGTCCCCTTGTCCAGCTCGATGTACGACCCCATCAGCTTCATCCACATCAGGAACAACGCCGAGCCGCTCGTCATCTCCACGAAGTAGTCCCCGACCACCGTCCTGATGGCTTGCCATATGGTATCCATGAACACCTCTCTGCTCCATATATGCGCTCTTCCGTCCTCGCTCTTCTTTCCCACGAGGATGTACTTCGCCACCACGCAGGCCAACGCGGCTAAAACACCGGTGGACACCCAGAAGAAGGGGAACGTCCAGTGTACGGGCATGTTCCTGGTGTTCTTGCAGTGGAGGAGCAAGTTCAGAGGGAAGTAGATGATTAGTCCGAGGAGAAAGTAGGGCAGTATTGTTTGCAGCAGCGGCTGAGCGAAAACAGCCCATGTGGTTAAGTACCAAGGCCTCAAAAGGGTCACTTTCTCGGTGTCTTTTCTCTCGAGTGCAGCTGCCATTGGACACCCGGAGAGGTCGACCTTCACGTCGGACTGCTCCAGGAAGACTCTCCATGCCCCAGGAAGAGGATCTCCATTTCTCAGGCGTTGGCAGATCTCGTAGATGAGTGAACGCCCATGATCGATTGATGCGCTCTGACTACTTGACGTGGCCCGGATTACGTCCACCTCATGACATCGGAGGAATGGCTTAAATTCTAGCCTTTCCGAGCCTTCTTTTGTGAGATTTTCATTGATAATGACCTCGCCGACATCAATGTGGGGAAACTGAAATTCATCCCAAGGTTTTGTGCAATCGAGAGCAATTTCCTGTGCCGCTTCATCCTGTGGAATTGGCCTGACTTGAAGCTGGCATATGTAACGGACCCCGTTCGCAGACTTCACACGGTTCTGGAAATCTTCAGCTAGGAAAAGTAACGGGCGGGTGTCATTGGCATCCCTCGGTATCGCAATAGTTTCGGGCGGAAGGATCCCAAAGGGTTCCACCTTACCACTATCTTCTCTGATATTTTTGTCGAAGGGCCTCAACTTGAACTTCACATACATTTCCTGTCCGTCCTTAAAGCGGAAGAGCCTACAGACATTTGAGTAGTAATGCAGATCCGCATAGGAGTCAGCTCGACGGAGGGAGGACCACAATGCATCGCGCAAGTGCGGCTCCCTCATGACGCGCTCCTCCCTTGCAGCAAGCCCACACACCATCCAGGTTGCGAAATCGGAGATTGTGCGGGCAGCAGTTGCCTTCCCTGAATTCAAAGTCAAGTCGAGAAGTGGAGAATCATCCTCCTTTTCATCCGCGAGTATCCTTAGTGCTGCTCCTCGTACATCTATCATTGCGTCGTCATCAGCACTCACTCCATTGCTGTGGCGGATAATGACTGTATACTTCTTTCCAGGGCTGAAGATATTGTGCTGTGGCAATCCTTGAATATCATCGTAGAGTTTCAAGTATCCCCTCCCGCCAACACCAATACGATGGAAGTACCTCGATTTCAACTTCAGAGTCGCCGCTGCCAAGTTAGCAGCCAAATTGCCAACTATCTTTTTATATATTGGATCCATCTCCTCTATCCTGTCATCCAAAGCGTATGAAGTGTTTTTTACCATAACTGGACTTTGAGACCCCATGTAAACACCACCACTTTGGAGAACTGAATTCACTGGAGCAACTGAAATTGCCCCAAGAATAACATCCTTTTCGACTACGGAGCCGGGAAGTATAAGGCTTTGGCTCCCAATAACTGCATTATCCTTTACATCAACATTACTCTGGATGTACCCACTGTGGGAATAGAAACCTGTGATGATCCTGCTAAAATCACCTAAATGCACACCAGCGCCTATCGAAACCATCCTTGGATCCGCAACCGGGTTGATGGATCTGATGGAACAATACTTGCCTACTTTTGCACCTAACAAGCGCAAGTACATGCAGAAGGCTTCTGTTCCAGAAAGAAGCTTGGCAAATCGGAGGTGGCAAGCAACTGCAAGCCGGTGGCCAAACCAGGTTTTGATGTGAGTCTGTGTTTTCTTTTCTTTACCGGAAAGCAAATAGGTAAAGATGGATGTCAATAAACTAAGGACCAGGCCATGAGCAAAGTAGGCAATGGCCAAAGAAATGGCAAACTCGAATGGATTAGGCAGGGCGTTTGTAAACATGGTGGCGTATGCCATGATGGTGAACGGAACCCAGTGTAAAGTTCCCGAAATGCAAACAAAAGCCAACTGTTCAAGGGAAGGCACTTTCTGAGATAGCCTCATGTAGAGCAAGTAAACAGCAGCAGCGGACAAAGAGCTGAGGAGACCAACCATGTAGATGCCCATGAACTGTTGTATGGTCTCTTTCAGACTTCCAGGGGAAACCTGAAATGTTGCAACAGTAGATGCCGGATTATTGATTTGCACAACCAAAAACAGGAAAATATGCATTCATGATGCTTCCATCAGCTTATGGATGTCACCAATACAACGCTGAGCATCAGCATCCTGCAAATTAAGTCAACCAATTGCGCACTTGCTTTGGAAATTCTAAAAAATAACTTCAAGAGTAATATGACTATGAAATTCCACTAACTCCCTTTTTAAACAACGTCAGGAAAACAATGACAGACCAACTGGATGCTTCGATCAAGGGTTTGGAAATCTTTTCTTCATGTCAGTACATATCATTTGAGTCTATTATTCATTATTTGTAGGAGAATATTGCTCGAAACAGGTATAAGCCCTTTATAACCCGCACTAAAAAAGTAGACACTCTTTACCCTTCTGACTAGCACCAGTGAGGTAGAGCACCATTACAAATAGTAACCACAATAAAAGTTTCGCTACCAAGAAAAGAAAAACCGAGAAAAGGTAATTATGAGTATTCTTACTAAGTTTATGAAGTAGAGCACTATTAAATACAGTAACTAGAGACTATAGTTGGATTTTGCTAGCCGGAAAAAACAAAAAACAGATATAAAATTATGGAGGAGTGAAATGCATAATTTGGTTGATTGCATAATTAAATTTTGCAATGAATAGATTTTGGTACGCACGCTTCGCAAGAGAGTGCAACTCTACGTGCTCAAACTAAATAATTGTCATAGTTACCTATAATCTAATCTATCATCAGGATGTTTCTATTCTTGGAATGGGTAGAGCACCAACAGAGTGTTCACATAAATAAAAGAAATACCTATCAGAAGTGCTTAAAGTTTTTACCAAGAAAGCTATGTCACTATGAGAAAAGATAAGGAAACAGCACTTACCTTCAATATCTTATCCGCCCCAGCCATCGTAAAGGCAGACTTCCTACGTTCACTTTTTTGCAAGGCCGGAACTTCAGCTCCTTCTCCTAGAACACTCCCTTTCTGGACAACAGCATAAGGGCCAACTGAGCAATTCCTGCCAATCCTTATTGGCTGGAATCTCAAGATGCTGTCCCGCACTTCGTGACTTTGAAGCAAAGCACCTTCTGCAATCACTGCCCCATCACCGATTGAAACTAGAGAAGGGTCTGTTATGTCAACTGTGTCTAGTAAAACTGATGATCCAATCCTTGCTCCAAGCATCTCAAACCAGTGTTTAAGGAAAACTGTTCCTCTGAGATGCACCGCGAGGACTTTGGAGGAAGCCTCCTGAGCCTTGTAAAGTGCCCACCACTTGACAAAATCCACAGACCAGACAGATACTTCAGGAGTCAGGGCGTAATTTATGCGCAGGAAAGAATTACCGAAAAAGGCAATGGATATGCTGGTCAAGGCAATACAGAGGATCCAGGAAAGAGGTGCAAGAAGCACAACACTTAGATGATACAACCAGGGAAGTCCATCAATCAGTTTTTGGCTAGCCGAAACCAAAATTTGAAAAGCGGAAACCGATAAATAAGCAGGAAAAACCAGAATGAAAGAGACGTAGAGAAGAGCAAGAAGTTGGAAGGACCAGATACGCCAGCGGTGAAGTCTGGAAATTTCCATGGAGAAGTCAGCAGTAAGGACTTCTGGCTCTGGATGGTTGGGTTGGGTGGTGACTCGATGGGGCTGAGACTTCATTAAAAGATTCTCAGCGAAGTTTGCCAAGTCTGCTATGCAGGTTGCAGTGAATATATCTACAGCTCCGACTGGGACTCCAAGAAAATCCGAAAGCTTTTGAGCAGCTCTGACCACGCCTATCGAATCAATGCCATAGGACACAAGGCTTTCCATGGCTGAAATGTTTTGGATTGCAATTCCTGTCTGTTCACTGACTAGCTGCTTCAGAAACTCCACAATATTTCTATTGCTTAATTTTGGGCTTGGTGGTAGAGAACTTTTAGCAAGGTGGAATCGAGGAGTTTTTCCCTCCCTACACGTCCCAGTGGTAAAAGATCTGGTCAGTGATCTCTTTGTCACAATTGGATCTGGAACTGTGTTGAGAGTTCCATCAACAAACTGCTTGAGGCATTCAAACCTCTTGATCTTCCCTGAGGTCGTCTTACTTATGGTTCTAGGCTTGATCAACTTGACAGACGCGGCAGTTACCCCATGTTCTTCCACCACACGGGATTCAATTTGCTTTATGATGTCCTTGTCGACGGGTTTACCATCTCTTAACTCTGCAATTACAACCAAGCCAAACTCGTCAGAAGCATCCGGAAGTGAAATGCCTTTTGCTGATAGGACATCTTCTGGAACACCAATGACGGCACAGCAACCAGGGCGTAAAAGCTCAGATGAGCTTTCAACTGTCTTCTCAACATCTGTCGAGTAAATTTTTCTTCCAGCTACAATTATGAGATCCTTGATTCTTCCTGTGATGAACAAGTTACCTTGGATCACCCGTCCCAAGTCTCCCGTTCTTGTGTACTTTCTTCCAGGGTATTTCTGAAGCTTGTTTCTGAAAGTTTTCTGGCTAAGTTCTTCCTTGCCCCAGTACCCAATTCCAGCGCTTGGACTACTAATCCATATCTCTCCTTCCTTCCCATCTTCGTCAACCTCTAAACCTGTATCTGTATCAACAATTTTTATATCAACATCTGCATCATTGGGATCCACGTATCCACAGCAAATTCTTCCCTGCCAATCCACCAATATAGGCTTCTTTTTGCCAAATGCACAGCTGACAAAGACACAATTTTCTGCCAAGCCATAGCCTGGAGCCATCACCTCCTGAGAAAGGCCAAAGGGACGAGTGACCTCAACGAATCTTTTGAGAGTTTTCTGCCTTACTGGTTCAGCAGCGATCATGAAAAAAATCATGGAAGAGAGATCATAATTGTGCGCCTTAGCCTTGTCTGCTTCTAGTCTTCGAATCACTAGCTCGAAGGCAAAATTGGGGCCTGCACTGTGTGTGGCCTTGTAATAACTGATTGTTTGAAGCCACAGGAGTGGATTCCTGATGAAAGTCAATGGAGAAAAAAGGATTGCTGACCCACCACAAGCCATTGCTGTAAAAAGTCCTCCAATCAAACCCATGTCATGGTACTGAGGAAGCCAACTTACTAGCACAGTATTTGAAGTGCTTTGATATCTCCTCCGCATCAATTTGACATTATGAATGAGTCCGCCATGAGTTATCATGACACCCTTAGCATCACCAGTTGAACCAGATGTAAATTGCAAAAAGCACAGATCATCCGGCTGAGATTCTGATTGAAAGCCAATGTTTGAAGCAGGCAAAACCTTGGAGCTTTTGATCCAAGAATCTGTGTGCAGCCATGGAAGATTAGGCCACTGAGCTGTGCTTTTCGCACTTTTTCTGGTGAAAGAGATCCAATTCTTTACTGACCCTGCCCTAACTGCAGCATGATAGCCAACAGTTGACAGAATGGCCACTGCATTGCACAATTTGGCAATGTTCTCAATTTTTGCAAGTGCCTGTCCACCTCTTTGCAATGGATCGGGTGGAAGTACTGGAACAGGTACGACTTTGGCTCTTAAACAACCAAAAAAGCATCAACAAAGTCCAAACCTGGAACGTGGACAAGTAAAACCCTATCACCTGGCTTGATAGTAGGTCTTCGGCTCATCAAGAGCTTATGAGCAATGCAAGAAGCATTGGAGTCAAGCTCTGCATATGTCCTCTGGCACACCACTGCCCCTTCTTCATTGATCCAAGTATAAAGAGCCTTGTTTTGAGTGATTTCTGTGGCAGCCCAGTGCTTTAAATAGCTATCAAGCGTGGGGAGGTCAGGGAAAACAACGCCATGTGTTTCACTCAACGTTTTAAGGCCGGCCTCCTCTTGGTCTAGTTGCAAGGTGAACAGACTCTGCACGAGAAATATATATCTCAGTATATCATAGCTGCATTAACGCTCTTTCCATTATCAGTAACCTACGTCAGTTTATAGATCAAGAGAGCTGACTCACCTTCACATAAGGTAATGTTGGGAGGGAATTTGCACTGGCAAAGTGCTTGCAGATTAAAGCCATTGCATAAGATGAATTTCTTTCTGTGAGCTCGAAAGCAAAAAGCCCTCCTACATAATATGTGTTTCGATGACCCTGAAGTTCGGATTCTATTCTCTCATAGAATCCTTCCTTCATATCTGCGTCAAATCACACAAAAAGTTATAGAAAAAGTTTGTATGTAGCTTGTGGCTCCCATGAATCACCTGTGTGCGTTATTTAACATACCTTTGCTGCCTACGTGAGGAAAGTACTTAAAACGCCTCTGAAGAACGACCTTCTCAACTTCTCCACCCATTCTTTTAACTACTTCAATCGCGAGATCGATAACATTAGATCCCCTGATATTCACAGAGTCACCATAGGACCAGAACAAGAAGATATTGGTGTCAGCATAGAATCTTTGTATTGCAACTGGATGTCCGATTGTTGAAGGGTCTTCCATGTATTCACCCAAATAATAAAAGCCAACAGCGATGCGTTCAAGCCCCTTAATCTTCAAGACGGTGGTGTAATAATCTATTGTTTGCACTTTGCTGAAAAGCTCCCTTTCAAGGTCACTCACATCCAACAATCCGGTCTCAGCTTCTGCAGTGATAGCATTTTTATGAGAATCCAAACAAAACACAACTAAAAGAGTGGGAGTAAAATACTCAACGAACCTCTAGAAAACGAAGTTGATCTGTATGTTCTCGAATGCTGGAAGGGAATGCACCTGAGATGATTATCTTATCAAACTCCTTATGCTCAGTCTCTCCACTAGAATTGGTGATATCAACATTAGCACCTGAACCGTCCCTTCTGACTGCTTGTACTTCAGTATTGCAGCACACTTTTATCAGAAGTGAATCACTGATTTTTTCCAGAGGCTCATATATCCACCTTTCATACGTCGAATTTTTCCGGCCATGCTAGTGCGAGTGAACTCATGAATGTAAGCATAAGGCATGTCTTGGACAAATCCATACCCAGCTGCGGTGTATCCATATTGGACAGACTTGGGGACGCTTTTGATTCCATGAGCCTCCAGATATGCTGGGGTTAAGTCTGATGCGATGTCACTCACCGCATGGATGCCTATACGATTTGAATCCTTTGCCTTATCCTGCAGATGACATGAAAAGCTGACTCCAGCTGAATAGATAGCAACAGCCATAATAAACAGAATTGGCACTTCGCTGTATTAAGAAAAGAAGGGTACCTGGATTTCTAAGGTGAGCGAGACCAGAGACATATAATCTTCTGCAACATTTATATCTTGATACTCCCCGGTAAAACTGTCAATGAGAGCTAGTTTGTGGAGGTCCATTTCTTCTAATTCAGTCCCAGATTCTTTTGCCAAGTGAAAATGACTGGTGCGCTGTTAGCAGCAAGAACTTGACCACCCAAATCATAAACCTTTCCTGTAGGAATGATCAAAAGATGTTAGTGAACTTGGATAGTTGAATAGTGAACAAGACACCCTTTTTATGTACCTTCAATTTCCACTGATTCGCACATGCCTCCCACAGATTTGTGCTTCTCTATAACAGTGATGTCTCTATAACCAAGCTTCACTAGTGCATAGGCAGCTGATAATCCACTAGAGCCACCTCCAACTATCCCGATTCTGGTATCGAGTGGCAAGCGCGGATGCAACTTGGAGAACTGATCTTCCACAGATTTTTGGGAGTCCATCTTTGATGTAGTCGCACACTATCGATAATGCCTTCCGGATCAACAACACCAAACTGAGTCAATGTAAA